>JAHWFO010047173.1:555893-627018 GCA_023313115.1 Rhysida immarginata | reverse complement strand
AACGAATGTCCTTGCGAGGAAAACAATATTTCTAACAACTACCAAGCTTCTTTCGCCACAGGTTAGGCTTAATCTTATAATACAAATGTTTATAATAATATAAGTATATAATATTATAATAATATAATAATATAGGTCACTTAACATAATAATATAAGTTAGAGATTCTTGTTTTAAATTTCAGGAAACAGCTGTAACATCGTCTGCCAATATCTGATTGCATTTTTAGTTTTTATGTTAGCAGTAATTTTAATATGCCTTTTATTTCGAATAAGAACTAAAAAGTAAGTAGCTCCAGGTACTGAATTTCTATTTTAAATGAAATTCGAGATTGTTTATAGAACAAAATCGTATTTCATACTATAAATTGGACAAAAGACATGTTCAAAGTGCAATTTGTGCAAAACGTTTTAAGAATATTACGCGTCTTTAGATTGGGGATGATTTAGCCTCTAACTCTTTTAGTGATCTCTTTAACATATCTAAAAGATTCTGGGCTCTTGTAATTGTTCTTATATGGAGAACAAATTTTCTAATGTTAATTGTGGAATTATTTTTATCGAGGAGTTATAGTAAAAATTAACTCCTTTCCTCTTCAAAAATAAAATGGTTTCATTCCAGCTTTCACATTCATTTGTCAGATCTTTCTAGATTTGGCAAAGAGATATAATTGAACCTGTAGATATATAGCTGACGATATCCTTACATCTAATATGTTAATGATTCTTTCAAACATATTTCTATTCATAGGGTTCAATCAAAAGCAAAAGTAATCTTCACGAATACCCAAATGCGATTGGAACAGCCTACGATACACAGTCTTGGTGACGACTCCACTCTAACAGCTTACGATATTACGCCATTGGCTGAAGATTTCTGTAGTGAGTCTATCTACGAAGTTCCGGTCTATGATGAAATCACTGAACCTCATGATTCTCCCAAAATTTCCATTGAAAATGACGTCTATGAACCTCAGGTGAATCCAACAAAATGAGTGGTCTCCAAACGACTGACTCAGAGTTAAGGACGTTCTATACCACGAATCACCTCTTTCATCAGCTGCTATCAGTTGGTGGACAGAAAGCGGTTAAGGTTTCGTGAGGTTTTCATACAAGAAAAAATGTCAAAATATGAAGCGTTATTGTGAGTAAAAACATTAGTACAATTCAAAATTAGTACAATACAAAAGAAAAATTATTCAATATCGAAACGTACCAGTTATTAAATTAATTTTCCTTCCGTTTTTTCATTAATATTTCTACATTATGTTTGCTGCATTAACTCCAGTTTATTATTTTCTTATTATTATACAGCGTTAAATACTTATATGAGTGTGCAAAGAATACATGGACAAATGGATTATTTACATCAGTTTGCATTTAAACAAAAATTCAACATCTTTATGACAATAAGTATATTAAGACCTCAAGAATTTATTGTAAAAAGATTACAATGTTCACTAATATGAAATGTTATTAAATGTCTTAGTGTAATATGACCTTAATCATCTTTCTTCAGTATGTAACATATCGGCCTCTATTCTAAATATAGAAAACATAAGCAGATGTAATTCTTAAGTAATGCCTTAATACCTATCCCTATCCTGTACGAATCGCCTGACTTCAAATAATCCAACAATTTGATACTTCTTCTTCCTCTAGAGAGGTTTCCTTTTAACTGTACCTTCAACTCAGTATACTACCAACATAAATTTGACACTGTCTGTTCGTTGTAATAAAAAGAATCAAGTTCCTTGTGCCATCCCAAAAAAATTTATAATAGCACAAAATGTTGCCATTCTTTTTCGGAAACCCCGTATTGTCGCTTATCTTGAAAGAAATGACCTCTGTTCATAGAAATAATTAATAAACAAAGTTTGATAACCAAAATATTTATGAAAGTATATATTGAAATCTTGACTTGGATTAAAAAATAAAGCAAAATTCCCTAGATTTAACTTATTTTATGACGCGCCATACTTTACTTCAAAAAAAAAACTCCAAATTTCCGAAGTTCGAGTTTTGAGCTACAGCTTTGTATCCAATGTTCTATTCCTCTCGCAAAATTTTTATACAGATACAGGATGCACCTACAATACAGGCCCATACCCAGAATTTTATTTCGGGGGGGGGGGGGGAGGCTGAGGGAGCCTGGCCGTATTCTTCTCCCCCCTGGATACGGCCCTGCTACAATATTCATACAACGTGTCAAAGAAGAACACTATATGCAGAGCAACAGGTTGATATGAAGAGGTAAGTTAGGACATTATGATTCAAATCGGACACAGCGGCACTAGGGTAATAGTAGGACCTCTCTTTTGAATTACGTTTCTCGGCATAATCCATTTTCCGTCTATCAAATAAGCTTAAAACGACCACAGGGTATGCCCGAAAACCCTATGCTGATGCAGTAGAATTTCCTATACGTCGTTCCTGTTTATTCATTCCTTTTGATATAAGTTAAGTCAAATCCCGTGATGAAATCTATACATTCCCCGACAAAATATGGAAATTTTTGAATAAATGAAAGGTTCATCTCAAATAATTGCCATTAAAATAAAATAGAATTGTCCTATACATTATGCAGCAATCATTTATATAAAATCAGCGACGGTAAACTATGTCACAACAAAGAAAAAATCTAACAATGGGTTATCTAACAATGGGTTATCTAACAATGGGTTATTTCCCGATTATACAATCGGGTGGGTCAACGCCTCCTAAAGATAAGGCCAGAGCGCGAAAGCGTCAGACATTGTTACATCATCATCTGAAGATACGTTTAATCGCATTTCAGGGCTTATTATTGGTAGAAATGCGATTAAACGTATCTTCGGATGAAGATGTAACAATGTATGACGTTTTCGCGCTCAGGCCTTATCTTTAGGAGGCGTTGTGTGGGTTCGCTTCTAGCATGATTTAAATTTATGCTATCTTGTATCCTACACATAAAATTTCATGAGTATTAAACCATTTCTTAGAACAAAAAAAAAAGAAGTTAAAAAAGAAAAACGACAATTGATTGAAATCAAAAGTTTGGAGCTTTTGTTAAAAACGTTAAATTTTCAAGTTCCTAGTTGAAGAAATTCAACTTAAAACTTCATGGTTATGTAAATTATTCTAGAATGGACTGGATTTGGTTAATTGAGTTTCTTAAACGCCTCCGACAAAAAAAACAAATCCCTCAATGTATGTGTGATTTCATTATTAAGAACAGGCAAGAAAAGGAAACACAAGTTCGACATAGCCAAAGCTGTAAGCACAATTATTGTAAAATGTAAGAAAACTGGAAGTCGCGTTGTTAAGCGAAGGTGCACCAGAAAACGCATCACAAGTATAGACGAAGAGATTCAGGCTATAAAACTACAAGAGAAATAACAACAAAATGGGAATGCAATTACCAAGAAAGAAGTTTGAGAGAGAAAGGTTACTCCTTTCCTACTGCAGCAAAGAAGCCTCTATTGATTAAACGAATGAAGATACAGCGATTTGATTGGACACGTGATCATTCAACACGTACTATATAACAATGGTAAAAAGTCATATTCAGTGATGAATTTAGATTTCGCTTTCTGGATGCTGATAAACAAAAAGTTATGCACAAGAAAAAAGAAAAGCTGGATATATATTATTTCTGAGCGCACCATGGTTTATAGAACAATAGCTGCTTATAGGACTGAAAGTTTAGGATTTGTTGAAAGAAACGGCCGATTATCTGATACCAAGTGCTGCTTTTTACTTCCCCGATGGTAACTTTACATATCAACAAAAAAAGACGGAGCACCACGTCACAGAGCATATGCGATGCTAAACAGGTTCGAAGAACAAAATATTCACCTTCTGAAATGGCCAGAAAATAGTCCTGATCTTAATCCAATAGAGTCAGTTTCGATTAAAATGAAACGAGAAGTTGCCAGACGTCACAAATTTTTGGCCTCGCTTCCGCATCCAAGGAATAATGCTATGAAAAAAGATCCTTGATGGGATCCTATGCTCTGGCCGATCATATAATTATACTTAAAAGTTATTACGAGGGAGATTTGAAAACTACTTTTATTTCTCCGCATAATCTCCCTGTACATTGAGGCACTTGTCCCATCGTTTCACAAGCCCCACAAAACCAGTAAGATAAAATTCTTTGGTCGGTTGTCTGAACCAGGCGGTAACTTTTGTTTGTACAGCTTTATTGTCCGGTTAAAGATGATGTTTAACAGGACCGAACAAATGGAAGTCGTGAGGAACAAAGTCAGGGCTATATGATAAGCAGTATGGCCTCGTAATCCCAAAAGATTGTGAACATCCACAATAAGACAACTGAGATGCTGAGAAAGTTCAAGTGGAAAGTCCTCGAGCATCATTCGTATAGTCCTTATCTTCTTCTTGACCTGTCTTCTTACGATGAAGCTGTTCGGTCCTCTTAATCGAAGAGAAGTCGCCACCTGGTTCAGGCAGCAGCCCAAAAAATTTCATCTTACTGATTTTGAGGGGCTTGTGAAACGATGGGACAATTACCTCAATGTACAGGGAGAAATAAAAGTAGTTTTCAAATCAGTACTCTGTTTGTTTCATTTCTATATCCATTTGTAATTTACTTACTTCCTCTAGTATATAAGTAATGGAAAGGATACTATCTTATGAAGCATTACTCGTGTTTTAAAAAATAATTATGAAATATATCCCTTAGGGAACTAGTTAAAATGCAGAATAATGTTATAGAAAGTGTCATAAAAACTTTTGTAGTAATAAAGATATTTAAAACTTTGCTCTTAACTAATATTAAATAAATATTTCATTTCATATCCTTTGTGGTGAAGCAATGAATAGCGAACGCGTAGATTAAGTTGACAATAGACAATACAGACAGGCCGAGATAGAGTCCCAAATTGCCACCAATATCGCAGAGGAGAGCTATGATATCGTAAATATATTTCTCCTTTATTTCTGATACGTATGGGGTTGAATAATAGAAGATGAAATGTGTTCCTGTCTGATCAATGGCATCGAGTCTTCGGTTTGCTTCATACAAATTTCTCGTGCATTTCCTGCGACAGCCACAATCGCGATCCGGTTGGATTTTCAGGAAAATGCTCTGAATGACGCTCCGTAACTCTACATAATCTTCAGGCTTCAAATGATCACCACAGTCTTCAAGTTTCAGTTCCTTAGGCATGAAATCGAATCTAAGGATATAAGAAAAAGATTTTTGGATATCACAATTACAAAGCCAAGCAAGACGGTGCCCGTGTGAAATTCGTTAAATCAACTTACTTGCAGTGGATGCGCTTTTCCATGAAATATTTTTTCACAAGGCACTTTTCCGTACATTCGTTGTATTCACGAGTGGTGACACATGGTGCTTTGGGTGAATTCAGGAACTTGTACTGGAAATATAAAAGAATTTGAGCAGCTTACATCTCGTTCATTTGTAAATTTGTAAAATGAAAAATTTGAAATTCATTACTGACGTAGGAATATTTTGCGATCGCAAACAATCAAAAATGAGACGAGCTTTGCAATTGCAACTGGCAAAGCAAAAAGCAAATTCATTGCAATTAACATTAGCATTGCATTGAGATCAGAAATAGGAATATATGTTACATGAGACGAGAGGTCTTATTCAATTTACTTTCCTTTGTAATAACAAACTACCGGGAATGGCATAATTTCACTTACAGATCATTTCAGGTTTAAAAATTTTGACCTTGATTGGATATACAGGGTATCTCACAAAGGACTTCCTGATTTTAAGAGTAAATATCTCGGAAACGGAGATCGATATAAGAATGAAACAAGTGGTATGCTTATTTCGAAAGCCGTAAAAATCTGATACGGAAGTTTCAAATTTAGTTGTAAATTTTGCCGACAGATGGCACTGTACGCTGTAGTTGCGGTACGGAGTCCGAGAAAAGGGCTATAAACTCTTCTTTGCAAGCAGCCATTGCAATCTCATCACAATCAATTCAAAATGAGCACCTTTCGAGCACAGAGATGGCGCAAACGAAAAATAAAATTTTCAGTATGCTGCATTCAGCGCCACCTATCGGCAACATTTGTAATTAAATTTGAAGCTTCCGTATCAGATTTTTACGGCTTTCGAAATAGCCATGCTACTTGTTTCATTCTTCTGTCGATCTCAGTTTCCAAGATAGTGACTATAATAAAAGCAATGAAAATACGATTTTTTTTCTTAAAAAAAAAAAAAAAAAAAAAAAAAGGCTTATTTGGGGTGGGGGAAGCGGGGGAAGGTAATGCGTATTCACCAAAATAACTTACACTGAATGGCAACACTATTAGGAAAAACCTTATAATATTGATAGAGCAGGAAGATGCACATAATCAACAAACTTCTGCCTGCAGTCAGATAACATCTAACACCTTATGTGTTAAATGAGAAAGATAAGCAAAAACCAATATTTCAGAGATTCAAACATAAATCGCTGTCACTCTAGTTGGATAAAGCATTTCTGCATTTTCCAGCATCTCTTGATAAGTTTTGGCACAAAAATATCGGGCCAAACAACATCCTGTGGTCAACAATATCTTGCCAACGACTGGGGTCAACGGCGCTTGCAGAAGATCGAATATGTCATCGGTCGGAGGAAAATTTGTAAAATAATCGACAGTAGCTGAAGGAGACGGGGTATACTCCGGGAGTTGTACAAAGAATTGGGTACAAGTCCCTGTCATCTCCTGTAATGAATTTTACGGAATAGAAAAAGGTAGTGTGATACAATGAGGATAAAGTGCAAGTACAGCGCAAGCAGGTAGGATCTGTCATATGTGGTACTGAATTTCACAAGATGATGATGGTTCTCTGGGAAATGTTTCAATGGAAGATGTTAGGTCTCCTGATGCATGATTCCAACCCCTTGAACACTACATCTTACTGGAACATTCTTTCAGTACCGCCTGTTTCAGTACGACAATCTCACATGCTACATGGCTCCTTTGGAGTCTGTCGAATTCCATAAGCATGTTCAAGACCTTGTAGAGGTGTTTCCATAGTCCGTACATTCTCCAGATCTTAGTCTCATCGAGCATTTGCAGAATGAAATTGAATGGGTGTGATAACAGTTTGCCTCTTTCCATTTTCGAAGGATTCAAATAGAAGCAACCAGGCAGATTCCTTAGAATAGTTTCAGTTTCTTTTTCAATGCGGATTGTTACCAGCTTGGGTATGCGCGCTTCGTTTTTGGTTCATAGATAGTGGGACTGGAATATCAGGAAATAGATAAGAAAAATACGGTACTAGAAAGATTTCCTAAAAAAATTCCCACACACAGTTCATATATGAGATTAGTATACAGAAAATTAATTTCTTACTCAACTGTTCGTACACTCAATCCAAATCTCAATAAGACTTGTGGAGACACAATCCATACCAGCTTTGTTTGAGGTACTTCATCTATGTCTTGCATTATAATCTGGAAATGAAGAATGCAACATAAAACATTAATAGAAACTTTAAGACACGATTCCCTCTTAAGAGTCTGTATGATACAATACCCTACAATAACGGAACGAACACCTCCTAATTTACTCGAAATATGACTTGCGCGTTGAAACGTTATCGTAGATTGAGAATGGCTAAACAAAATGACTTTGAGAGAAGATTAACAACCGAGCGCCACATTGCGGGCATGTCTCTTCGTGAAGTTTTGGGAAAATTATCTGTCATTCTAATAAGTGCATTCTCTGGAGTGATGAGTCTAAAACCAAAACAAAAAGAAAAGTTTTTTTACATTGAAAAACATTGTATGTGTACAAACTCTTAGGGTGGTCGAGTAGAAGTCACAAATGAGGAGCTGAGAACCAGAGGCAAAAGCGAGAAAGTTCACTCAAGATGGTATTATAAATAACCATAATTTACATTCTGGTCACAAACCAATCCACACGTTAAACTATTACTGATCTCATAAAGAAACGGAACACTACAGGCATGGGAATTGAAAATTTCCAATGCATGTCTTGGCATTGAAAGTTTCCAATTGAAGTATAATGGTTTCACTAATACAGGCACCACTGAATCGAATTCGTTCAAGTTCTATGTCATTAAATTTTGTCTTTAGAACACGTACTATCGATGTTCAAAATCATTAATTAGTCGCCATCTTCAATCATGACACATCGTTTCGTGTTGTTTCGTCGAAAGTTTTTAAGAGGGTATCATATTGGTGACCTTAGAACACGTGGCACTGAACCAATTTCGCCAATCGAATTATATTTATCGATTGGCGAAAACGTAATTAATAACTTTATATTCCCTCATAGCTCGTCGTAAGAAGTTGTTTGATGTTTTACTTGCTATATCTTAACATTGAAAGTTTTAGGGAATGTCAAATGGTATCTTCGAAATGGTTCGTGTGCTGAATCATATTATCTATTGGCGAAAACAATACCCAATAACGTTTACTTCTCTCATAACTCGTCGTTAAGAGTTGTTTGATGTATTGCTTACTATATCTTACCATTCAAAATGTCTGGAGACTGCCATAATGGTATCAGTAGAGCATGTGCCAGAATGCCGATTTCGACCATCTTCGAACTGGTTCGTGTGATGAACCATATTAATCGATTAGCAAAAAAATATTTTGAAAATCTTCCATAGGCTTCGAAAAGATCGAGTAATAGACGGATAGGCACGTTCCCCCCACTAATAGCAGAAAGCACCTTTCAGTACTTTATAATATCAGAGAAGGATGGCTGGCGTAAGTTGATCATGCAGTGGTTAATCATGGGGAGGTCCAATAAGGTATTAAGTAAAACAAAACAAAATAAAATAAAATATCACTATTCCTGTGCCTGTGTACTGTCCGTTCCATTATTATAGACTAATGCACATATACCTCCATATGTCAACCAATTTATCCACAAATTTATATTTTTAATGACTTACTATAAGTGAAAACCACTTGCAACCAGCAGGATGCTGCTTATCTTTTAAAACAAGTTCAATATGGGTGTGCATGCCTCGATAGCGGTAAGTTTTTTCTGAAAATTTATTAAATTAAAGTATTTTTTTTGAATCAAAAATCTCAAACTCTTCTACGAGGTGATATCAAAAAGTTCCGAGACGAAATCAGATGGCAGCAACAGCGACTTCATTATTAGTGACCAAAGTGACGTCGTTCTATAAACTACAAGAGTTTTTTGTGATCACGTGCACATTTAAGATTTGAATAGCTGCTAATATCGAATTCTGCATCAAACTTGGCAACACTGAAACAGAGACCTTGCAATGATTCGGCAGGTCTATTACAATGAAGCAATAAGTCGTGCGAGGTATTTTAAGGATACTCATGCTTCAAGAGAGGCAATCATTGGGAAGGCAATCAGAAATAACTGCGACTTTGCACGAGCATAACCTTTGAAAATGTGGAGAAAATTAAAGAATCTCTGAATGAGGATCATCAGAGAACTAATCAAGGACATGGCGAAAACTCCTGAACTTTGATGAGAAGATCATGATAATGCACCCACTCACAAAAAATTACAAATGCATAAGTATTTAGGTTGAAGTTCAAGCTGAAGGTGATTGACATGCTTGAAAACAGGACTTCTAGGAGCTTTCCTAAATGAATTGGGAGTGGTATACAAAAGAACTGCTTTGAGTGAGACGATGGCCAACTTAGATCAAGTAAATAGTTTGTTGTATATAATAAGCCCTGTTTCGGAACTTATTGATACCACCTTAAAGAACTGAACTGTTTACCTGACCACATAATTGCAGAAATGCCGGCAGGCACATTGTAATCTTCAAGATGCAAAGGTGTTATTTCAGAAATGGATCCATTCTAAATGAAAATTCTTAAGTGAATGAGAAATCAACATAAATAAAGAGATTAATTAACCACAAAATGCTTACAATATGCTCAACAAGATTAGATTCTACAATTTCCTTCATCATCCTCGTTTCGCCCCATATATAACTGAAGGTGGCATTATCGAAGCCGATGAGGTGAGTGAAATGAACTAAACACCCATTGCCTACATTGGAGAACTCATTCCTGGAAAGAAACGCATCTTTCAAACCCAGCAAAACGATTGGATCGGTCGTACACAATAATATTTTAGGAAAGATAAAGGTTTCGTTCTGAGTCATGTGAAAGTTCACGCCCGTTGGGTACTCCAGATAAAATTCGATTCTCCCGTAGACTTGGTAAAGGCAGACGCTCGTAGATAAGGCAATGAAGATTACCCACAGCAGCCGATGAACCAATGAGAGCTTCGAGTCAAAGATCTTGTTCATTCCAGGAATATCTAATTTTTGAGACTCTTGTTTCTCTTTGATCACTTGACGGACAAAGCGACGAAGCCTTCTAGTCAAGGCGTCTTCTTTTTTCATGTACTTCATTCTATTAATTGCTTCTAAGTGCTTGAGATGAGCTTCCATCACTGAAAGTGAACACGATAAGAGTGAGAATGACGTTTGGTTTTTCTACAGGGTGATTAAAAAGTCACTGGCCTTAGCTGTAGTTCGGAAATGGTGTGTAAAATAAGCGATGTGACCAAGCTAGCAGGGAATAGGATAGGTGCTCTATCGAGACAGGTTTGGAATTTGGCCGCCATCTTGGATCAAGGTTCATTTTCTTAAATGGCAAGTGGGTCATGTGGCATATCGAATCTCATCAGTTTTCCGCGGGAGATCATTCCTGCAATTGGATTTCAGTTATCTGTTGTGGTTCACAAGAAACTACGAGGGGAGATCAAAAAGTAAGTTGCACTTCCACGGTATGGCCATTTATTACACCACCTATACAAAAGCAACACGGCTATAGCAGCATACAATGTAGGTTCACTTTTCCACATAGTCACTAACAGACCCTAAACATTTATCCGAACGATCAACCAACTTTTCGATTCCGGATGCATAGAAAGAAATCTCCAGCGTTCTGTAACCACATGGTGACAGCCGCTTTCACCTCCTCATCGTTTCGAAATCGTTGTCCACCGAGTTCCGTTTTGAGCTTACCGAAAAGATAAAAGTCGCATGGCGCTAAGTCGGGACTGTATAAAGGATGTTGCCAAACCTCCCACTTGAATCGCTGCATCCTCTTTATCCGTGCTTCAAATTGTTGACACCGCTTTACAATTCCTTGCCGGGAAATTGCACGCTCTCCATATACAGCAGTGATTTCACGATGAATGTCCGTGCAATTCACCCGTTTGGCCCATAGAAATCGGATTGCTCCTCAAGTTTGGAGTGGACATCCAGTTGACGCGCCATTGCTTTTAGCCCGCTAGTCACACAAAACACGACGGGAAACCACAGCAACCGTCCTACCCGACGGTCCCTTTCTCCCTTTCTCCGCTTTGCCCAAGATTGCGACACACAGCGCGCTCCTGCGGTGAGTTAGTGCAACTTACTTTTTGATCTCTCCTCGTAACAAAAACATTGACACTACACAATTCGTTGTTGCAAGTAATTGGAGATGGCACTAATAAAGTAGGATAGGATAGAGCTGCTCCTGAGTACGGGTAATGGCCCGGCATCCTGAAAGATTTGGGCCCGGCATCCCGGCATCTCTGATTTGAACACCCGACATCCCGAAAAAGAACCAATCGCCAACAGTACCGTCGCAAATGTGATATCACATTTCAGAGATATTGGGATATCTGAGGATGATCCGGACATATGTGAGAATTCCTGTATTTCGACTTGGGACAACTATCGACTGGATCCTTCATTTGCACATAACATTGGGTTCAGTGATGAGGCAAATTTTTATGTCCATAAGATATTGGAGCGACAGGAATCCTCATTGGACAGATCCGTCCAAAGTCGTTGGTAAGTCAAAGTTATCGTGCATTGTGAGGTTATGGAGCAGCCGTTTAATTAGACCAATCTTCATAGATTTCCCTAAACTCTGATGAATACCTGTGAGTGTTATAGAACACTGTGTTCCCGTCATTGTTGACTGAAGATGGCCGTTTTCCAAGTTTTTCCCAGCAGGATGTAATTTCCGTAAATGGCTGGATGGCCAATTACCTGGTCACTGGAGTGGCCACCACGTTCCCCAGATCTCCTACCGCTAGATTTCTATCTGTGGGGCCACTTGAAACATATTGTTTATGCTATATCCAAAGCAAACGTCACCTTCAGAAACGCATAACCTGTCACCTGCATAATCCCCGACGTTCGTTTGCGCGTGCAAAATGAATGGATAAAGCGCCTTGATCCCTAGATCCAACAGTAGGGACATTTGACACGTTTTTTAGCTGCTGCAATCCATTCGGTGCGTGTTTTTATTTGGGGAAAGCGTTAATGCTTTTGTTAGTAACTTGTGAACTACAACAGATAACTGAAATCCGATCGCAGAATGAATTCCTCAGGAAAAACTGGTGGTTATTTGATAAGCCACATGCTCCCCTTCCCATATAAGGAAGCACCTATCCTATTTCCTGCTGGCATGGGCACATCGTTCATTTTACAAACCAGTTTTGAAATATACCTAAGTCTAGTGATCTTTGACTCATTCTGTACATGTACAGTCTGTCAAGAAAGTATGAGACCAACAAAAGTAACGTAGTTCACATTCTATAAATCAAATATCTCTGCGATACTACATGACTATACTATTTCAGAAATCAGCAATGTTTACGAGAAAATTATAGCAATCACGTGGATATTGTAATTATAAAATGCAAAAATAAATATACACTGCTTACAATGAAATTGCCCCATCCACAAGGAGTTATCCGAATGAGCCAAAAATAGTTATACACAAGAAATACATCTGAACACACCTTTATTAAGTTATGGAGCCAAGACGTGCACTCATTTGTATAGGGTGTCCCAAACAGAAAGCGGCATCAGTAGGTTGTGGCAGCACATCTAGCGGCGATGCATTGTTCCAGCCGCAGGCGTAGGTGATCATACAGGTGGCGAATGTCATCTTGGGGTACGTCTGCCCAGGCCTGGTGAACCTGCTGTGTCAGGTCATGGAGATTGTGGGGTGATCGTAAACGACGTCTCACCATGTCCCATGGCAGGCAGTTGACATCATGCAGACATGCCATGCTCATGTTTGCCATGTGCGGTCTGGCGTTATCCTGCTGAAAGACTGCGCCGGGTATGGTATGCAGAAAGGGCAGTAATACGGGCTGCAGAATCTCTGTGCTGCTGTCAGGGTGCGTTGGATGGTGACTAAAGGCGTTCTGGTATCGTAGCCGATGGCATCCCATACCATGGTTCCGGGTATTGGTTCACGATGGCGATACCAGATGCATTGTTCATTGGCACGTTTTAATGGTTTGCGCCACACCCATCCGCGTCTGTCGTCGGTGTCCAAACAAAAGCGGGATTCGTCGCTGAAGACTACCGGGCGCCATTCATTGGCCATCCCAATCGTTCATGACACCATTGCAGTCGTATCGTGTGGTGCTCAGGTGTCAAGGGAAAACACAACAATGGACGCCTGGCAGACATTGTCGCGACGTGTAACCGGCGTGCTATTGTCGCTATTGACACTGGAGCAGTACCGGGAATAGTGATGTTGTCGCGCAGTTGCCGCAGGGTGATGGTTCTGTCCGCTAGCGCTGTTCGCAGTATCCGCCTATCGGTACGAGCTGACGTGCTTCTCCGGGCACCAGAGCCTGGTCTTCTGACATGTGTGCCTTCCTCTCGCCATTGCCTCCAACATCGGCCTACCGTCCGTGCGTCCCGCGACACATGGACAGCAATCTGTCTGGTTGACCATCCAGCCTCGGAGAGGCCAATAATCCGACCTCGTTCAAAGTCCGTTAATTGCGTGAACAGTTGTCGTTGTTGTCGTCGCGGCATTGAGACCGTTGTGCGGATTACAGTACTGTACGTTCACGAGGTAGTTGCTTCCTTGCTTCCTCCCTACTGCATGTTACGTCTCGCACATGTGTCAACTAATGAGCCTATACAGGCACTCGTACACTCTGCATCAACCGAAATGGTCATGTCCCGTGAGCATGCATCTAATCGTTTACTAGTTGGAGATAGACTAACACCCCTCCCCCCACTAAATATGGATAAGGTCGGATAACTCCTTGTTGGTGGGGCAATTTCATTGCAAAGCAGTTTAGTGTAAGACCACCCTCCCTTTCCCACCTTTGATACAACATTAAACACTTCCATTTGAATATTTAATTAGGAAAACTTAGACAGTAATTATATTTCACTTTTTTAAGTGTTCTTGTGACCGATATTAATCATGCCTCATTTAACTCTCTGAGTCAGAAATTCGAAGCATTCACTATCATCATGGTCGTGGCAAATCAGACAGGCAAATTGCGGCGATACTTAATCGCTCCAAGACTGTTGTTCACAATGTATTAATCAAACAAGATGATTACAACACAGAAAAAGGCAAAGGACGGAAGAAAACCTTGACGACTCTTGACAACCGTCGAATTGCGGATCTGGCAACAAGGCATCAGATGTTTACAAGAGAAATTGCTTGCGAACTCTCAACTCCAGCGAGACAATGTAAACATGAAATTCGCCAAATTGAGATCAAAACCTCAATTGTTGCCTGACCATACGAGAGCACGTTTGGACTGGGCAAGGAATGTAATGTCCTGGAAAGAGAAATGGAAATCGGTGGCGTTCTCTGATGAGAAAAAACTTATTCTGGACGGCCCCGATAGAAATAGCTGCTACTGGCCAGCACGATTTTGCGACAAGAGCCACGCATGCGAATCAGTCGATAACAAGGTGGTGCTTCGGTGATGATTTGGGGTCATTTGCGTTCGATAGAAAAGCAGATCTTGCTGTAGTGACACAACGGTTGAACTCTTTAGTGTATCAGGAGATGCTGTATGAAAAGCTAATTGGTGGAAACAAATGGTTTCGTCAACAGCACATCCACCTTCTCACTTGCCCATCACGCAGCCCAGATCTCAATTTTATAGAGAATGTGTGTGTGGTGTTTTGGCAAGACGAGTTTATTCAAGAAATCGACAGTTTTCGAATGTCATTGAGTTGACAAATAAGATAATGGACGAGTGGGATAAGCTGGAACTGTTTCACAAGTTAGTAGAGACCACGCCAAATCGAGTGTTTGAAACAATCTTTCGAAATAGTGACTCTACACATTATTAATAACTCAAATGCATCATAGAGAAAAAATAATAATAAACTTGTTTGCCTTATGTAGGTTGTGAGCTACGTTACTTTTGTTGATGGTCTTATACTTTCTTGACAAACTGTATGTACGGACATTGGACAAAATAATGTGAACGTCACTTGGGTTCATGTTAACTACATAGAAACTAAACTGAAAGAAGTTTCTGATTAAACGTTGTTGATAATGTCTGTTTAACTGCAAGCTCAGCGTAACATATGAAGTCATTCAAGGACTCAATCATACTCGGCTAACCCAGCAATGCGAAACCACCATATAAGCAGAATTGCTGATAAATGGAAAAGAGTAAAAGGCCCAATTAGTTTGGATTTTCATTATGAATCTAATGGGATAGTACTGTGATGATTTGGCATTCAACTGGCCCATCATTACTCCCAATTAACATTTTAAATGATGGCACCCTGTTTCCATTCACAACAAAAATAATTAAGTGTTGGTTTGAGGTTCGTTAAGATGACCTTTTTTATATCAAAAACACTCTGGAAATATTAACGCCATGAAGAACACAGCAAGAAGCAGATTACCTCTTTCAACATACACTGAACGACCAAGCTATTAGAGACACGGAAAATGGATCGGCTTTCCAGTGACACCCAAACAATGGAACAGGCCAAAGCGGTGTATAAAAGGGGTGCATTGGATCACAAGTAGCAGTCAGCAGCAGAAGTGGACTGAATATGGGTAAATCCAGGGATTTGACCGATTTTGAACGAGGCTTGATCGTTGGAGCTCGACGGGCGCAGTTGGAGCTCCTCGAGTTTTCCCTTGCAACAGTGTCAAGGGTATTCCGTGAATGGCAGTTATGTCAAAAAAATAACCTCCAACAAACAACTCCGGACGAAACAGGGCTGTGGATGAACGAGGCCAACAGCGACTGGCACGAATCATCCACAGCAACAGGACGGAAACAGCCCAACAAATCGCAGCGCAGTTCAATGAGGGAACATCCCAACTCATTTCGGAGCTGGGTTTAACAACAGGCGGCCAGTACGGGTACCGTCGCTGTCACCGCAAAATAAGAAAGCGCGCCTGCTATGGGCACGCAGGCATCGCCACTGGACACTGGATGAGTGGAAGAAGGTCGCCTGATCCGACGAATCGCGATTCCTACTTCATTATGCGGACGGAAGTTTTGGAATCTGGATGGAGTATGGCGCAATTACCGATTTATGGGGATGAAATCAATTGGTGTAAATCTAAAACTGATTATCAAATCCACTGGAAAAGAAACAAGGTATGTACAGCACCTTTAATTCAATACTGATGTTGTCTTCAAATCTATTTAACTGGAAGAGGAAGTCAATGAACTTAGCAGTAATTTCAGTGTAGTGTTTAACTTGATAAATATCTAACCTTAAATTGTTAAAAAAATTATTACAAAATACATGAGGTTTACGCTGGCTCAGTGGCCGAGAGGGTTAAGGCGGAGGTCTTTCCGCTCTCGAAACCAGCGAATCGCGGATTCGAATCCCTCCGAGAGCATGGATGTTTGTGTTTGTCCCTTTCATTATCATGCTTTCATCATGCGGAAGGCAACGGGAAACCACCGCATTATCATTCTTCCCTAGAAGACTGTGCCTGGATAGCATATGTCCACGCTGCCACCAGAAGTCGATTTCGACTTGATGGAAGTCAACAACAACATGAGCTTTTTAGTCAAAAAAGCACATGAAGAGGACACATTAATCCTTGAATTTAATAAAATTTAAACTTCGAACGCTAATGTACCATAGTCTTTCAACTATACAATGATTTACACAAGCTCTAAAACCGATGTTCGTAAATAATCGTACTTTTGTAAAACCAAAAAAAAAAAAAAAAATTAACAAAACGTATTTAATAAAAACATTTGCATACAGAAAACAATATTCTTCATACAAGAATTTATAGTCCTCATATAAGAATTGTGCAGTTTTAAACTGCCCATAAGGATATCTTTAATCTTTTTATTATCTATTGCTGTCTGTACTTATTCAGTGTTAGATTTTATTACAAGAAGTCCAGGATTTGACTAACTTAAAATATAATCTAGTAGACTGGAGGCCAAGCCTACCAAATAGACAAAAGCTTATCATACAGAGCGCTTATAATGACTGTTAGACAAACTCAAGGTGTAACTCTTCATTTCTTACTTGGCTTCATATTGTCTACCGCAGATAAGAGAAATTATACAACATCCAAATCTCAAAAGATAATTGTAAACACCTTCCAATAATGGATATTGCTGTGAGTGTTGCTATTGTAAAGAGGAAGATGACAGATGCTAAGAAAATGTATGCAATGGCTAAATTGTATAATATTATGTCCGCTGTATAATTTTCAGGGAAAAAGAAATATCTATGCAAGATATCGTATAAGAACAATATTTAAGAATATCTTATGTCACTTAAAATCTAGATTATCTTCAATCTTACCTCAATTCCTTTTGAACACAAATCCTGTTAACTAAACTTTCAGATTCCTTTGCATATATTTTCTCAAATATCCATTTATATATACAAGCTTTACATTAAAGTTTTATAAATATTGATATTGTCATGACACAGCTGAGTTGAATATTCATAAGGATTTATCCATGTTGCTGTTTTTTTTAATTATTTTAAATTAAAAAAATGTATTTAAACTTCCAGATTTTTTTTAAATAATCAAGAGCTTTATTAGATTTTTAATTAAATTTTATAATTTTTTCAAAGGAATTTTTTAACAATTTTGAGAAGCTTTGTAAATACCCTTAAGCGTAATTAATAATTAATAGGTTTAAGTTTTCTAATATAATAAGCCAAAAGTTAATTAGCATTTCTAGGTGACATCTAGAAATTTTTAAAAATAAAATAAAAACTGCTCAATTTTTAAATTGCTTAGAGAATTTGGAATGACATGCAAACAGTTAAATTAATAATTGAATGGGAGGAGCCAGAACCAAAAACATTTAAATTATAGATACACAACTAAAAGACGATTAATAAATATTACCATTATTGACTCATTATGATTTCAGATTCCACTTATCCTTACTAACAATGAAGATAATGTGGATTGTTAATGTAAATTTATCTCCAAATAAATTACATGTATTAAAAATCCTTTAATCAGCATTTTTTTTTATTTTTTAATTTGTTTAAGAATCTGTTTAATTTATAAAGTGAAAGCTTTACGAGTTTTCTTTATAAATAACCAGCTGGGGCACCCGGCAAAAATAAAAACTTGCTGATTTGTAAAGTTTCGTGTTATGTTAAATAAAACACATGCAATAAAAGCATGAAACCGCTCCAATCATTTTAGTCACCTCTATTTAAATTTCTTAAAATTACAACTAAAGTGGTTTGTAAAGCATTTTTATTTAAAATTTCATTATACAGATTATGTTTCTGGACTATAAAGAAAGTGAAACTTCTTATCCGCAAAAACTAATGAAAAAACAAAGATTTTCTATTTTAAACATACACAGAAAAAGAAAGCAGGATTAATAAATTATGCAAGTTTAAATACAAAATTAGTCTGAAAATGGCAAAGCTCTACCAATAACTTTAGAATATCTTTAAAACAAATAAATTCTCGTCCATTAAAGAAACTCAGTTTATGGTATTACCAAAAAGGCCAATCATATTTATTTATTTATTTATTTATTTAAATTTGCAAGCAACAAGCTAAAAGCCCAGTAATACAAGTACAAAGGAATTGCAAAAAGAAAGAACAAGGCAGGATATAAAACAAAAGGTTCTACACGTAAAAATGTAAAGATAAAAAAGAAAAACCATTAATTATTTACAGAAAGATATCTTCGTCGAATCAACTACGCTGCTTTTTAGTTTTCTTCATAATTCTCGCGCTGTAAGAAAATCTAAATGCATTTATCAAATCGCACACGGTCTTCAACTCTAGAAAGGGATGGAGGTATTTTTTCCATAGACCTAATAGTTTCCTATTTTTAGCGATCATGACCCGTCGAATCGACGATGGTTTGTAACAGTAAAACTTTTTTCCAACCCTTCAAATGTATCAATTAGGGTGTAATCGGCAAAAAAAAATATTTTGGATGATCTATTTTACTTGTATTATTCTTTTATATTATAATATAATAATAACATTTGTAATCGGCTGTCAATCAATCATTATGACAGTACCGACCCCCAACAGACGAATCCACCACGGGGTAAAAAGAGCCTAAGAGGCAACACTACGGGAGTTATGAAAAATATCAATATTCTGTGAGATTCTGTTACTGTCATACATTTGGATTAGCTTAAATGCTGGATATATATTTATTAGTTGGGTACGTCCCTTTCTTAAAAAAAATTAACGTCTGTGGGTTTCTTTTGGAGACCGGGATACGAATCCCTATATATTGTAAGGTTCGTGGAACCCAAAGTCGTCCGTTAAAAATAGCAATTAAAAGGTTAGTAAAAAAATTACGTATAATATGCTGCAGATCAAAGATTTTGGAATTAACCTTAAAGGTGTCGTCAACAGATAATTTATAATATAAAAACTTCCTATAATTCTCAATTTTCGAAAGCAAACAGCGAAAACTGTGAGTTGGGCCTGAAAACCAAATCCATATACCATACATCAACTTTGGAATTATTATAGAACGATAAAGTGTCAAAAAGGTTTGGGGTCTGAAAAAGAAGTTGGTGAGCCTTTTCAAAATCCCGATTCTTTTGCTTAGGTCAAGAATTAAATCCTCCAAAGGCAAAGAAAACGAAAGAGTGGACTGAAAAACAATACCCAGATCCTTAACTTTATTTCGATGTTCTAAAACCTGGTCGCCCAGGCGGTATGCATAGATAAAGTCAAGAGTCTTACGGGAAAAGGTAATGCAGTGAGATTTTGAAACATTCAGCAACAAACCGTTTTTATTGACCATGCAAAAATGTTGCCAAGCATTTCATTCAATGCATAACAATCTTCCCAACAGCGAATTCGAAGAAAGATCTTCAAGTCATCTGCATATAGTAGACAACAAACATTATTATTAACAGTCGACACTAGGTCAGCAATAAAAATATTAAAGGATTGGTCCGAGCGGAGGAACTCCACTACAGGTTCTCCTAGTCTTGTTGATGGTATAACGTCCGTTAGGAGTAAAAGATCTCTCAGTTAGTAGGGAAGAGAACCAATTCAGAAGGCCATCAGTTACGCCAACATATTTTAATTTTGCCAGCAGAAGTCGAATGTTAACTCTATCAAACGCCTTCCGAAAGTCCACATAAATTACACCAACCTGTTCCCTGCTGTACTAATTTCCTTTACCTGTTGACTGTTCTCAAGAAAAAACATACATGATATAGAACATACTCATCTATACCTTTTGTTTTTTACTGACAGACAAGATGTCACAACATCTGCATTTCATGTCTTGTTCCTTATTGTACAACCCAGTTGCAAAAATATACAATCACTAGACAATTTCAATACATCTTTATTTTTTATGTCATGCTCAAAAATGAACGGGAAAATATGAACTGAAAAGAATGCAATAGATTTTAGATATGTAGAAATCATTTTATACAAAATATCAGCAAAATTCGTCCATTCAAATTGTTACAACAAAACATTAAACAGTCCTTCAAAAATATCCAATCACCCAGACTGCTGTTTCAAAAATTTCCAATCACCCCTCAAAAAATGGAAAAGTTTTAGCTGACTGCAACTTAATTTACATTTTTATGTTGTGGTAAGCTTAATCAGCCAACTTGCATACAAAAAAAATTCTCAGCTTTCCTGTAATTTTTTTGGGACTCAAATCACTTATACAACTACCAAATGGGGCGAGGTAAAACAACCAGTAATGAAATACGCAATTTGATTGTTGACAAGCACTTACAGAACTATTCTACTCGCAAAATAGCTACTGAAATAAATATATGTCAAAGTGTAACTGTTAAAATCATTAAAAAATGGAGAGAAACAGGAAACACCTCCGCAACTAAGCAAACTGGTCGGTCAAGGAAACATCATAAAGGCAAGACAAACTTCTCCCAAGAATATTACAGGGCAAACAACTTGTCACCACATCTGAAATCACAATTGACTGCTGTGAAACAACAGGGGTAGATGTCTCAAATGCTACTACAAGGCGACGTCTGAAGGAACAATGTTACGGATTTTATACTGCAAAAGTCAACCTCTACTGTCACGTCTCCAAATGGTAAAAAGGCTGAATTGAGCTAAGGACATCTTCAATGATCTTCAGAAACTTGGAAAAGTGTCATCTTCAGTGATGAATCTAAATTTACAGTTTATTATGTTGAAGAAGGTAACCGTGTTATTCATAAGAAAGATTAAACATATAAGCCAGAATGCTTAAGTACAAGTGTCAAATTCTCTCACCCACTGATGGTGTGGGGTTGTATGAGTGCAAGAGGAGTCGGCCAATTGAAATTCATTGAAAGGACGGTTAATGCTAAAAAGTATCAGGATATATTGGAGGAATGTTTTTGTCGCCTTCGTTGCCAGATTTAATCATAACGGTCAAGCAATGTTTCAACAGAATGGAGCAGCACCACACCGAGCTCGAACAACTATGGCGTGCTTTCAAGCTCATGAAGTTGAACTGCTTAAAATTTGGCCACCAAACAGTCCCGATTTATTAACAAGTGAAAATCTATGGCACATTCTGAAAAAAGGGGTCCGACGGAAGAAACCACGGACCTGAGAGGAATTAAAAGCTGCCCTGACCAATCTCTGTGCGAAAATATCTGCTGGCCATGAGAGAAATTGATTTCCTGCATGCCAAATCGTTTGCATGCAGTAATTTCTGCTAAACGTCTAAATACTAAGTATTGATTGGAAATTTTTGAAACGGCAGTCTGGATGATTGGATATTTTTGAAGGACTAAAATTATGTTTAATGTTTTGTTGCACCAATCTGAATGGGTGAATTTTGTTGATATTTTTTAAACTATTTTTACATAACTGAAATCTATTGCATTCTCTTCAGTTCATATTTTTCCCCTTCATTTTGGAGCAAAATGACTTCAAAAATAAAGATGTACTGAAATTGTCTAGTGATTATATATTTTTGCAACTGGGTTGTAGAGTAGAGATATTTTCTTTTCTTCTCATATTACGCTAGCCTGTCCAAAAAGAACTTGAGGGACGAGGAAACGAATAAAATATTTTCTAGTATACTCTTTATAAAATTTCTTTCGCTTTCAGAAACATTATCCTCTTCTGAATGTAAGAAATGAAAATCCAAAATTCGAATGAAAATGAAAAATGATTTTCAAATGGCTTGGGTTGAAGCAAATAATTTATTATGCTTAGAAATTAGGTTCAGCAAAAATATTGATGCCCTGGTTTCAGTTAAGATATTATAATAAACATTATTTAAATATAAAATTACTATTGATGCACTAGCAAATTCACAAAGTGCGTTTAAACAACTCTACTAGAAGCTCATTAAAATTGTATTTAAATTCACAAAGCAAAATACTAATGTTTTAGTGGAATCTATCTAATCAGATTTTGAGGGTTTAAATAAGGATTTTCTTGCTTGAACCACGAATTCTTCAAAGAATTCGATAAGGGACAACATACAGAGGCCCATGGTTAGCCCCAAATTGCCGCCAATGTCGCAGAGCAATTTCATGAAGGTGTAGGTACGTTCTTCCTTGATAATTTCGATGTAACTGTTTGGGAAGTAGAAGCCAAAAGCGGTAAGGCTATCCATGGTGTCGAAAGGTTCAACAAGGGTTTCGTAGACAATTTCTTCACATCTTCTGTAGCACGAACAATCATCGATGGGATGAGTTTCGGTGACGATCTTCAAAAAAGTCGACCTCGTAATTTTTGCGGTAATATTTGTCTTGCAGCGGGGCTTTTCTTCTTCCAGAACAGTAGGTAAGCTATAAAAATGTATTTAGTGAGACCTAGTGTAGTTATATGGTTATATTAATTTTGCTTAACGTAAAGAATTCTTGCCTGCAATTTATATGCTGCATCAATCTCTCCTTGATACATTTATCTTTACACTTAAAGAATTCTTTAGTGCCCATGCACGGATTCACAGGAGTAGAGAGTCGCTCAAACTATAAATGAACATTCCTTTAATTCCATTCGTTAACAAGCCATATTAATTAAAATATAAGCATTAAAAAGTCCAAACCTTAAAAGCTCGAAAATTAATGCCTACACCATAACCATTGGGTACAAAATCTTGTCTTGTGTAGTCCACATCTTCTCCTTGAGGAGCAATGTACAACTAGAAGAGAAAAGGCAATTCAGTGGTGAAAGGTGAGAAACAGAAAACGAAATAGAATTTGTACATCTTGTAACAAAATCGATTGCTGAAATTCATTATTATGAAGTGGCCACCAAGAAGTTCGGACCTCAAACCCAATGAGAATGTCTGGACTCGTTAAAAAAATTTTTTACGATCTTGAGACCTTTCAGATTTTTTATTCTTGCCAGATTGAAATAAATCACATGTCCCTGCATCACATTCAATTGTTCCAGACTTTTAGAGGTCAAACATGTCGCAACTTTTGTGTCCCATGAAACATGGTGCTTTCTTTACGACCCTCAAACAAAAAGACAATCATCCGTATGAAAAATAAGCTTGCCACAGAAATTCCGTGCTGATCGCTCCAAAGGAAAGCTCATGCTTATGTTTTTTTCTTTTTCTCCACAAGCTCCTTACTCACCCTACATGGCCCCATGTGACTTTACCTCTTTCCCGGAATGAAGACAAAGCCGAAGAGGCATCATTTCTAAGCAGCGGACGAGATTAACTGGCTGCGATAGAAGCTCTGAAAAAAGGTCTACAGCTCGCCTTCGACAAAATGTATGAACGTTGGCAAAACAGTATAGATAAGTTACCGTTTTAGTTCTTGTAAAATTTCGCGCGGTGGCACCACCAGTTCTGAGGTACTTATTCATCACATTAAAAAAGATTTTGATCGTTTTATTTTCAAAGAGATGTGAAGTGCACTTAAAAGTCAGTCCAACAACAAACAAAAAAAAAAAAAAGAGCCCAGGAAACAAACTTATTTGTAAGATCTACATTGAATTAATATTTTTTTCAATTTTTAATTTGGATAAACAGGGTTTTCTGCTTTCGGTAAAATTTAAAATTACTCCTTCTACAACCGTAACGCAGAGCCTAAAAGCGCCGAACCTCACACAATTCATAGTTTCAAACACACTCTCATAATGGCGGCTGCCTTCGAAAACCCGTAAAGGTAACTTGTCTATGGTTGCCAAAGGGCATTACTTCGAAGGCCAGAGTGCTTAAAATATGCTTTGTCCCATACTTCTTTATTCGGGAACTTTTTGAACCTAACTCGCACATAGAAACTAATCAAGAACTGTGTGGACAAGAGTTTCTTCCTTTATATCCTAACTCGTACATATCAAATTCCTACAACAAAGAGGATCGATAATAAGAACTGTACGGACATGGTAAAACCAATAAGCAGTTCTACATTAATAATGGACATCTTTAAAAGATTTAAAAATTAATGCGCATGAGAAATCTTACTTTTTCCATGTTGGAGCATGTTGATATCATCTTCTGCACAAATACTGCAAACAATATAGTGCTCGTTCCCATGTAAGGCATTGGTCCTGAAAATAAATTCCGATTGTTCAAATGTGGGTAGGAAAAAAATAATCTTTTAGCTAAAATTATTGAGATGGACAACTCACTAGTTATTATCTCCCGACAATAACCGTCAATCAACTTCACATAATCCCAAGAGAATAATACTGGAGGTATGCCAATGACTTTCTATTACAATAATCAAAAAACTAAAAATTACGTCTAAACTAGGGCTCCCACTAGTGGCAAATTGAATTACCTGAGATTTTACTTTAGATTTGAGCGAATTACCTTAAAATTCAATCACTATTACCTTAAAAATTACTTTAGATTTTGAAACTATAAATACGTGAGATAAATGTCATGATTCAAAATAAAGCTATTGAATAGACAATACTCCTCTAAAACTAGAAAATAAAAACATTTTCGAGCAGAAAAAATTATAAAAAGAATTGCTACTTTGTTGCTTCAAGAGCAGATGAAGGAGGTGGGGGCTCTTGGTTCTTCTTTATAGACCTACGCTTAAAAAAATTCAATACCACTGAGATAACAGATATATATTTATTGACGTATCTATTAATTTATTTTGAATGTACATTTGAAAAAAAAAACGACAACTAGTTAAATTAAATCTACAACTGTTGAAATTGTGATAAGAACGTCAGTTTTTGTCCTTCTTAAGTAGCTGAAAATCCCCTCCACGGATGCATTGGAGTGCGGAAGGGATAGCACACACCCAACTACTTTTTTTAAATTGGGATATTTAGTCTCCCCTCTTTCATTTTTTATCAACAACTGCTGCTTCCAAAATTTGCCAGCATCCTTTTCTTCCAAAAACTGACTCATAAAATTGGGTCCCTAACCATTACCTCAAACATTACTCTAAAATAGGCTCATTACCTTAGAAACACTAATATAAAATTCATAATTTATTTAAATCTGCTAACTCACTGTCAAAAGGGACTCGTTGATAGGCTGCGGATTATACTTGCTGTCTTTCCATACGTCGTCAACCGGTTTCACTTCCACGTAATCCAGAATGTCCCAATCACATTGACCGGTTCCTGGGAATTTTTTCTTCATTTTTTTCGCAAACTTACTCCTCAGTTTCAATGGCTCATGACATAGGATGATTCTCGGAAAGACAATCGTCTCGTTCTCCACGACTTCGATGTTGTTTGTAGTGGGATATGTGGAATAATTTTTCCACAAATTAATAGCTTGAAAAATGAAGAAGGCAATGCATGCTAGGGATAACAGAAGGCGAAATACAAACTTTCCGGAGATGAGTTTCTTTCTTCCTTTCATGGTAGCTTGTTCCTCCCTCATTTTGTCATCTACTGTCTTCTCGACTTTATGTCTCAGAGGATCGAACGTACGCTTCCTCTTTCCGCAAGCAAAACCAAGCATACCCATGCCTGTGCTATAAATTACAGAATTAGATTTATATACCGGTAATTAATTTCTACTTAAAAGAAAGGTTTTGCCTAGCGATATTTTGCGAGAAACATAGAAAGTGCTCTGGACCGCTTGTATCTTTCAAAATAAATGAAAGTCACATACACTGAGTTCTTTCCGGTGAAATATTTAAATATTTTCTAACAAAACAACGTCTCCTTCTAATAAAATATTTATATCACAACTTCAATTCTTGACACAATTTTATTGAAAAAAAATTAATTAAAAAATTCGTCTAATCAACATTAATATATTCAGTACAAGGTACTGTTAATTTTTTTTTTTAAAGTATAAAAATATCCAACAAATTTTTTAAGTTCGTTTCAAAAATAATTTTGGCATTTGTATTAAATTAGAAATGCGTGCGTATAGAGACAACCCTTTCGAATGCAAATGATACTATTGATCTCAAAAAAATATTTTTTCAGACTGGCGCCAGTTCGCGCGCTGCCGCAAGCGTTTCCTCCTGTCGAGTCTGACTGCAACGTCCGTATTCCTGACCATTGTCTGGGAAGTAGCTTTCTTCTATATCTTCTATTGGGATAACTCCTACTCCTTCTCTTGACCGTACGTATGCTTGATGTCCTCTAGCGACGGTTTCTTCGCCTTGCTCTCCTTTCTCCCTCGTGGAGAGTCCCGGCACGGTCGGCAAACTTCCTGTCGCTCCTCACACGGTCTCTCAAGCTTCCCTAACCTTTCCTCCTGTGGGTCTCCTCTCTATCCCCCTTTGCCACTATCTTTTCTTTTCTCTCGGCATCGGAAGTTTTCCTCGTCGAAACTTCACTATACTCTTCTCACCCTCGTTCCCCACGCCTTCTCGCTTCTACCCCGATCGTTTCCGAATACTCTCTGTCTCTCTATCTTTCTTTGTCCATTTTCCTATCTTACTTCTCTTTCTTCCATTTCGCCTTTTCTAGGCTAATTCACTTGGCTGCGGGGATGTCTCTTTCTTATTACGCTCACTCTCCTTTTTCTTATCGTAATCGATACTCATTTTTTTCTGCGGATATATTGTCGTTTGGCAAATCCAGTGCTTTACCTTTAATTCGCCCCCCTGTTGTTGTTCGATTTATGGCTAACAATCAGCATTTTGTTTGGTTGATCATTTAATCTGGTGGTAGCCGTTACTGAGGCCGTGCTGTCCAGGTAGAGGCAATGTACGAGGGAAAAGCAGTCGCACCAGAGAGCAGCTACATACGTATATGATAGCCGGACTGAAGAATGGCTACTATGGCAAAAGTGATCAATCAGTGATTTCTGCCGTTAGATAAAATAATGCAAATGCCGAATTACTATATCTTGAAAATAGTTTTAAATAATTCATTTGAAATCTACCAGTACCTCGTGCTTTTTTCCCGGCTTCTCATTGAAAACCCAACGATGGCACATTTCCACACAATTCTTCCCCAGATGCTTTACCCCAGGCCTTACTTTGAAAACGATGGAGTCGAGATCTTAAAATTTGATGCAGACATACAAATACGACGTGCTTTAAAAATATTTATTAAATGTACATACTGAAAATATTTACAAAATTTTCTATAAAAAATGAATTTACAGGAAATGAATAAAAATGAATATTTACAAATTTTTAAAAACATCACAGCTTGTGACATCACCTACAACAGACAGATACGAAGACTGGATATTTATTGTTTCGAGATTACGCAAAGGGTTCTTCGACAGAGCAGCTTTAAGGTGATTCTTATCAAACTGGTCGCAACACTTCATATCCAAGTGGACGAGATTAGCACACTTCGACATAATCTCAATACATTGCTTTGGATTAAGATCGTAACCAGGGTAAGACCTGAGACTTAAGCATTCTAACTTGTCAAACATTCCAGTCTCTGGAAACGCTGCTTTATAATCATCTCCGAAGCAGCAACGCAATCGCTCCAATCGTGGGCAGTACTCGTTTATCACTTCCAAGTCGACATCACGTGAATCATCAATTTGCAAAGTTTTCAAACTTCCACCGATTTTCTTCAGTAAAGGTGCCACGCCGTTTTCAAAGCCATCTTCATCTTGGACGTCAAAAATGCAAAGTTCTTTTAGATTTCTCATCTCACCCAAATTCAACAACTGAGCCTTAGTTGCGCCGTGTATGTAGACGTGGCTTAGCTGTGGGCAGGTCTTCGCAATTGCAGATATATGGGAGCCACTGAAAGACGGACCATAAATATAAATCTCTTCTAATGCAAATACCAAGTCGGGAGACTCTTGGTGAAGTTGCTCCAGAGCTTGACCGACAAGGAATTGAAAACTTCTTATAGCACGAAGTCGAGGTAAATACTTAAGAAGGAACTTTATGCCTTTCAATAAATTTCCATCAGCAGACATCGAAGACCCAAGGTGAATTATCTCAATATTTTGACACTGTTTGGTTTGATCTCGATTTATACATAATCTCCTCAAGCCTTTGTATGTCACAATGGGAGAACTAGCTTCAAGGCCAACCAAATTTGGACATGAAGCACCAATGACTTCCAATAAGTCATCATTACAGATGTTATTGACTGCCAAATAGGTCAACGACTTCTGGGTTGATAAAAGTTCGCTGAAGGGCCTCAGATTACGTAGGAAGTGACTCTTGAATATAAATTCATGGCGCTCGTTACACCAAGACTGCACCCTACTCTTGACTAGGAAGGTGGTTATATCTGAGCCAGTGGCGTTAACAATTTCTAAAATCCTACTGAAATCTCTCGGCCTGATGTTCATCCCACTTAGGTCGATAGTCTTAAGCCTCCTACAGTAAATAAGTTCGAAGATTTCTTTCTTCACGAATTGGCGTGTATCGCTCTTGAAACGTTCGAGGATTTCTTCCAGAATCCTCGGTGGAAATGCACGGAATGGGTTATTATCTTTCTTCAACCAAGGAAATTCAGGATCTACTCCGCGTTTGTTCAGTCTCACCAACATTTGGGAGACGCTTGCCATGGCTAAACTGTGCAAGGACTTCGGAGGACCTACTCGCAACGTAATCTTCGCTTGGGTTTTCTTCATCTTGAAGGTTAGGCACTAAAAGAAAACTTTACGTTAGTAAATGCAGACAATAGTAAAAGCTGTTTGGTATAAAATATTATTCATTAACGCATCAATATCAGTCGCTAAGAAGATTTTGTCGTCAGACCTTGTCAAAATGCAATCAAAAGCCTGACACAATTATAAGTTGCCCAAAGGAAGAAAAAAAATATGAAATTTTCACTTTTTAAACACTTTGAAACTGTCTATGATTTTTGTAAACCTGGAGTACTAACTGTCCCCAAACATTTTCAATTGGATTAAAGTCTAGTGAACGTGCTGGCCAGGCTAAAACGTTCAAACGCTTTTCATGAAACCATGTCGTCATCGTATCTTGTTGGAGCTTCCACTTTTTTCTCCACAACCTCAGCATAAGCACCAAGTTTAAGTTCCAGAACCCTTTTTATCCCAAGGAATTCATCTGATTATCGATCATTACCAGAATACTTTTACCCGGACCACTAACCACAACTGAAGCACCATCCATTTTCTCTTCATAGATCATGTCAGTATGGATCCCATCTGGACGTCAAGGTTAAATCTCTTTTCACCCAAAAAAATCATTCTATATCATTCATTAGTTCAGGACATCTTTTCTTTTTAGCAAGATTCAAAGTTTTACAGGGCGCTTCCCTTCTCATCTTTACTTGATAGATGAACGGATACCTTTGTAGCACACGAACAGCGCTACCATTTGGCGGGAAGCAATTGTGTGACTTAAAGTTTAAAATCGATGAAATTCTAGAAACCGAACAATGCTGGGAAAAAAATTTTCCTTCAAATAACGCTGCTGGAATTGAATTTTCCAAATTTATGAAAAATGATCTCACTTTTATTTCGTTGGCCCAGGAAGAGTCTCATTTCCCTGACAAATGCATGAAAATAGCCTTTCTTCCCTGACCACGTTTCATTTCCCTGACTGTCCCGAATGTGGGAACCCTATTTATACACAACCACATACTTCTTATCTAAAGGACAGAAAAAAGTTCAAATCTGATGTACAGTGTAATCTCTTATTCCTAATTCAGGGTGGCAACAATTTTCTGACTTCTTCTGGGCTTACAAAATTTCATGACAATTCCCGGTCTGAAATTTTATCCTAAAATGCTTAAATTCACTCACATAAAATAGACAAAACCATTACTTACGGCGAGTTTATTATTTTGGCCAAGCTGACTGTATATCTTTTTTTATCTCTCTCCAAGTTTTGAAAAGATTTTCGAATACAAAAACGAGACAAAGTTTTAGCGGTCATTTGTCTATCGTGTTTATAAAATGTCTTTCCTTATCAAGTTTTGTGCAAAATGTATGCAACTTTATAATTTTATCCAGAAGTGCATTTTGTCATTCTTAGAAATAACAAAATTTGTATAAATATCCACTTGATTAACAAATAGTACTAACCTTCTACTTTGTAGGAGGCCGCATTTTTAAATCATTATTAAACCTCTGCCTTTTCAAGATGGCATCGAGCCTTTTGTAATCGCATAACACCATAACACGAAACGGTGCCCAACTCTCCATCCAAATGCAAAGAAATTTTATACATAACCAACAATAATCTCCTTAGGGTGTTAATGACTGCCCTGGCTCCTTTAGTCTAGCGCTAATTTTAATATGAAAACGTAAACAAATAATTGTATCGGTGTTCAGTGAGTCACGGACTTCTGCAAATAAAGACAATATCGAGATAGACAAGTTATTAACACATAAATGTGAATATTTGATAACACGTAAGCTTTGCTCGTATCTGTCAAAATATTTTTACAATAACCTATTATAAAAGCAGCTTCCCATTCCATATATAAGAACTTTCTCTTAAACGATTGTGATGTTTCGGACTCGCATCTCATTGTATTATAATATCCCACCTAAAGTAATAAAATCTCGAGTAAATGAAAAAAAAGTTTTTAGTCATACACTTTTAAAATAGCCACCGGGAAACTGTAGATATAATACAATGAAGGAAGGCACGCAACACTTTAAGAAGTAAAGCGCAGCTTTTACTTTTTAGTGCAATTTTTAAAGTAAAAGCGTATGAAGGAAGCGTCTCTTCTTATTCACATCAGAATAAGATGTTGCGTGTCTTCCTTCATTGTATTATATTCACAATTTCCTGGTTATTTTCAACGAACTTGAATAGTTAGTTATTGAATTCTATATTTCCGTGTATCCGCTCTTTCTTTTAAATCCCCTGAACTGAATGCGTCTTTTTTCGCTGATGACGAATATCACATCCAAATTTCTGTGGGACCAGTATTTCACGAGATATCGGCCAAACTTCATATTTCCAAAATATGCTGCATCTCAAAAATGGCGAGTCACAACAAAATGGAACCAAACTTGTGAAACAGTACACATAAAATCAATAAACTTTTGTATGACAAGCGGTCAATTTTCCGACTATTTGTGATATGAAAACCGGAAGACCGCTCCCATTGCGATCAGACCCCTATCGCCACCAATGACAACCGGGTTAACTGGTGTTGGTCCCGTCGCCTTGTGACGCCAAGGCCAGGAACATCGTCTTGTGACAGCCGAGGCGATTGCATGATTCTGCAGGATAGAACGATCACCATTAATGACAGTGTAACGGCATTACAGGTCAGTCATGGCTTTGCTCAACATATTGTCCATGATGAGCTGAAATACCGGAAAGCGGCCGCAAGATGGGTCACTCGTCGGCTGACGCCCGAAAAGAAGGAGAGGCGAGCCGATGCGAACTTGAAGGTGACACCTTTTTGGAGCGGATTGTGACTGGAGACAAGTCCTGAGTCCATCACTACCAACCACAGACCAAGCGCTCCAGTATGGAATAGCTGCACTCGACATCACCAAAGTCGAAAAAGTACCGCAGCCAGCCATCCGCAGGAAAGGTGATGCTGGTCTTGTTCTGGGACCATAAGGGTCCCATAGCGTAACATGGCATGGATATGGGCAAGACGATGACCAGTGCCACCTATAGTGAATTTGTGCATGACGTTCTGAAACCTGCCATACGCACCAAGCGCCGCGAACTCCTCTCAACAGGTATTCTCACCTAGTATGACAACGCGCGTGACTTGGGCGAGTGCCTCCCCCATCCTCCTTACTCTCCCGATCTCGCGCCCACTTTCACATCTTCGGCTCACTAAAGGACTCCTTAGGTGGCCACAAGTTCGCGACCGATACGGAGGTGAAACAGGCGGTGCATGAGCGGCCAAAAGATTTTTATTCCCGAATATCCATGCCCTCCCGACTCGGTGGCGGAAATGGATCGAAAAGCATGGGGACTACATTGAAAAATAGTGTACTTGTTCCAACTCTGTCTGTAATAAAGGAGCTGTAAAAAAATATTTCCGGTTTTCATCTGACTGACCCTCGTATATGAAATATAAAGTACAATTCTATGCAAAAACTCTATTCTCGGTTGTGTTCATAACATAATACCTTGCGATCAAGTTTTATAACAAATTAATGTAAACTTTATTATTAATTATTTCATTGTACAAAAAAAGTCTTTGAAAACCAAAAAATTTGCCATTTCCGTAAAGATACTTCTGTTCTAGCTTAGATCAGAAATTTCGCCAATTTTATATATTTACAGATTGTTATAGTGCCCTGCGATGGATCGAATTTCCGATCTACAATCGATCTTTTTTCATGTCGGTCAATCAAAAGAACTATCTTTTTACTAAGCGATAGATCGAAAAAAAAGATCGATCTTTCCCTTAGCTCTAGCTCAGCCAATCAGATGAGGTAGGCAAGCAGTTAAGGTTAAGTGCCCTGAAGCATACACAAGCTAGGTTCAAGAATGTAGAAAGCAATTTACTTTACAGTGTATCAATATTGCTTGATCCACGTTTTAAGAAGCATGATTTCAGAAGCCGTAGTTGTTATGCTGCTGCTATATCTCACGTTAATTCAGTGTTGAATAAGTTGCCTTCCTCAGAATTTGAAAGTAGTGCATGTGTAAATAATGATGAGATATGTGCCGATAGCATATGGATTCACAGAAAAGTCTACAATCATGTGAATCCCACTTCAAATCTCTCCTCACCTTCTTTAGGATTAAATGGAAACTTAAAATTATATTTAGAAAACAAATTAGAACCACTTAATACTGATCCCTTAGACATATGGAAATGTATGCACAGTCACAATTTTAATCTGTATAAAATTGTAATTCAATTCTTATTGATTCCAGCTACTTCAGTTCCTAGTGAGAGACTCTTCTCAAAAGCAGGTAATATTTTGACAAAAAAAGGGCTAGCATTAAACCGAAATATTTAAATCAGTGTTTGATTCTAAGCTGTTTAACTATCGATGAATTGACAAAATTGTACCTTTGGTGTTGTAGTTGTATTTCTACTTGAATTTTTTTTATTTAAAGATCGATCTAAGACCGATTGTTAGGCTGGAGCCAACGATCATTTGAAAAGACTGTTATAGAAAACTTTAAATATGAAGAAATGTATAAATGATAGATAAATCGAACTTTGTCCTACATCGAAGTATTTGAAATACTTCCAAGTCAACAATAATAATATTAATTCAAAAACTACAATTAAGGAATAATAGAAAACTATACTTACATGGAATGGAAATTCCGTGGAAAACTAACTTCTAGTCAGCAATTTTCATAAGTCGAAGAATATCTTTTATATCTGCCTTCAGAACGAATCTTGTGAGGCCGAAAAAATCGTTCCAAATATCTATATGTAGGTGTTGGGCAAACGTGGGTGACAAAATTATCCAATCAGAAAAGAGAAAATCTGCCTTCAAAGAATTCTCCCATTCAATGACTAATAAGCATTAGTCAACCAATCAGAGTAAAGCTCAAAATTGAGGGGAAGAAAGTTGGCTATAGAAATGATAATTATTTGCACAAATTCAAAAAATTAAAAAAATAGAATAAATGTATTTACTGATAATTATAGAATTTTGATACGTTCTTAAGGTCACTGAGGCATTTTTTTTTCCACCCAGCTTGGCGTGGGATACATTTTCGCCCGATGGTGCAGTTTATTTTTTAAAAAACTTATAAGAAAAAATAGTCATCCTGATTATGGTTAACTGAAAAATGAGATCTAGTTACAATAATATTTATTCACTAAAATTATACCATCATTTAATCAAGACAAAATGGCGATTTGACTAATGATGGGACGATAGTACTTTTTCACTGTCGATTGTTGATTTTAATAACGATTGATTAATCGATAGTTAGAACAGAAACTATCGATACTATCATGCTAAATTTAGGCACAGTTAATGAAAGATTGGTTATATGAAGAAATTTCGTGGTCCAGTATTATATTTATTACAACTCCTTTATTCGAGACATCAATCATTTTTACAAGTCGTTACAAATGCATCTATTAATCCGTCATTAATACAAATATAATGCAATATCGTAAGCATATAAATATCATTACATACCTAACTGATATTAAAGAAATTCTTATTCCAAAATCAATTTAGAAAATTGATTTGTTCACGTTTTTTAGGATCAGTTCTGCTACGTCCCAAAATTTGAAAAAATAAAACACTATCAGATGATAAGAAAGTTTTGCCCCTCTTCTAGAAATAATAAATATCTACAATATAAAAAGTTGACATCTAACCTAATCGTTATTTTGTTGTTTATTATTAATTAACTATTGCTTTTTACTTGCATAAACATCTAGTTGGAGTTAATGTTCACTATAGACAAAGTCCACCTACAAAAAAAATTGTAATTGGCCTCACAACTTATGCCGGCAGGTGACTGGAAACGAAAAAGTGCTACAAGGGAGGGAAAAACAGGGACTAGGACAAAAACCCACCGGGCATAAAACTCACGAACAAGAACCCCATCGGACAGTAACCCCGCCACTATCGCCCAGGAACTTCAACTCCCGTCGGAGAAAATTCTATTAAAAAATTCTCCTTCTGCTTTGTTTTATATTTTTTTTAGAATTTGCAGATCTTTTAAAAATTAAAGTGCATTTGTAAAAATTACTAACTATCGATAGTTGTCCAATCGATAGCAAATGCCTATCGATAAACTATCACTATCATCCCATCACTAGATTTGACTATACAAGACATAGCGAACTTAAAACGATGTCTTTACATATTTCAACAAGGTGTCCTATGTATTCGTTTCCCAAACTCAAGATTTTTTAAATTAAAAAAAAAAATTCGTTTGTATGTTTATGACCAATTTTGTGCTTCTAAATCCTCCGAAACGGCAAAACCAAATGAAATTAATACGTCTTTTGAGGATACGTTAAATTGCGCCTGGTTCTCTAAGTGGTGCTTACAGCTGAATGTTAACAAGTGTAAAGCCATGTTCATCACACGCAAACGCAAAAACCCTCCAAGGCCCATCATCCTATATGGTAGGAAGCTTGAGTGGGTTAAAAATTAAAAGTGCCTCGGAGTTGTGATTGATACCAAGCTCAAATGGAACGACCATGTCCAATATTCGCTTAACAAGGCTAAGAAAGCGAAGTTTAGTCTCATCGCGCTTCTGGGACGAAACAGCGCTCTTAGAGTAGACAGTAAACTCCTCTTATACAAGATAGTGATTCGTGCCATCCTACTTCACGGTATGCCTGCTTGGGCCCCCTTCTGTGCTACGCACGTATGCAATCGTTCTACCCAATTGTCCAGAACCCTTAGCAGGGTGTCGGTGAGATTTCCTCACATGCTGCAAAGATCCGTTTTTCCAAGTATCCAAAATTCCGACTCTTCTCGGCGTAGACTTTGGCTTTGAGATGACCCTACAGATAAAAATCCAAGGGAGTCAAATCGGGTGAACGTGCTGGCCATTCCGGGGACACGACGCCCGAGCCCGTCGTTCAAGAAATTGTTCATCCAGATACGCACGAACGTATACTCCATAATCGGGAGGCGCACCATCCTGTTGAATAAAAGGAGTGGAAATGTACCGTCCCCGGACAACACGGATGGTAGGATGAGATCTCGCAACATACCCAAATACCGGAATACTGGATTTTTGGCCAGTTGTTCTCGCTATGCACAAACTGTAGATGAACAAGGATCTCGTTACGCAATCGACATTTGCCAAAGAGATGGAAAAATTTTTGCGTTAATTTTTTTCGTAACGTACGAGAATCGTCTAACTTTAACGGAAGTGACGTCAAATTTTTTCGTTTTCTTACGAGAAATTTCTCGTAACGAAAAAAAACTAACTCTCTAATGTTTCTCTTCCAGCTAAGAACTCCGACGAATTTTTGACCGACCACTACGAGTGGTGGCGTATGTGTTCGTTTCCCAAACTCAAATCGTGTTTTCTTTTAAATCAACTTAAAAACGCATGGTACGAGAAGATATGTTGAAATTTTGAAAAAAAAAAAAATCCGTCCGCACGTGTGTGTTCAATTCTGTGTAAACAGAACGGCAAATAGAATCAAATGAAATTAATACACCAGCAGCTAACTAATAAAACCATCGATGTATATATACTAACAGTAAAAATGTACTTGTTCAGCAGCAACTATATGGATAAAAATGAATTGTAGTTGTAAGCAACATCCCTTCAAAAATATGCGCTAAAGTCAAAAATGTGCATTTATATGTACAATAAAACTTAGGCTAGAAGGCCAAATGGGTTAAAAGCGCTTAAAAACATCATTTGAGTGAATTACTGGTTCGGGAAGAAAATATGCATTATATGCAAATCCAAAGTCTACTTATAAAAATAAAATGAACAGATCTTTTAATTTACGCATTACAATAAAAACGGCATTTCCAGTTTATGAATTAGGAGCTAATTTTGAGTTAATAAAAAGGAAATGTAAAAAATGGAAATAACATATTAATGTATCAGATCAAAAATATACATAATTATATGTAATATTATGTAGTAATGGATAATAAATTTTATAAAAAATTTCAAATAAAAAGAATGTTAATTTTTGCTATGTTCCTATGCTTTTCCTTTGAAGCAAGATCTTTAAGTGACGCCATCTGCACCAGCCAGTCACGTCAATTTACCCGCATAAGCAACCTTGTTATTTTATTATCATTAATTATAATATTTCTGGCAAGAGATGCAAAAAGAAGCGTCGTAGAGTACGAGGTGGCGGAAACAAAGTCAGTTGGTACGAAGCAGAGACGAACATTTAATCAGGAATGTAAACTGACATATTGACTCAGTTAATAAAGCATAATAGAAAAAAATAACCTAATTGATTATTAATTGTATACGAGGTGTGGCAATAAAGAAACCGAATTTATTTTATTACTCATTTCCGGTCACTTCCGTGACGAAGAGGAGGGTTGGACATTGACGTGTGGATTATCTCTACCGCCTCACAAAGGCTCATTCACGGGGGGGGGGGGGGGTTTTACACCAGCCGTAACCAGTGCCAGAAGCGGATCGTGCGTGTAAGTTCCGTCGGAATAATGCTGAGTGCAAAAGTATAACAGCGTATTAACATTAAATTCCTCACAGAACTTGGAAAAATCTGCCGCAGAAGTTTGTGGTGGCCAGTGTCTATCCCGCACGCAAGTTTCAAGTGGTATAAGGAGGGTGTGGAAGACGTCGGGGACGATCCAAAATCTGGCTGCCCTTCCACTGCGAAAACTCAAGAGAATGTCGCTAGAATTCTTCGAGGAGATTGCCGACTGGGCATTTGAGCAATTTCTGAACTTACCAACAGAAAAGTGTTAGACAGATTTTGCACGACGAATGTGAGCGTGTACCATGAAGGAGACCCGATTTGTGGAAGAATGCCTCATGGATTCTTCATCAGGACACGCCCACGTACTCTCCGGACTGGGCTTTTTTCTTTCCTGAAAGTCAAGACTGCGCTGAAAGGAACTCGGTTCGAGTCCATGGATGCAGTAAAAACAAAAGCGACGCAATTCTTGAACAGTGTAACACAAGATGACCTGCAGCACAACTGCAAAAATCCAAGAAAATGCACTTTAAGCGTACCAAATGCAGGTATTAACACAGAAATACATGTACAAGAGGATGCAATTTGTTTATTAAAAAATTTATTACAAAAATTTTTACAAAATATGGAGTAAAATTCATGCAAATGAGGATGAAACACTGGTAAAATCATGAAATTACAATAAATTAAAAATAACCAAAATAGGCGTAGATTTTCCAAGCCTTTTACCATGTCCCAACAAGTATCAGATCCCTTGATCGACAAGTACGAAGACTGAATATCAGTAGTTTCTATTTTTGACATAAGATTCTTCAAACACAAATTCTTTAAGTGAGTCTTATTAAAATTGTCGCAGCATTTCAGTTCCAAATGCCTCAGGTTGGAGCATTTAGAAACAAGTTCGATACATTGCTCTGGTTGCAAATCTAAATCAGAAAGGGAAATCAGACTCAAAGATTTTAATTTCCGAAACACAGTGGTGTCCGGAAGAGATCCGTTGTATGGTTCTTCCATATAACATTGCAATCTTTTTAAGTTAACGCAATACTGTTCTATCATACTAAAATCGATCGACTGAAAGTCTTTAAGCTTTAACACTTCCAGACGTTCATTAACTCTTTGTAGCAAGGGTGCAACTCCATTTTCATATCCGTTTCCGTCGTAAACATACCAAATGGAAAGCTCCTTAAGACGCGTCAATTCTCTAAAATTCAAGAGCTGAGCATTTGTTTGTTCTTCAATTTCAAGTCTAGTCAAGAGTGGACAAGTCTTGACGATGACAGAAGAGTGATTTGCACTAAAATATGGTCCATAAAAGTAGAGTTCTTCCAAAGCAAAAGTCATTGAAGGCTGTTCATTGAGGACGTCTTCCAAAACTTCACTGACAACGAATTGAACGTTTCGGATGGCACGCAAGCGTGGCAAAGTTTGCAGGATCATTCTCATACCTTCTTTTAAGGTTGGTTGACAAAGAAGGATAACCTTGCTCAGATGAATTTCTTCGAGCTTCTGGCATCGCTTGGTTTGGTCGTTGCTCAAACAGAGTTTCTTCAACCCATCGCTTGTAATGTTCGTGGAAACAGCTTCAAGGATTACTAAATTAGGGCACCGCTCTCTCACTGCGTCGAACCATAAGTGATATTTTGAGGACGTCCCTGAAGCCGGCACTAAGGAAAAAACAACCAGGAATCAAGACAATGCTAGACCACACACAGCCAAACTGACTATGCAAACTGACTCGGAACATCTTAAAGAACGTATAAGGATAAGAAGGCTCGCGTGGACGTAAGTGGCGCCACCCAAGTCTGGCGGGAAATGTGTGCTGCAGAGAAGCCACCGTTTGATGATCGTGCAGCTATTATCACGTGATATAAACACAGCCTTTACTTCTTATCCTTTAACGTTCTTTGATTGTTTGGTATATTATAACAATGCATTTCCGCGGCCTCGGCTTATCATCTACCCTTATATTAGTATGCTTGTGCGTGCGTTGCTAAGGCTAAAACAACTGCAAGCATTAAAACAACGTTGCGACGGGTTAAGCAATAAAATAACTTAAGGCTACAAATGTTATTTTATCCTGGTCAGTAGGAAACTGAAAAGGATAATGATGAACTTTTATTATGAAATGAGGAGCTCTTTTCCAAAACGGACTCAGTCCAGTTTTGGCCGAAAATGAGATTACTACACAAATCGCCGCTGTAGCACTCCATACAGCGTCTGATAAAAGATTTATGTCCAAAAACGCACTCTAACCCGCTTATTTTGAACTACGTTGTGTGGGTTTCATATCAAAACGGACTCAGTCCATAGAAGTTCTGAGTGCAAGCAGTACAAACAAAAATTCAACCATGCTTGCTATGGTCTCCTGTTTTATTCAACATAGTCAGGTGTTTGATAAAGCAGTGTACTACTTTCCAATCCGTGGGCATAGCTTCTTGCCTCCAGATAGAGTGTTCGGCCGTATTGAGAGAAACACCATTATTGTTCCGCAAGAATATGACGAGACTTTCAGCCACCATGGGACAGTGAAGATAGCTGGGAGTGATTGGCAGGTGTATGACTAAGTCCGAAGGGAAAAAAATCTAAAAGCAAAGTTGCCGTTAAATATTACTGAGTAGCGTGTCATTCACTTCATCATGAACGGGCAAATTAGTGTGCAAAATACGTATTGTGTTGATCCAACTGTCGTCAACATTACAAAGAAGAAGAGGTCAGTCAAAACCTCATCACATCTGTTGCACTAGTTCCTCAAGCAAACCATGTGAAGCAAGAGAAGCAGAATGATGTAAGAAAACTGATGAAGCTGATAATGGCAAAGCGTTCTATGAGAGAATATTTAAAAATGACAACTGTGTAACACCTGATGAGGATATTGTCTATGATGACATAGAACCATTTCTGTAACATGAAAACATCAAGAAAATGTACCAGGAATCAATAAAATAAACAAGATGCATATGGACTGAGTGCCTTTTGGAAAATATGTCACATTTCTTAATCTTTTTTTCCCTTTGTTAAAACTGTCACAACCTTCAGCTTCCTGACACTTGAACCACTTTGCTTGCTGTATGTAGCAAAATAAAATTGGGCAGGCATATGCAAATGTGCCCGAGATAAACATAAATAACCTTTTTTCTCAAAACTACCAAGAATGGACTGAGTCCGATTTGGAAAAAGAACTCCTCAAATGTTGCAGGAAACATCCAAGGTATTCGAAGCAGTTGCAAAGTCTGCTTTTGACTCACAAATTAACTCTGATCCAATAGCTCTAGACATTGAAAATCCAATTTATTTGAAATAAATTCGGCTGCATATGTTGCAGGCTTTTTAGCCAAATAAATTCTAGAAAAAAATGAGTGCATTGACTGTAAGAATATTTTTTTTAGTTGGTGATAAAAGTTTATCGGATTCTAATTTTCCAATGGTTAAAACTTTTGCAACCATATGCTTAAATCGATAATTAAGGGAAGTTTATTGAGGCAAATTTTTTACTAATATTGTTTACCAATTTGGGGTGCGATTTTCAAAACATATTTGAAACCAATTATATTATTACAACAGTATATGATAAACTATCTTTTAAAAATGAACAAAATTGTCCGTTAAACTATTACCAATTGTATGTAAATATGCACTGAAGGAAATAAATATGAAATCTTTGGAAAAAAATCCATATGATACGAGAGCACCTTTCAATAAATATACTTCAATACAAAGACAAATAGATTATATGTTAGTGCGATATTTCAATCTAATCCCTTTAACAATAAAAAATTGTAATAATAAAATGTTGCAAAATTAAAAGTTAGAAAAAATGGATTTTGGAAGAAAACATACACCGATATTTTTAAGACATGATTTAAACCCTTCTGGGAATTTTAAATAATTTAATTTTTGTATCTTAAATTAAAGATTAAATAAAAAATATAATATTACGCAAAGTTATATATGGTGCTAGATTTTAATTTGTATATAATATATTGGATTTTTAAATTCATATTTCATACTATCTTTTGGATTTTGAATACTGTTTTAGACTTGATTTTATTGCTGAAATTATTAATTTGTATTTATTTTTATATTTATAATCTGTCCGTTTGTATTTTAAAATAGCGATTTTTTAAGTCTGATTATTTATTTTATTTTTATATATTTATTTATCATTTATATTTATATTATATTGAATGCGATTTAGATTTTAAACCAAAATCTCACGAGCAAAATTGCTCATTCAGTTTTGGTAGATTGTGTAAATTTTGTAAATTGATAAATAAATTGATAAGAGTTTTGAACGAATTAAAGAACGAGTTAGTTAATGCAATCGATTTGTTTTCTTTTTTATTTTTCTTTTCTACTGTCTAATTTTTTGCGATATCTGCTTTTAAATCACTTTAAAAAGAAAGTTCTCACGTGCGCAGTGGAATACGTAGATGGAGATTTTAAAGTTTATGATAATAACTAAAATTTGTCACGCTTAAGATTGTGAAGAGAGGGGGAACAGACAGCCTACAAAATAGTATTTCATCTATACTTTAATGAAACAATTTAAGCTTAATAAAGTTATAACTATGATTGAATTATCAAAGTTAAACAGGCAGCACTTATGCCAAAATATAAAGTTCTGGTCCAGGTGAACAATTACACAACTTCTATGATTTTGCATATCCTGTGGCAAAATTCGTATGGTGGGCTCGGGACAATTCTTTATATTGGATGGCAGTATTGTTGCGAGAGCAAGGGGCGCTGCTGCTATGAGTAGAGAAAAACAAACAAACAGAAGGCAGCGTTAATTTTTGAGGGGCGATGAGCAAGGATACTAAAATTACTTAAATTACTTAAATTTAACTTCGTCAACGGTATATATCCTCTTACAAGGTAAAGGTTTCCTGGATAGCCAGGAATGAAGCGGCCGCGTATCACGTGACAACGTAAGCCCCCCGTTACCTGCTATATTTTCCGGGAATATGCTCTCGTCCGTCCGTCCCTCGTTGCGGGCGTTAGGCACTGCTACGGCGGCGTTATTTGGCTCCGTTGCTCCGTTGCTTCTGTACCGTCGTCTTCCTCGTGGCGAGCTGATGCTGCTGGTTGACGACGAGCCTTCCTCTCGTCTCTCGCTAAATCGTTGCCATCGGCTTGGCCGGGCGTGTGGCAGACTCTTTGTCGGGGATTTCGTCTGTATTCGGATACCCAGCGTCTTTGGCGTTGCGGCGGGCTGGTTACGCTTGAGCTCCCTCGTTTCGGGCTTCCTCTCGTTACTGCGTCGTCCCTTGTAACGACGTGGAAATTCTTCCGTTCCTCCTCCGCGGCGGCGGGCGACCGTCCTTGCTATCGTGCTCCGACGGGTTTTTCGTCTCGCTCCCCGTTGGCTTCAGTTGCCTCGTCCCCTTTCCACTTTTTCCTTCGGGAAAACCAGCTTCTATCTTCTCCGTCCTCCCACCATCACGGCCATTCTTTTTCGCCTCGTACTTCTCGCTCTTTCTCCGTGAACCGACGTATCTCCCGCGTCGCTCGCTCCTCCTCCTCATTGGCTCATTCCCTGTTCTTTCCGCCAATCGTTGCTCGCTGGTTCCACATCTCGCAGCGGGGGTGGGCGGATGATGATCAACGTTATCATCTGTATCCATCGCCCCCAAATTCGCTGACAAAAGTGAATAAAAGTCGTATTAAAATAAAGATTTGATTTCTTGGTAAAATACAGGGTGATTATAATTAAAGTTACGATTTCAAAAATCGATAATTTGAAAACTACTCTTCAGAATGACCTGATATTTTAGCAGAACAATCGTCAGGCAGTGGAATTATGTTTGGCGAAGGAAAAGAATAGTTCCAAAATCTGCCGATAGATAGCGCTGGCAGGGTTCCCATTGTCTGGAGATATGCAAATTACTAATACGTGACATGCGCACCGCAGACATAACTGCCATAAAAATGCAGAGCACGCTCTGCTCTTGAAGCTTTTTTATAAGAACGATGAGTGTGCACTAACAGCTATTAGGAAGTTTCGGACATTAAAATCCATAAAATCGGTCCAATAACCACAAATGGTCTGCGAAAAATGATTGCTAAATTCGAAGAGACCGGTTCATTTGACGTGAAACGGGGTGGAGGAAGGAAACCAGTTTCGGCTGCGGCAGTGGAAGATGTGGCTACAGCATTACAAGAACAGACAAACAGTGATGCTGGAATCAGCAGTGCACGGGGAATTGGCCGAATGCTGAATATGCCGAGCAGCACGGTGCGTAAAGTCCTATCGAACATCTTGCGCTGTTACCCGTACAAGATAACTCATGTGTAGCAGTTGCACTACCTGCTGACGTGGAAGCACGTGAATCTTTTGCACTACGATTTCTTGCTCGGATGGAAGTGGACAACGAATGGCCATGAACACTGTGGTCTGACGAAGCCCACTTCCATTTGTAAGGTTCTGCAAATACGCAAAATTGCAGGATATGGGCGACCGAGAATCCGTTCCAGTTACAGCCATTACCTCTTCACTCTGAAAAGGTGACTGTGTGGTGCGGAATAACGGCACAGTTTATCGTCGTCCATTTTTCTTAGAGGAGATCACACCTGCAGGTCCTGTACCTGCACCGTTACTAGCAAGCGGTATGAAGCACTTTTGCGTAACCATGTCCGGCACTTCAGCAGCGTCACTCATGCAGGATGGCGCTCCTCCGCACATTGCTAATCCTGTGAAGCAGCTGCTGAGTGCTCATTTCGGTGATGCTAGGATCATAAGCCGCCATTTTCCAACAACGTGGCCGCCACGTTCCCCCGACTTAACCCCGTGTTATTTCTGGCTTTGGGGGTACCTGAAGAATGTTGTTTACAGCGGGCGGATTGAGAATCTAGCCGACTTGAAGGCAAGCATCACACACAACATCCATTGCATCAGTACTGATACCCTCCGATCTGTTGTGGAGCATGCCATTTTGCGCTTCCAATTAATAGCGAACCAGGGAAGAGGGAGAACAACAAGGCGGAGGGCATATCGAACAACTTCTGCCTTAATCAACGGTAAGATTAAATAATAAATTAAATAATAAAATTTAAATAAACCCAGGTCGCAGAATTTTTACTTCCATTTTTTGATAGGAAAATATTTACCTGATGCTTGGTAGGTTTATCTCCAGTTATAATATCATTTATTAGTTTTTTTCCTCCCATGTTTCGATAGAAAAATCTTTTTCAGTAAGATGTTTGTTCCATGAAGCTCTGTTTTTTTGGCATGTTGTCGCTGTAAACACGTATTCTTGTCTTTTCGCTAATAAATTTTTCGTAAACCGCTGAACTCTATTGTTTCCTTTTGGCTAACAACATTCTTGTGTTTCACGAATCCATTTTTGGTTTTTCCCCTGATATTTAAAGCTCGATATATGCAAGTATGGACAACTGACTGTCATTTTTGGCCTTTTTTTAGGTTCACTCACTATACAGGGTGATTATAAAGTCACGATACATTTTGGTGAAAAATCCGTTTTATTGCAGCAACTCCAGTATGCATCAACCAGATATCATACCAGGACACATTCTTAGTACAGTTCAGTGTGTCCCTCTTGCACATCCCGGCACAGCTCCCAGAACATTGCGCAACATAGCCGGTGTAATGTCCTCCACTGCGGCTGTAGTCCGTTGTTTCAGCTGTGCAATGGTGGGTGATCTTGATCTGGTACAATTTGGACTTCATAAAACCCCCCCACGCAAAGAAATTCATGGGGGTCAAATCTAGGGACCGTGAAGCTCACAGTCTTGGCGAGCCCCGACCAATCCATCTGCCTGGGAATGTGCGATTCAGGTAGTCCCGAACGACATTGGCAAAATGGGGTGGTGCCCCATCCTGTTGGAACACAACGGTATCCAAAATCCCATCATCTCCCACTATGGCTCCAGGAATTGACCCGACATGTCGAGGATATTACACTGGCTATGTTGCGCAATGTTTTCGGGGCCACGGTGGAACGCTGGGAGCTGTGCCGTGATGTGCAAGGGGAGGGGGGGACACAGAAATGTACTAAGAATGTGTCCTGGTATGATATCTGGTTGATCTATACTGGAATTGCTGCAATAAAACGGATTTTTCACAAAAATGTGTCGTGACTTTATAATCACCCTGTAGACTGCTTATTAAAATTCGAAAATCACTCTTTATGTAATTTATGTGTACTTACGATGAGCGTTAAATTGGATAAAAAACGAGTGATTTTCGAGAATTTTAATAAGCAGATGAGCCTACGAAAAGGCCAAGAATGGCGAAACTGGCTTCAGTTGTCCATACTTGTATATAGGGTAGATGTACCAGTAGTTGACAATTCACGATTTAAAAGCTGTTAATAAAGTAACAAAGCAAGAAAAGGGACTGGTGTTCTCACTTCTTATTAAACAATGTATCAGGCGTCCCAGAACAGCAAAAAAACTAAGAACTTTGCTCCCTATTATGGCCGCAAACACATGTTGATTGTTCAATGCTTTACTGAGTCGAAAAACTTTGTAATGAACCACTACGAGAGGGGTTGATTACTTGAATTTATTTCATGAATGTTATGCAATATTTGTTAATTATTTTACGTGAACCTTTTTGTGTGATCAGTGGACAATACTTCTAGCAGTAACAGAATTTCTGATGACCAATTTGTTAACCATTTGAATCCACTGTCAACTACTAGAACCCAGATATGTAGTGTCTCTAGTAATTGACATACCTTTCAATTATTGATAAGTTCTGTGTTTAAAAGAACACGAAAAAAATATACTAATGTGATATAGATTGTAGGGTAATAATAAAGGAAACATGATGGTTTTAAGTGTAACTTCTTAATTTCCAGTAATTGATCTATGTGTGTCAATTACAGGAACTTGATTGTCAATTTCTAGATCACCCACTTTGACATAAATCTTCTAGGCCCTATTCCAGGATTCTTTTTTGTTGGTCCTGAATCTTGTCACAGAGACGATCAACAGATAGCCCAGGACAAGTTATCTTCAAGAAGAAAACTACTAGTGGTATTCTGTTTTCTATGATAAGAAGTAGCATAGGATGAATTGGATGAATTTTCCAAGTAGGAGAACAATCATCAAAAATCAAGTTTTTCTACGAACAATTTGTTCGCCAAGATATGATGATATTGCACTACTGGAAAAGACCATAATTTTCTATGGTCCTTGCACTCTACAGGGGTTGGACTGATTTCATTTAATATTTCAAAGGTAAAAAAAGATCTATATGAACAACTTAAGTCTTAAAAAGCACAATTTTAGTTAATATTAAATACTTTACACATTCTTAAAAATGCTTGATTTCATCAGCTACTTTTGAATGTTTTTAATTTTTTTTGTAAAAAATATATAATAAAAATGTGTAATTAAAATATTGTCAATTACTGGTGAAACTGCCTGCCAACTTCTGGTGCATTAACTGTCAACTACTGGTGATTCATGCATTAGTTAAGAAAAAAATTAATAACTTAAAAGCTTTTAAAGATATAACAATTGTTTAGTAATTGACACTTTCTGCATTATATTTACAATTTAATGGTATAACTAGAAAAGTTTCAAAATGCAATATGATTTACGTACACAATTTCATTTCGCAGTAATGTCTTAAACTGTCAATTACTGGTACATCTACCCCAATGACGTATATTAAATATAGACTCCGAATTCTATTGTTAACAGCTGCAAAAAGTGAAGCAAATTGAGTCATGTTAGTTCTGGGCAGGAGTGAGCCGTGGAGTAATTAGCTGTCTGGCTGCTGTGTTTTTCAAAGTTTTGGGCCCGAGGAATAATTAATTCAAAATCATTCCTCAGTTGTTCTGCGTACAACTGTACAAACAGACACGAAAAAGGATCAGGAATCATTTTCCACAAGCATAAATCAAAAATACGTAACTAAAATGAAAATACGTAACTGAGCGACGATCGAAACGAAATTGAAATTGAAATTGAAACCATGATCGAAAAATTGTTTATAAAATATAATAAAATTCTTCAAATACAAAGTACACGAAAAGATAAACTTATCACTCCGTGATCGGCGTGTGAAAGAATTATTAATCAGCTACTCTCATGTTTAGCCATGTGTTTTGCATCATCTTCACTCACTTTCGGCCATGACAGTTCTGGGCATGGAGCTTCCCAATTTGCTTCAAATTACAATAATTGCTTCGGAGTCTATCTTTAATATACGTCATTGATCTACCCTATATAGAGCTTTACTAATATTACCCTGCCAGCGCCATCTATCGGCAGATTTTGGAACTATTTTTTTTTCCTTCGCCAAACAAAATTCCATTGCCTCACGATTGTCCTGCTAAAATATCAGGTCATTCTGACGAGTAGTTTTCAAATTATCGATTTTTGAAATCGTAACTTTAATTATAATCACCCTGTATATTGACAGAATAAATTTTTTTTTACAAGATTTCATTATAAATAATACAATATTATGGAATAAAAAAATTATCCTTTCACTATAATAAACCGTTTTAGTAAATAAATGAGAAAATAAGCGAACTACAATTTAATTTAGCATTTTAAAACTAAATAAAAAACTTCAATGAATGCAGGTATATCAAAGGATTTGCTGCCCCTTTTGACATGAGCGAGAGCTTTTCTGCATACCATTTTCCCACCAGGTTGTGGCGACGCTAGGGTCTAAAAACTTACACTAAATCAAGTAGAGCTTTCTTTCGTTTCCTTGTACGTTCTTTGATCTTACCACATCCTCCATACAGCCCAGATCTCTCCCCTTGCGACTATCACCTTTTTGGACCATTGAAAGAGTTCTTGGGAGAGCAGAGGTTCGTCTCCAATGAGGAAGTGAAAAAGGCTGTCCTGAGGATTTCTACAGAACACTGGGAGAAAATGTGTAGAGAAACAGAGGCAGTTCCTTGAAAAATAAAATGTGTATGTGTGTGTGGGTGTGTGTATTTTGTAGTTTCCTGATTTTATAAAAAATAAAGTCAAGTCAAATTTAAACATAAAACATAAATGCCGATACAACACACGCACATACAGAAATACGAGAGGATGCAATTTGTTTATTAAAAAATTAATTACAGAAAATTTTTTACAAAATTTGCAGAGAAATTCATGCTGATTACGATGAAACACTGGTAAAGCATGAGTTTAAAAAAAAATCAAAAAAGGCATAGATTTTCAAAGCCTTTTCAATGTCCTAACAAGTATCAGATCCCAATGTCAATCATAGAGGAAATAGATTGGATATCAATCGTCTCTAGTTTTGGCAAAGACATCTTCAAAAAAATTGACTTTAAATCGGTATTTATAATATCGTAGAAGATCTTCAATACCAGATGTTGCAGATTGGAAAGTTTAGAAAAAAAGTTGATGTAGTCTTCTACTTTCAAACCATCAACTGAAATGCAAATCAGAGTCAAAGTTTCTAATTCCCTAAACATTGGAGCATACGGACGGGATTCCTTCAAGTTGTGTAGAAAACATTCCAGTTTCTTTAAGTGAGGACAATGCTTGTCGATCATGGTAAAATCAATCGGCAGTGGTTGTATGATTTTTAAAAATTCCAAACGCTCACCAACTCTTTGCAGCAAGAGTCCAACTCGATTTTCAAAACCGTCTTTGTTTTGACCATAATAAATGGTAAGCTCCTTAAGACGCGTAAATTCTCTAAATTTCAAAAGCTGAGCCTTTTTTGGTGCATAAACTTCAAGTTTAGTCAAAAGTGGACAAGTCTTGACGATGACAGAAGAGTGATTTGTACTAAAATATGGGCCATAAAAGTATAGTTCTTCTAAAGCAAAAGTCGAATCGGGCTGTTCATTGATGATGTCTATCAGAACTTCACCAACAACTTCTTTAACGTTTCGTATTGCACGCAAGCGTGGCAAATTTTGTAATAAGATCCTTATTCCTTTGTTTAATATTGGTCGACCATGAACGTTGTAGAGATGAATTTCTTCGAGTTTTTGGCATCGTCGTGTTTGGTCGCTACTCAGACAGAGTTTCTTCAACCCATCACTCGTAACTTTCACGGAAACGGCTTCAAGAATTACTAAATTGGGGCAACTCTCTCCAATTATTCCCAGTAAGAAGTCATTGCATACCTCATCCACTGCTAAATGAGTCAAAGTAGTCATCGTTGAGGCAAAGTTACACAAAGAATTAAAGTTGAGTTCACAGCGATGACCAAGCATTACCTGAGGAAGATCACTTAGCCATTGCTCTTCTCTCCTTCTGAATATAAAAGTCGTGATATCCGAATCGCTCGCTTTAATAATTTCTAGTATGCCAGCAAGATCTCCTGGTCTGAAATTCAATCCGTCTAAGTTCACAGTCTTCATCTTCCTACAGAAAAGTAGTTGAAGGATTTCTTTCTTGACGAAGCAGTACGGGGTGTGTTTAAAAAGTTGTAAGAGTTCTGCTAAAATCCATGGCTGTAAGCCACGTAATGGATTACAATCGCTCTTTAACCACAGAAAATTTGGTCCTATTTCATTTTGGTTTAGCTGGATCAACATTTCTGAAAGGCGCTTAGTAGCCAAATCCATCAGAGAATGTGGCTCACCCCCTCGTAATATTATCCTCTCTCGATGCTGGTTCATGCCAAAGGACGTGAGGACTAGAATAAAAAATAGGGTTAGGAAAAACTGAGATAAGCTTAAGGTTATCCTTATTTAATTCTTAGGTAAAGATTAATTTAAGTCAAAGCTGGGAGCACCTCGTTATACGGAAGTGATTGTGCATTTGCTCTCGCGTTTAGTTAGTCTTTCTTTTAAAGTTGAACGATTTAAACGATAAAGATAATTGATAAGAGCATTGTGTATATTTGCTCAAAACAGTCCGTTTATACCATTTAATCAAAGTTTATGTGCCTCTCCCAGCTTCGACGACTCTTTTGGCTGACCATAACTAATATTGCTGCCCGGCCTGGATACCGGGCCTCTTTATCTAGTTCTAAAAAAATTTATTTAAAAAACCTGAAACAGTTACAATCTATCCCCTTCTTGTTCAAACAACTCAGAGCCTAGATAGTACACAAACAGTATGATGCCAAAAGCTGTGAACAAACGATAGTAACAGGCAAAATAAAAAGAGAAACCACAATTCCACAAATGAGATTTTTATTCTGGAGCCACGAATGTACATTTCGAAGACCCTGTCCTCTTCATCAGCTTTTAAATTAGGAAAGGAAAGACTTACTATATATAGCCATTAATAACCAATAAGGGTAAACGACGATACATTCGGCATTGCGTTAAAAATCAAATATTCTCTTTATTGGACTACAGGTATTGGACATTGAAACTGAAAGACCTTCGCAAATAGCACTGGTTACCCCCAGGGCTGAATAGAACCTTCTGCTAGGTAATTAATCGTATGCATATCAATGAATCACGTGTCAGAGGTCTTGGTAGTCACTCCAGTAGAAAAGTTCGATAGTAAGCTTCAAATTGTCAGTGCAGAGCGCTATAATGGGAGATATATCCGACTTCAAAAGAGGGCAGATTGTTGGGGCGCGTCTAGCAGGTGCATCTGTGTCCAAAACTGCCACACTTTGTGATGTATCACGTGCTACAGTATCCAGGGTGATGTGTGCATATGAACAGGAAGGACTAACTACGTCCAGGAGGAGCAACTGCAGGGGAAAACGGAAGTTGTCGGAAAGAGACGTCAGGACATTGACCAGGATTGTTGCACGAAAGCGGAAAACCACCGCAGCAGAAATCACCGCAGAAATGAATACACACCTCCAGGAACCTGTGTATACGAAGACAATCCGTCGTTACCTGCATAAATCCAACATCCATGGCAGGGTTGCTATACCGAAGCCTTTCATCAGTAGTACAAATGCCTCCAAGCGGGTTCAGTGGTGCCGGACGCATAAAACCTGGACGTTGGATGACCTCAAACGCGTCATATTCTCGGATGAGTCCAGCTACACTGTCTTCCAAACAACAGGGAGGGTATTCGTCTGGAGGAGCCCCTCTGATGCCTACAACCCAGACTGCTTGGCATCCACAGTCAAACACGGAGGTGGATCAGTAATGGGTGGATCAGTAATGGTCTGGGGTGCAAACTGTGCAGGACCTCTACCGATCCTTCCCAAGACGTGTTGCTGCTGTGCTGGCTGCCCACGGTGCCCCAACACCTTATTAAATAAAGATTTTGGATTTCTACCAGGTGTTTCAGTTTCAATATCCAATACCTGTATATAAGTAAATTCATTTTACATAACATCTTGCTCACATTTCCAATGCCCAACTCATATAGTTGTCAGTTGAGCTGTGAAGCCACATAGATACTACAACTACTATGATGCCAAAAGCTGTGAACAAAGGGAATATTTCGTTTTTGCTGATAAAGAGGTCAGGGTGTTCGACATGTAAATCCGTGACTCCAAATAAAAAAAAATATCCTTTGTGGAATTGTGGCTTCTCTTCTTATTTTGCCTGTTACTATCGTTTGCCCACAACTTTTGTCCAAGATATCATTGATCAATAATTAAACCTCCATGTCTTTGATTATAACTTATATTTTTAATTAATAATTCTGATTGAAAAAATTATAGCTTTTTACCATAATTATTTAATAACTTATCTAATAATAAATCGACCAGTTCTCATTAACAGTACTGAGTGGCCAGTTTATTAGAAACACCCATGACTATGGAAATACGTTGGCATAGCAATTGCTACGTATCAGTTGGTCACGGTGACTGCAAGTGGTTTGACCGTCACAATGGGGAAAACAAAGGATCTGAGCGACTTCCAGCGCGGGATGATAGTTGATGCCCGGCGAGGTGGACCGAGTATTTCCGAAACCGCACATCTTCTAAGCTTTTTCCGAAGAACCATTTCTATGTTTACCAGGACTGGTTAAACAACCAAAAAAGAACCAGCCAGAGACAAGCCTGTGCTCGCAAACGACTCGTCGATCCAAGGGGTGAGTCTAGGATGGCAATGCTTGTTCGTGCGAATAGAAATGTCACGACTCGTCAACTAACCTTCAACACTGGACCGCAGAATAGCATCTCTGAACGCATTACACGCCGTATATTGGCAAGGATGGGCTACGACAGCCGATGGCCAGTCCGGGTACCTTCGATCTCCACCTAAAACCTCAAAAAATGTATCCAATTTACCCGCGATCACCAACACTGGATCGTCGACGACTGGAAGAAGGTCTGCTGGTCGGATAAATCCCGTTTCCTATTGCACCATGCAGATGGTCGACGCAAAATTTGGAGGTTGGTGGAGGCTCGTGTAATGGTCTCGGAAATGTTTTCCTGGCATACTCTGGGTAAGCTGATATCTGTAGAGCAACGCATTAATAGTCAGTCTACCTGAACACTGTTGATGACCACATCCATTCCTTCATGGCTACAGTATTTCCCCCATCGGAAGAATACTTCCAGCAGGACGAACACGTATCGTTATCAAATAGTTCCAGGAGCAAGATAATAAATTCAACTTACTCCTCTGGCCACCAAATTTGAACCCAGCCGAACATCTTTGGGATAAGCTGGAACGGGTTATTCGAGGCTAGGATCCACGACCATCTAATAAGCATTCAACTGGGAGCAGCTATTGCATCCGCATGGACAAACATCGCGAAACAATGTTTCCAGCGGATAATTGAATCCATGCCACGGCGAATTCGTGCTATTATACCTACTAGGGGTGGCGCATCACTGTAGTAGGGGGAGGGGGGTTCCTAATAAACTGGCCACTTATTTTCCAAAATACATATATTTATGCCAGATATAATGAAAACAGTTTCCATATTATTGAATTTCTACTCAACAATGGTTTGAGCAAGAGCATGAGCGCTTATTCTGAATATGTGCCTAAGATTACAAATTTAAGAGGTTGGGGGCATCTTTTTGTATTTATTTAAATACAATCCCTAATTAATACTGAGCAAACAGATCAATCAATAAAATCTTTTGTATTAAGAGGTAAAACTTTGTAACTGCTTGCTTATTGTAAATAAATTTGTTCGTAAATTATGATTTTTCTTTTGATATTTCCCAATAATATTTGTCTGCACTTACCTAACTTAATTAATCAAAATCTGAAATTAAGAAGCGTCAACTAAAAATTCTTACCGTCACTGCTACAATTAATCAACTGTGGGAAACAGCTACAGTTAATCAACTAACTTGAAATCCGAACGCTTTAGCTTTCATAGCCTACAATGTTAAGAGAGTGAAGCCGTAACTACAGAGACGTAATACATTGTTACATCAACATAGATAGGGCATTGTTGTTCGTAAATCAACCAATAATAAGCCCTAAATTTGCCCTATCTATGATGATGTAAATGTATTACGTTTCATTGCGGAGGCCTTCCAACTCCTCCTAAAGATAAGGCCTGAGCGCGAAAACGTCATACATTGTTACATCATCATGCGAAGACCCGAGGCCAACGAGAAAGACAGGCCTCGAAGCGGAAAAGTCACCTGATCATCTGGGTCCAACCTTCATTGTTTCCAATAAACGAAAAAATACTGATTGTTAAAATCCAAGATGGAGACAATGAAGATTGGATTGTTGTTCGGACCCAGTTGGTCAGGTGACTTTTCCGCTTCGAGGCCTGTCTTTCTCGTTGGCCTCGGCGAAGACATAATTTAGGGCTTATGATTGGTTGAAATGCAATTAAACATGTCTTCGGATGATGATGTAACAATGTATGACATTTTCGCGCTCAGGCCTTATCTTTAGGATGCGTTGGGCCTTCTCTCTCGGTCGTTCCGGTTAAGCTAAAGCATAGCTTACAACAATAGAAGAATCTTGTAATTGTTGTAGGCTATGGTAAAGAATCGCGGGAAACAGTTTCCTCTTTTTAGACTTTTTATACACAATCTACCAAAAATTAAATGGACACATTCGATTTTAGACGTTTTGTCGAATATCTAGAAAAATACTTGGATGCACCTAGGGTTTTAAATGGGAAGGGATCTTAATTCGTTCAACAGTTACAGGCATTCCAAATGGCGATTCTCACTGTTACATATGGTGCTCTACGTGAGCCCCCGCCTGTGCTACACACGTGTGCAGTTCGTTCCACCCAATTGTCCAGAACACTTAGTAGCGTGTCCGATGAGATTTCTACACATGCTGCAAAGATCCGTTGTTCCAGGTGTCCATAATTCCGGGTCTTCTCGGCGTAGACCTTGGCTTTGAGATGACCCACAGATAAAAATCCAAGGGAGTCAAATCGAGTGAACGTGCTGGTCATTCCCGGGGACACGACGCCCGAGCCGTCGTCCAGGAAATTGTTCAACCAGATACGCACGGACGTGTACTCCATAATGGAGAGGCCCGCCATCCTGTTGAAAGAAGGGTAGAAATGTACTGTCCTCAGACAACATGCATGGCAGGCTGAGACCTCGCAAAATACCCAAATACCGATCAGGATTGAGGGTACCTGTAATGATGAAAAGACCAATTAATTTGGCGCCCCATACACCGCACAACACCATATGTTTCCCAGCCCCGACCATTTTGCAAGGCTCAACTCAGTGAGGATTGTTAGAGGAACAATAGCGACGGTTCTTTTTGTTTACCTCCCCTTGAACATAAAACTTGGCTACGTCAGAAAAGAGGAATTGTGTGGCGAACTGTGGGATCCGCCTCAAGCTGTGCCTGTGCCCATTCACAAAATTCTAGGCGACGATCTTCCGATGATGCTGCAATTGCAATTTGTACGGATGTCAATTGTTTTTCTTTAAGATGCGTCTGATGGTCGTACGGTTTACACAACATGCCATTGACAGGCGACGGGTATTACCGTGTGGTGACGTAGCAAGCGTTGCCAGTACTGCTACGGTTGTGTTTTCATCTGTTTCAGTCGTGGGTCTTCCACGCATGGTTTTGTTTGCTACGAACCCGGTATTCATGAAATTCTTGAAGAGTCGGGCAACACTAACATGTGACACAGGTTGTCGATCAGGGTGCCGTTCATTGAATTACGCTGCTACAGCCCTTGCACTCCTCTCTCCCCATGCCCTTATCAACTCTGTTCTCTCCTCCGTGGTTAGTGGCATGCTTTAGCACCTGAAACAAAGGTTAAATAAAGTGAGAATCGCTATTTGGAATGCCTGTAACTGTTGAACAAATCATAAAGCTTTCTACCAGATGTGGCACGAGGGGCTTATCTACAAGATGATTAGAGACGGGTTTCCTCCTGATTAGATTTCGATGGTGAAATCCTTTCTTACCAACAGGTTCTGTCAAGGTAAAGTTGGCGAAAATCTATCCACGCCCCGTAAGGCCAATGGCGGTGTTCCACAAGATACTGGCTTCGGTCCCGTTCTGTTTAATTATATTGTGCACGAATTCCCAAAGCGTGAAAAGTATAATTGATATTTCTGTACTGATGAGACTGCGATCATAACATGGGCGCACCAGCCATCTCACGTTATCACTTGTCTGCAGAAATTTGAAGATTGGTTTAATTACTGCAAGTAGAACCTCAAAGTCGGAAAATGCAAAGCTGTGTAATTCAATGAAAAGCAAAAGTATCCCCCGGATTCTCTTGTTCTATTAAAAAAAACACGAAGGTCGCTCATATTTTACATGGATTTTATTTTTTATAATTCGTTTGTTGTAAAAATCTAAACTTTCATTGTTGGGATGGCAAATACCGCCTGTCATGCAAATACAGCACCAGTCATCCAGTAGCCATGACAACCGATTGTTTGTTTAAACAAAATAGCCGAAAATGATGTGTCGAGCAAAGTGGAACAATGAATAATCAAGACTGTGTGAAAGCATCTGAAATTCATCAGAGACTTCAAAGACAGTTCACCAAGTCATGTTTATCTGGTTCATCCGTCTTTGCTTGGTGTTAAAAGTTAGAAGGAGGGCGAGAATCCACCGGTAATGAAACTCATAAGGCAAGGCCAGCAACTGCTGTCAATGATGGCATCATCGCACGAACAAGTGAGCTTATAAGGGACAACGGGCGAATTCATGTACGAGAATTGGCTTCAATACTGATCATCAGCACTAACAATGTGGAGACTATCATCCACGATAAGCTAAAATTCAACAAGATCTGTGCTAGATGGGTCCCAAAGGAACTCTACGAGGATCAGAAATTATGTTCCATGCTGCTGCTGCCATATGACAGGGAAGGTATCAGCTTCTTATTTCGTGTTGTGACTACCGAGAAACATATATTCATCACCATACTCCTGAAAGCAAACTGACTCACCACGACCCAAAAAATTCAAGATGGCATCTTCGGCAACTTAAGTGATGGAGACTGTATTCTGGGACATTAAGGGTATCATTCATGTCGAATTTCTGGAAGAACGTCGAACCATAAATGCACCTACTACTGTTACATTCTGAGGATGTCCCTGAAGCCGACACTAAGGATTGGTGTTTCTATTCTGCAAGACAATGCCAGACCACGCACAGCCAAACTGACTGTGAACACACTGACGGAACTCAAATGGGACATCTCATCACATCCTCCATACAGATCGGATCTCTCTCCCCTTGCGACTATCACCTTTTTGGACCATTGAAAGAGTTCTTGGCACGGCAGAGGTTCGGCTCCAATAAAAAGTGAAAAAGGCTGTCCTGACGTGGTTTCGACATCAGCCTGAAGATTTCTACAGATCCGATATCCAGATGCTCCCAGAACGCTGAAAAAAATGCGTAGAGTATTAAGAAGAGTTCTTTGAGAAAAAACTGGTGTGTGTGTTTTTTTTGTAGTTTCCTGGTTTTATAAAAAATAAAGTCCAGGTGAAATTTGAAGGCCCCTCGTACTATTTGGTGGCTTGGTTCAGTGGCGTAGCAAAAAATTATTCGGGGAGAGGGGCGACGCTGGTATCGCTTTCGTAACAGATTGCTATCAGAGTTAGACAGCTTTCAGGCTTTTTCAGAAACCTATAGATAACCAAAGAACACCTGTATCAACTTCTCCTTACGGTGATAAGAAATTGATACTTGTGTCTGGTATAAAAATAAAAATTTGGAGAAAACCCCTTATCGTTTTGTTTATTTTTGAGAGCAACTGAAATTCAAGTCATTCTATCGGCGATATCTTTCTGAATTTCCAGGATATTTGCTTGGGCTTTTTATAAAAGTAGCTCTATACATTTAGCTAATAAATTATCCACAAGACATTTTAGTAACTCTTGCGTATGCGCAGTTAAACAGGATTTAGTAAAAATGCTTATATTTCATTAAATATTTAATATCTTTATATTCTGATTGGAGGGTGTTGTCTCTACTGTAATTTGTCAAGTTCCTGAAAATTGGGTTGAAAAATCCTTCATGTTGTAAACAAAAACCTTAGAAGAAAAATATTTCGAAATTTTTAAACAAATCTATTTATCTCCATGAATATACGTGCAATACTCTTCCAAATGAAGACAGATAAGTAAAAGGTGCTGAAAAAAGGGATAGAGCCGAGATGAAAATCCAAATAAACGTAGCAAATCCATGCTGATTCTGTTGCTTTTTTATAGACGTGAATTAGATGATACAAAACGTTGTTCCCAGGAGCATTTAACAACGAATAAGGAATCAAATGCAAATTAACAGTCATTATGCCAACCTACCCTCTTGCAAGGTGAAAAAAAGTTCAGAGTCGTCCGCTTTCTTGCATATTTTATTAGTTGAAAGGATTATTTAAGGTGATGAAAGTATATAGCAACGTCATATGAGAGCACATAACACACTGTTTGTGTAATATAACACCAATATACAAGATGCCAGAGTATGAAAGACGGCAAATTGTTGCTCTTAAGGGATGCGGAAAGACTGGATCTGAAATTGCGAACGAAATTGGAGGTTCCAATTCAGCTGTTAACAAATTTCTCCAAAATCCAGTTAAACAAGGAATGGCACCAGATCTGGCAGCCCAAGTGCACTTTCCGCTCGCCAGACCTCAAGAATAAGAAGCCTTGTTCGTCGTCAGCACCTCTCTTCTTTGCAGATTGTTGCCGAACTAAACTTCCTGTGCACTATTAGAACCGTACGAAAAGTGTTGCATTCTTCTCCAAATCTGCATAATTCAAAAATGGAAGGAAGGCCACCTCTGACAGCAGCTCATCGTGAAGCGCGTGTGGTGTTTGCTAAAAAATACGTTATGTAGGGTGACAAGTGGAAGGATGTTGCTTCTCAGATGAGAAGTAGTTCAACATGGACGGACTAGATAGGTTTAAGTACTATTGGCATGATATGCGAGATGAAAAGGAATTCTTCTCAAAGAGACGGTTTAGAGGTGGCTCAGTAATGACTTGGGGAGGGTTTGCTGCTGGTGGAACTACGCCTATTGCATTCGTATCACACCGGATGAATTCCATTGCGTATCAAGATATTCTGGCGGATAATCTACTTCCATACGTAGGATCCGCTCATAACGGAGGGTGAATGGACTGGTTTGACGCTAATTCTGTGATTGCTCTAGACTGGCCATCCCGGAGTCCAGATCTCAACCCAGTGGAGAACATTTGGGGAATGTTAGTGTGTTCTGTATACAGCAATTTCCGTCAGTACAGTAATAAAAAAGAATTGGTGAATAGTATCACTGCAGCGTGGTAAAACTTTGATCCAGGAGTGTTAGTGAAATTCAGTGAATCAATGACAAACAGATTAATAAAGGTCATTGAGAAAAAGGGTGCCTTTATCGGGTATTAAACGTAAGACTAAGCTTTTTTCCATCTTGCAAGAAGGTAGAGGTTGGCATAATGGCTATTAATTTACATTTGATTCCTTATTCGTTGTTAATGCTTCTGGAAACAACGTTTTGTATCATCTTATTCACGTTTATAAAAAACCAACAAAATCAGCATGGATTTGCTACGTTTATTTGCATTTTCATCCCGACTCTTATAATTTTTTCCAGCACCTTATGTTACAGCTATAACGCATTTCAAGCATTTTTATTTCAGGGTGATACCAAATAATTTTATCTTCATTTTGTTGCTGGTAATCAATTTGCCTTCGGGAGAAACCTTCGCTGAAATATTCACTGAGTGAGCATATTATTATGTCCACCCTGTCAGTATCGCGTTGGGCCAGCTTTTGCCTTTAATACTGCGGTGATTCTTCGTGGCATTGATTCCACGAGATGTTGGAAGGTGGTGGGAGGAATCTGACATCATGCCTGATGGATAGCACTGTCTAGTTGTGCCAGATGGTTCGTTCGACTTCGTCCCACAAATGCTCGATTGGAGTGAGATCTGGGGATTGTGGGGGGTCACCGAAGTAAGGTAAAGTCCCCCTCATGTTCCTGGAACCACTCCTGCAAAATACGAGCTCTGTGGCATAGCGCATTGTCTTGCTGGAAGTAGCCATCTCCATTGGGGTACGCCATCAACATGACAGGGTGGACTTGATCGGCGACGATACGGAGGTATGCTGTGCTATCCAGACGTTGTAAAACATCTATTAACGGGCCCAACACATGCCAGGAAAACATTCCCTAGACCATAACACTGCCCGCACCGACCTGAAGGGTTGTACTCATGCATCGGGGTTCATGCTTTCGTGCTTTTTCCGCCAGATTCTCACGTGGCCGTCTGCATGATGTAACTAGAATCGTGACTCGTCAGACCACATGATTTGTTTCCACTGCTCGATAGTCCAGTTCTTGTGCTCCCGAGCGAATTGGAGTCGTTTCCGCTTGTTGGCTGCAGACAGCAAAGGTGTGCGGACAGGTCTTCGGCTTCCGTATCCCATGCGATGCAGTGTGCGGCGGACAGTGCGTTCAGAGACCGTTTTGGAGGACCCCTGATTAAGGTCAGCAGTGATTTGATGCACAGTTGCCCTTCTGTTATCCTTTACCAGCCGTGACAGTCTCCGTTCTGTCCGATCATCAACCATCCGTGGGCGGCCACAAACGCGAACGTTCAGACACAGTCTTCCGGCTAACCGTCCAGTCTTTAAATACTTTAACGACGGCTGCTCTTGAGCACCCCACGAAAGCTGCTGTTTCGCTGATACTCGCTCCATAGCTACGAGCACCCACAATCATCCCGCGTTCGAAGGCTGTTAAATCGCGTCATTTACCCATAGTTGAAGAGTGGAACACGTCTACTGTTGTCCACGACACTCAGCTTCCCCTTTTATATTGGTACGGCCCGCTAGCAACATTGTGGCGACGTCCGTGCTCGCATTTGCATAAACATGTCAGGTGGTCATAATAATATGCTCACTCGGTGTCCGGATACTTTTGGCAGGGCAGTGTATTTTACAAATTTATTCTTCTCAAAACACTCCAAATGAATCTATAAAATAATCAGACATCCTAAAATTTCCTTAAGAATAATCTTAAAAAATTAGCTAACTATTAAAAAATACTGTGATCTGATCTCTAGACGCATTTATACTCTCAAACTTTTGCGTAGTCTCATATTTCGTTTAAAGATTGGTAGTACATACATTGAGTGGCAGTTTATTAAGAACACCCATGACTATAGAAATCCGCTGGCATAGCAACTACTACGCATCAGTTGGTCACGTGATATGGTACCAGTATAAAGCGACAACCACCAGTCAACGGCAACCAGTTACCATGGGGAAACGAAGGATCTGAGCGACTTCAGCGCGGGATGATAGTTGATGCCAGGGAGGTGGACTGATTATTTCCGAAACCGCATCTCTTCTATACGTTTCCGAAGAACCATTTCAATGGTTTACCAGGAATGGTTAAACAACCAACCAGAGACAAGCCTGTGGTCGCAAACGACTCGTTGATCCAAGGGATAAGCGTAGGATGGGAATGCTTGTTCCTGCGAATAGAAACGACACGACTCGTCAACAAACCGTGGAGTAGAATAACTCGTCAACAAACCGTATAATACTGGACCGCAGAATAACATCTCTGAACGCACTACACGCCGAACATTGGCAAGGATGGGCTACAACAGCCGACGGCCAGTTCGGGTACCAATAATATCTCAAAACCGCAAAAAATGCCTCCAATTTGCTCGTGACCAACAACACTGGACCGTCAACGACTGGAAGAAGGTTTGCTGTTCGGTTGAATCCAGATGGCCGACGTAGAAACAACAGCACGAAGCGGTGGACCTCTCCCGTCTGGCTTTCACTGATCAGGCTGGTGGAAACTCTGTAATGATCTGGGGAATGTTTTCCTAGCATACTCTTGGTCCGGTGTTAACTGTAGAACAACGCCTTAATGGCCAGGGCTTCCTGAGCATTGTTTGCGCCCACGTTCATCTCATCATGGCTACCGTGTTTCCCCCATCGGAAGGAAACTACCAGCAGGACAAATGCTCCGTGTTATAAGTCTCATATCGTCAGGAATAGTTCCAGGAGCACGATAATGAATATAACTTACGCCTCTGGCCACCGCAGTCCACAGATTTGAACATCTTTGAAACGGGTTATTCGGGTCATGGATCCACTACCATCCAATAAGCATCAACTGGGAGCAGCTGTTGCATCCGCATGGACAAACATCAGCGGCTAATTGAATGCAGGCCACGGCATATTCGTGCTGTTATAGCTGATAGGGGTGGCAAAATACAGTATTAGGGGGTTCCTAATAAGCAAGCCACTCATTGTTTATAAGATGTTCTCGTTGAAGCTTCCGCATTGATAGGAACTGCAAAAATACAAGGAAATGCACGTTAAACGTAACAACTGCAGATATAACACACATACACACTCAGAAGTACAAAATGATTCAATTTGTTTATTAAAAGTAATTACAGGAATTATTTTTCTAAATAGGCAAAGAAATTCTTGCTGGTTAAGACGAAACACTAGTAAAAGCACGAGTTTACAAAAAATAAAAATAGGTGTTGTTTTTTTTTCAAACCTTATTCAATGTCAAAACAATAATCAGATTCCAATATCCCAGATGAAGAAGAAAGTAGTTGGATATCAATCGTCTCTATTTTTGGCCAAGACATCTGCAAAAACATGGACTTTAAATAAGTCATATCATAATTGCCGTCGTCGCACAGCAATTTCAAATATCGCACATTGGTGAACTTGGAAGTAAATTCGATACATTCTTCTGGTTTCAAATCTGCAGAGAAATTCACACTCAAAGTTTCCAATTCCACAAACATTGTTGCATCCGGAAAGGAAATCTTAATATACGGCTCGTCCAGATCACAGTCCAATCTCTTTAAGTGAGGGCAATACTTGTCGATCACAGTAAAATCGATCTGCGGTGTGTCTTCGAGTTTTAAAACTTCCAACCGCTCACCAATTCTTCGCAGCAAGGGTACAATTCCATTTTCAAATTCATCTTCAAATTGAACAAAACTAATAGAAAGCTCCTTAAGACGCGTTAATTCTCCAAATTTCAGGAGCTGATCAACTGTTGGTACATCAACTTCAAGTTTAGTCAAAAGTGGACAAGACTCGACGATGAGAGAAGAGTGAGTTTTATTAAAACATGTGCCGACAAAGTATAGTTCTTCTAAAGCAAAAGTCGAAACGGGATGTTCATTGAGGACGTCTATCAGAATTTGACAAAGAACGTTATCAGCGTTTCGTATTGCACGCAAGCGTGGCAATGTTTGTAATAAGATCCTTATTCCTTCGTTTAAGATTGGTTGATCTAAAACGTTGTAGAGATGAATTACTTCGAGTTTTTGGCATCGTCGTGTTTGGTCGCTACTCAGACAGAGTTTCTTCAACCCATTACTCGTAATTTTCTTGGAAATGGCTTCAAGAATTACTAAATTGGGGCAACTCTCTCCAATTATTCCCAGTAAGAAGTCATTGCATATCGCATTCACTGATAAACGAGTCAAAGAGGTCATCTTGGAGACAAAACTACATAGCGAATTAAAGTTGAGTTCACAGTGATTACCAACCATAACCTGAGGAAGGTCACTTAGCCATTGCTCTTCTATCGTTTTGAATATAAAAGTCGTGATATCCGAATCGCTCGCTTTAATAACTTCGAGAATATTAGCAAAATTATCTGGCCTGAAGTTCAGTCCGTATAAATTCACAGTTTTCATCTTCCTACAGAATAATAGTTGAATGATTTCTTTCTTGACGAAGCGGTCCGGGGTGTATCTTAAAAGTTGTAAGAGTTCTTCTAGGTTCCTTGGCACTAGGCAACGAAAAGGATTACAATCGCTCTTTAACCACAGAAAATTTGGTCCTATTTCATTTTTGTTTAGCTGGATCAACATTTCTGAAAGGCGCTTAGTAGCCAAATCCATCAGAGAATGTGGCTCACCCCCTCGTAATATTATCTTCTCTCGATGCTGGTTCATGTCAGGAACGGGTGCGCTAAAAAAATAAAAAATTATAGGGTTAAGAAAAACTAAGAAATGCGTTTTTAATTACAAAGTTTCAAAAGCAATGACACAAAAAATTGGCCACATACATACAGACGGTTTTTTTTTTCAAAATTTCAACCTATCTTTTCGAATCATGAGTTTTTAAATCGATTTCAATAAAAAAAATTTTTTTGAGTTTCTGAAACGAACACACAGGCCTTCACCCAATAATGTTTAGGAGAGAGTGGTAGGCCAATAATGTTTGGGATCACCTTATAAAAATTAATACTTGAAATGCGTTATAGCTGCAGCATATGATTATGAGGCTTCTTTTACTTATCTGTGTTCATTTGGAGAATAGCAGGTATATTCATGGAGATATAAAGGTTTCTTTATAAAAAAACGAAATTTTTTTCCAAGCTCAATGCAATGCCATTTTTAGAGAACTTGACAAACTACAGTAGAGATAACGCCCTGCAATCAGAATATAAAAATATTAAATAATGGGCATTTTTACTAAATAATATTGAACTGCGCATGCGCAAGCGTTATCAAAATGTATTTTGCATAATTTTTTAGCCAAATGTAAAGATATACTCTTATAAAAAAAAACCAAGCAAATTTCGTGAAACTTCAGAAAGATATCGCCGATAGAATGAGTTGAATTTCAGTTGCTCTCAAAAATAAACAATACGATAAAGGGTTGTCTCCGAAATTTTATGTTTGGATCGGACACCATTATCAACTTCTCCTTACGCTGATATGAAGTCAATATGCCCCATATGGGTAATAAATTATGCAAAAGACATTTTGATACAACGCATTTCAAGCATTATTTTTTTACAGGGGGATCCCAAGCATTATCTTTTTGGTTCACTTTGTTGCTGGTCCTCTATTTGCAACATATATATGAGGTGTACCATGCTCTTTACACTCCTGAAGTTTCAGGATAATTCAAGTTTTTTTCTAGATATTCGATAAAAGGTCAAAAATCGAAAGTGTCCAAATACATTTGGGTAGATAGTGTATGTACAGGGTGTGGCAGATAACTACAGGGCAGTATAACGGGAAGCCTACCCGCTCGATTGGAGGAGCCGGCTCGACATCCAATGATAATTGGGTAATTTTATTTTGTTAAACTTGTTTGTCTGACAAAGTGCATGACCAATTGAGCCAAGGAGGGGCGCGCGCTGTGCTACTACAGGGTAGAGGTTACACAAAAAATAAGCACGCTTATGAATGTCCTCCGCAGCTAGAGGGGACTAACAAACAAACCAAAAATTCAACAAAGGACAATAGTAAAAAATAGCGTTTTTACACTTATTATTTTTATGTTTGGTCGTCACAGTCTAACCCGGGTTGCGTCTCTTAGCGGACATAGGGCCAAATCAATGAGACGCAGCAGACCAGTTTGCTTTACTGCTGAGAAAGTGTCACCTGACTGTGGAAACTGGTGGCTGCTGCAGGCCACCTTCATCTCCCACCATTCTGCCAATCGACCGAGCCGGCCCCTGCAATCGAGCGGGTAGGCTTCCCGTTATGCTGGCCTGTAGTTATCTGCAACATCCTGTATAGACGGATTTTTTTTTTCTTTCAAAATTTCAACATAAATTTTCGAATCATGAGTTTTTAAATCGATTTAAAAAAAAAAAAAAAAAGTTGAGAATGCGTGTTACTGCATTGCCAGAACGATATTGTTCAACAATCACTGAGCTTCGAATTTTATGGATAGTCTTCACTCCGCAACAACCAAATTGTTTATTCAAATTGTTTTATTGTTACGAATACTTTCAAATGCTTTGGAAAAAAATTTGGAATACTTTCTTATTCCTATTTTGATGCTCTAATCGAATCTGAAGTCAAAATGGCAACAGAAAAACCGACTTTGTAAATCCAGTATAAGAAATTTTCTCACGTCTTCACAACATTGATCTCTTTTACAAGAACCAAAACTACAATCGCTTTTGGCGACAAAGAAACATACGCTTCAATTCTTATTTCGATAGTCTATTTAAACATCGTCTTATTTATAAAAATTATTTTCTTTCCAATTAATCGATTAGCGAGTTCCATAAATACTTCGCCGCATAATCCAGGATCTACCGATACGACACATGAAAAAATGTTATATTTACTTTTCATGGGAGAGGGTAGGCTGTTATCCCTAAAAAAAAATCTAAAAAATTAACTTATTAATCAAAATCTGAATTTAAGAAACACTTTTGATTTCTATTTAATAAAAAACGTGGTTAACTAAAAATTCTTACCGTCGCTAAGTAAATAGCTATATAATCAACTAACTAACTTGAAATCCGAACGATTTAGCTTCCATAAGCCATAGCTTACAATGAAAAGGGAATGAAACATCAGCTAAAGCATAGCTTGTAACAATAGAAGAATCTTTTAATTGTTGTAGGCTATGGCAAAAGAATCGCGAGGAATCTGTTTACCCTTTTTAGGCACTTTATATAAGCATAGTGTTTTCTATCTTTAGGAAGTGTTGTCTGAGCACGGCTATAGTCAGATGGCGTTAACAACGACTCTTACCTAGAGTATATAATCTATTCTAGCTAATATATCCTAGAGTGCCCATAAGGAGAGTATGGCCATGTGGAAGATGGCCGTGGCCACCGAGAGAGAAGGCCTCCGCAATGAAACTGAATACATTGTTACATCACATAGAGAGTGCATTGTTATTCGTATTTCTACCAATAATAAGCCCTGAATTTGCACTATCTATGATGATGTAACAATGTACAACTTGTCTTCAGTTTCATTGCGAAGGCCTTCTTTCTCGGTGGCCACGAGATGGCACCTAAGTTTATCCTCAACTCCCATAGAGTAAGTACAGGAGAAATACAAAAATAATTTTTTTTCGCCATGAATGAGGTGTCGTAGAGGCCCAAAGACCCAAAGTTAGATAAAAAAAATCAATTATTATAAAAATAATTATCAATGTCATTGTGATTATTATTTATCCTCGAGCTGTTCGGAACTTTTTACATTAATTGAATTAAAATATACAGGGTCTTTATAATTAAAGTTCCATTTTGGCATGGCCCTAAAAAAAAAAACTACTGGACCAAAAGCTATAATACTAGGTAATATTATACAGGAAGACACGGGTAAACAAGTCTTTAATCGTTACTAAAATTACTTACATGTTGAATGTGGCCTCCACCATTTACTGAAAGCATAGAGTCTTTAAGCATTAGTGTCTAATTTCGTATACGAATATTGCATAGAACGCCATTCCATGCTGGTGGTGACCTTTTGAACTATTTTTTTTTTTTTTTGGTGGGTATGAACTTCCCATGCCCTCTTGTATAATGTTACCAAGTATTATAGCTTTTGGTCCAGTAGTTTTTTTTTTATGCCCATGTCAAAATGGAACTTTAATTATAAAGACCCTGTATATATAGCTGCCGCCACATAAGTTGAACGATCTTTTTGACATGCGCAGTAAATCATCTCATCAATATGCCTTGTCTGGATTTTACCCTTGATGCACTTGCTCTACTATAGTAATGGTGGAGATATCGCTGAAACGTGGAAAGCCTATTGAAAGCCATAATATAAAACAAATTGCATTCGAGTCGATTATTCTGCGTCATTTTTTAATTTATTAATTTCATTTATCTATTGAAAAGAAAAAACGAAAATGGAAACTAAATATAAATACGAAAACAATGTTTCGAAAACGAAAATGGGTGTTTCATGGAATAGCTAAGCGATTTACTTCCAGTTAACGTCTATTGGCTGGCGTTAGAAATGACGTCATCTTGTCGTTCAACTTATGTGGCAGCAGCTATAACTAAAAATGAATCGCTAAATGTGGTGCTAAGCGTAAAACTCGAGAACGGCTAGACCAATTCGACTAATTTATTTTTTAAATATTCGTTGTAGTCCAAGGAAGGTTCTTATGAAGAGAAAAAGTGGAAAAATTGTACGGAAAGCCGAAAAAAACAATTTTTGTCGGTATGCGAGGTGCCGCCATCTGCCGATGATTCCGAAAAACAAACTACATCGACTTCCTACTTACTTACTCGACTTTCTTTTCATTTATTGACTGAACGAAGTCTGTCGGGTCAGTTAGTTATTAATAAATATTATTAGAATGAGATTCTAAAAATTCCAAGAATTTTGAAGATGAAGACCATAAGAAACTCGAAAACGTTTTTAAATTTACCACTTTTGTTTCTAATATTTTGTTTCATTTATTTTCCTAATTAACCAGCTTAAAGGACAATTGTGTTCTGATTTTTTTACTCTTTTTATACAAGTTTCTACAATATTTTAATTACATTTTTATACATCGAATCAGCGTTAAGGTGGAGGTCTTACTGCTCTCGAAACCAGTGAGCCGCGGGTTCGAATCCTACCGAGAGCATGAATGTCTGTGTCCGTCCCTTTTCTAACATTTCCTCTCGAAAAGTTGGCGTTAGGAAGGGCATCCGGCCGTAAAACACATCATAATCAAAATAATACCTTCAAGAATTGATCAACTAACATCATACTAACCATCTAAGTGATCGAAGGCAGCATTACACCATACTTATTTTGTACAAAAACAAATTAACATGATTGATTATTAATTGTATACACTGAGTAAGCATATTAATATGACCACCCTGTCAGTATCTCGTTGGGCCACCTTTTGCCTTTACTGCGGTGATTCTTCGTGGCATTGATTCCACGAGATGTTGGAAGACGGTGGGAGGAATCTGACACCATGCCTGATGGATAGCACAGTCTAGTTGTGCTAGATTGGACGGTGGTGGATACAGCCGTCTGATAGTTCGTTCGACTTCGTACCACAAATGCTCAATTGGAGTGAGATCTGGAGATTGTGAGGGGCACCGAAGTAAGGTATAGTCCCCCTCATGTTTCTGGAAACACTCCTGCACAATACGAGCTCTGTGGCATGGCGAATTGTCTTGCTGGAAGTAGCCATCTCCATTGGGGTGCGCCCTCAACATGACAGAGCGGACTTGATCGGCAACGATACGGAGGTATGCTGTGCCCTCCAGACGTTGTTCAACGCGTATTAACGGACACAACGCATGCCAGGAAAACATTCCCCAGACCATAACACTGCCCGCACCGGCCTGAAGGGTTGTACTCATGCATGCGGGATCCATGCTTTCGTGCTGTTTCCGCCAGATTCTCACGCGGCCGTCTGCATGATGTAACTGGAATGGTGATTCGTCAGACCACATGATTTGTTTTCACTGCTCGATAGTCCAGTCCTTGTGCTCCTGAGCGAATTAGAGTCGTTTCCGCTTGTTGGCTGCAGACAGCAAATGTGTGCAGACAGGTCTTCGGCTTCTATATCCCATGCGATGCAGTGTGCGACGGACAGTGCATTCAGAGACCGGTTTGGAGGACCCCTGATTAAGGTCAGCAGTGATTTGATGCACAGTTGCCCTTCTGTTATCCTTTACCAGTCGTGACAGTCTCCGTTCAGTCCGATCATCAACTATCCGCGGGCGGCAACAACGCGAACGTTCAGACCCCGTCTTCCGGCTAACCGTCCAGTCTTTAAATACTTTAACGACGGCTGCTCTTGAGCACCTCACGAATGCTGCTGTTTCGCTAATACTCGCTCTATAGCTCCGAGCACCTACAATCATCCCGCGTTTGAAGGCTGTTAAATCGTGTCGTTTATCCATAGTTGAAGAATGGAACACGTCTACTGTTGTCGACGACTCTCAGCTTCCCTTTTCATATTGGTCCGGCCCGCTAGCAAAATTATGGCGAGGTCCGTGCGCGCATTTGCATAAACGTGTCAGGTAGTCAAAATAATATGCTCACTCAGTGTATATACAGGGTGAGGCATTTAATCTGAAATTTTCGAATATCTCGAAAAAAAAATGTCCAAAATTAAAAGTAATCTGTTTCGCGGGGGAAATTTATTAGCCCAAAATTTACCACACACCCCCCCCCTTGTGAGGGGGGGGGAGGGGTAACTTTGAAAACTTGTGAAATTTTTAGATTGTACATAACATAGGAGAAATGTTTTATTTTTGGTGTTTTTTCAATTGATCCAACCGTTTAGGAGACCGAGACACTGAAAGTGTGGAACGTTTAAAGTTTGAACCCAATTTTATCGATGAAGATAAAGAGATAGAGGGTGGATTTTACAGACATTCCTATTCTACTTTTTGATGATCTTTAAGAATCCGAAATCAGAATTTCAAAAATCCAATATTTTTTAGTGCATAAGCAAAGAATTGGGGGCAGCAGTCCTATGGAGGCAGCCTGTGCGTATATATTATAAAATATTGGATTTTTCACATTCTTTCTTCGGATTTTTAAAGATCATCAAAAAGTAGAATAGGAATGCCTGTAAGGCCCACCCTCTATCTCTTTATCTTCATCGATAAAATTGGTTTCAAACTTTAAAAGTTCCACACTTTCAGTGTCTCTGTCTCCTAAACGGTTGGTTAATTTTTGGGCTAATGAATTTCCCACGCGAAGTAGTGCATTTTTGATTTCGGACATTTTTTTTCGAAGGATGCTTTTTAGTCGAGATATTCGAAAATTCCAGGTAAAATGCCTTCGAATTCAATGTAAAAAATTTTTAGGGGAGATAGTATGGGTTCATAGGAGCATGGGTCCGAATTTGAAAACTAACTGAGATATAAAAAGAAATAAAAATGCCGCCACCAAGATCAACATGATAATAACTCAGGTTCTGTAACGTCTAGGATAATGAATTTTGGGGGATTAATAGGGTACATAAAACTGTATACACCGTTAAAATTTGATCGTATTTCAACGAGTAGTTTCCGACTTACGCACCCAACATAATGACACGTGCTGGTTAGTACTCGACTTAGATACCAATGTCGTTACGCAAATTCCAATACAGGGAATGAATAGGAACTTCAGGGTGCTCTACTGATGGAGCACCTTTCATCATCTCAGATATGCAAATTAGGGCATATTCAAATTCTATCGCGAAAACCGTAAGAGATACACAAAAAATTCCAATTCCAGTTCGACAGCAAATTCCAAACAAAACAAAACAGTTCACCAAAATCCGATGAGTGGATCACCCACAATCCTCATTGCAAGCTCTGCAATAGGACAATTGGCTCTTCTACTGTGTGTTGCTTACAAACAGTCAATTGATACAAAGTAAGTCTTTCCATCAATTCAGATAGCGTCAGTGCGATGTCCACTTGCACCTTAGCATTATTCTGCACGACATTTCAACGATGCCTGGTTGTTGCATGATAATTTTGCCACGCCTCAACAAAGCAGAGGACCATGTTGATCATTTCCTGGTTAGTGTATTGTGCCATCTCGCTTTGGTCTGATTTTTTTCTCGGTTTCAACTTGCCTTTTTATACCAATTGCAGAGG
>JAHWFO010047173.1:523605-545840 GCA_023313115.1 Rhysida immarginata | reverse complement strand
AGGACGTTTTGTGTTTATCTTAACCTCTATAATACCCCCTTTAAGTATTTTACATTCGATGTAAATCACCCTGTATATGCAATAATAAAAGAGAAGAAGTGAATGGTTCAATACAGTATTGTTGCTATTATTTTCTATAAAAACTCAAAAACCGTGAGTGCTAGAGAAATTTCTAAATTATACATCTCTCTGCAAACCGTCAGTGCGGAGTTTAGTTTTCTTCATATAGTAATCCATCCATTTCCACAATGAATTCCGTGACTCCTTAATCTCATCTTGGCAAACCCATTGCGATTTTGTCAAATCATTTAAACTTATCAAAAAATTTATAAAATTTGTAATGCATTTTTTATTGACGTATATTTGCTCTACTTTTTAATGATAATTAGTAAGTTGAGTAAGTAGAGCGCCTCAAAAAATTTAAATACTTCAACTTCTGTCTCATAAAATTAAAGTAATAATTATCTTTTGCTTATATTTAACGCTCCTACATCGGTTATTGGGAAGTTTCAAAAGTATAAAAACAGGCATAAGTGATTACAGCATTTTTTTTTTAATAATTGCATCAAGATGAGGCGAAAAATATCTCTAACACCTGAAGATAAGATCATTTTTTTCCAACCATGTGGAGAAAAACAAACTAAAATTGTCATAGAAGTCCATTGTTCGCAATTAGTTTCCAAAACTTTCGAAAGAGAATGCCAATACAGGGAAAGTTACCGGCGCGCTGAAAGACTTTCAATATCACTGGAAGCAAGCAGGAGTTATAGCCAGCAAAGACACCGTTCATCGATGGCTTCGAGAAATGAAGTTTAAGCCAAGTCTAAGCTTTCCTGTTGGAGAGAGTAAACATGTCTGGCGAAAAAGGGAGAAGAATTTCATCCTCCCTGCGTCAAGCATCATGCCAATGTCATGGTATGTAGGTGTATTATTTCTCAAAAGAAAAATGGATTCTAGTGAATACCAAGAGATTTCACCAATTTCACCAATTGAAGATCAATATCCAGATGTTCCTTATGTAGTCCAACAAGATCTTACTTCTCCCCACACCTCTAAATCAACAAAACAGTGGCTTCTTGATCTCAAATTGAAAGTCTTTCAAGGCCTGATAATTCTACGGATTTGAACGCAATTGAAAATGTTTGGTGAGACATGAAGAAACGTATTCAACAGTGCAAATCACCACCTCGAACAAGGTGATTATAAAGACTGTGTAGAATCAATGTCCAGTCAAACAATGTCAAAAACTGCTTGAATCACAACGCAAGAGATGCAAATTAGAAAATTCAAAGCAAAGGATTTGCGACAAATTACTAAAAAAGAAAACGTGTATAATAGTATTTTGATAATTTTTGAGACAAACACATTGATATTCTTTTTTTATGAGATTACCGTAATTTGTATAAAAAAAAAAAAAACACGTTAAAAAAAAAAACACGTTAAAAAAAATACGTTAAAAAAAACACATTTTTTGAATAAAATTGTATAACGTTAAGAATTGCATTGGTGTAGAATGTGAAAAAAAATATTTAAAGTTTTCAAAAATTAAAATTAGAGCTAAAATTAACACTTGAAATCATGAAGTTTTTAATACCATTCTATTTTTTTGAGAATGGGGTGTAGAGTTTTTTCGATGGGGAGGATAAGATCGATATTAACAATTAATATAGTGCAAATTAATATCAATAATTAAACGCAAGTTGAAAATAGTTTATCTTCTTTTCATTGATAAGATATATCAACTTCACAAAAAAAATTACAACAGTTAATAATTCCAATCTTCAAAACTGAAAGCATCGCTTTTCTAGAACTCTTTCGAGTCGTAACATATCGATATACGATATATCGAAAATTTTTAAATATCAATAAAATATTTGATATGATTTATTATAATATCAAGTATTTGGAAAAACCCTACTTTTATCTCAGATTATCTATCCTATCGTATCGCTCATCCGGATAGATGAGTCATTTAGGGACTAATATCCTGATCAATATTAAAAACTTGACGGGGATACTATAGTAGCCGGGGATGAATCATCATTTAAATAACCAAGTGGTTACGAAATTATTATTAATTTAGCTCTGAAGAATTTTTTTAATTATCATTTTGTATAATTTCCTTAATGTGTCCAGTGACTAGGTGCCTGCTGCCCTCTACAGCCCAAATCGACAACTGAACTAGCCCAAATCATCGCTAATAAGAGAAATAAACTAGCCCAAAAATATAGCCCAAATCATCATTCCAATTTTCGCCATCATCTTTCATTTTCGCCAAAATCGATTTTGCACTTAGGGTGTCTTTTGAGCATTTCTGAATCATTTCTTTGTACCTTTATGCAAACGATTGTAAAAATAAAGTTTGAGAAGAGCAAAAAGTATTTGAATTGCACTATAATTACTATACATATATGCTGCCTACCCCAGTCGACTCCACTTATAAACGGAAGCGTAGCTAAATAACAATAATAAAAAATCAGGGAAATGAAAAGTTGATCTTATAAACGGAACGCTATTTTATCCGGAGTCAACTGTACTATATTTGTTTGGAGATAAATCATCTCCATTGTCAAATCCAGACCTAAAAAATTATCATCATTATCATCCTTGACAGAAGTTTTTTAAAATTAATAAATCTTCCAAAACCTTGATCATGTTAGCATTCCTCTGCTGAAATAACATATTGACTCGCTTAATTTCTTTTAAGACCGGAAGAAGAAATTTTAAATATAAAAAACACGTTTGATCATTAAACCTGCCAGAAAGAAGTTGAGCCGTGTAACAGCGCTCATTAGAAGCTGCTATTTGAAAATGCCATTTTAGAGAATCCCACTGATCTAAAATTCTGTCAATACAATCTGTGAGAGCCAACCACCGCGTAGATGAAGGACTAATAAACTTGAGAGGGTTTTTTTTTTTCTTTTCATGAACACTTTCGTTCTCATTATTTTTATCATTTATAATCTCAGCTGGGAATATATTAATTAAGTTAAATACTGTTTTGTATTGGGACTGACGCAGGGAACTATGTGCAAACCAGTTGTATGTTTCTTTAAATAGAAATTCACTGTTAAGTGGCAATGTTGCAAATGATTATTTAGAAACTATATCTAAAGAATGGCGGATACAATCCATTTAAACGGTAACCAAGCTAGGAACTTTTTGCTAGACTGAATTATGCGCACCACACATTTGCACCATCTGTGGCAATTCCAACCAAATTTTTTAAACTGTTACCTCCCGGAACAGAGTAGTTAGCCTACTCCCGGGCCTGCCTACTTCTAACTTTACGGGAATTGTGTCAAATCTTGTAGCCCAAAAAATAGCCAATACTAACCCAATAGCCGAAGTTGTTTTTTCCCGCCAACAGGGTTTCAAACTAGCCCAATTGGGCGGGAAATAGCCCAACCTGGTCACCCTGAGCATTAGCGGCACTTGTGTTGAAAACAGTCCTGGTTGAAAACATCGATGTTCTAATAATCATAGATTAATCGTCAAGAAAAATAAATAAATAAAAGCAAGAATACACTTTAGTTTCATTTGCCTTTGTTCAATATAAATTACGAATATTGATTAAAAAGTTCGATTGGGTAAAATTAATTATCAGTACTACTGGTCCAGTAGAAAAAATAATACCAGAAAAATTTAACATAAAGTATTAATGAAGTAATAACAATTAAATCACCACAACAACTTTAACGTTTATAACTTAAAAAAGGAGTTTTTATGTTTCCAGTGTGTTTTTTCGAAGGCTTAAAAGATCAGTCATGGGAAGAGAATGCATTATTAACAGTCATATACGATAAATACATGTAATGCCGGACACTCATGGGTCCCATCCACGATATATAACAGAATCACACGCTCCTGATTAATTAATTTTTGCACAATCTTCATTCTCAAAAGCTGCCGTGTCTGCATGCAAATTTATATTCGCTTTATTAACTTGGTTAAATAAATTAATTCTGCATTTAGAATTCATATTTCAATTTTATAAACTGGGAGCGTTATCTTAAATTTTATGAACCTTATTTATTTTCCAAGGAAGACAAATTGTAGATCTTTATTGTTGGAAGGGTAAAAACAAAAACTGTGGATTGGAAACAACCAAAAAGGGGGAACCTCAAATCCACAAGGAGAATTGATGTCGATTCAATGAAAGTTTATCTAATCTAATAAACTTTTGGATGCTATCAATCTTCACCAGTAATTCTTTTGTCGGTTTAAAACAATCCTCCAATTTCTATAAAACGAAATTTCCACTATAGTGCAGAAATTCGACATAATAAAAGAATTCTTTATGGCGAAAGAATCAGCATCGAAATTCCTGTACGGCACATAGAAAACAGAAAACAACCGACGATGATATAATTTATAATTTTCTACTTTTCATCTTAGGATTTAATAGAAATTCGTAGACTGACAACCAGCGGAATAAATATAAAGCATGCAAATAACGACTGGTGACTGAATTTCGTCTATTTATCATCATGCAATTAAAAAGATGAATGAAGAACTTTATTAAATTAAAAACTTAATATTCAAACAAGCAAAGCTGAAATCGATATTGACGAACCATATCTTAGAAGTTTCCTATCTAAAATATGCTTACATCGTAAATTTACGGATTAGCGAGATTCTTAAATACTTCACCGCATAATCGAGGATCAACCAGAATGACATAAATTAATATTGTAATTACCTTTTTGTGGGAGCGATGAAGCCATTATTCCGAAAAAAAAAATAATCTAAAAAAAATTACCTTGTTAATCAAAATCTGAATTTAAGAAACACTTTTGCTTTTTTTATAATAAAAAAGACCGCTAAAAATTCTTACCGTCAGTCACTTGGAATCCGAAAGATTTAGCTTTCATAAGCTAAAAAGGCGAGGAAAATAATTTTCGACATCGACAATCCTCCCTTTATTGGGACTTTATATACGCTTGAGTTTAATGAGTCACCATAAGTTGCGGACCAATTAACATCGACCTTCCAGATGGAAGACGGGATATCGATATCCAATCAACGCTGAGTAAAAATTTTTCTCTCCAAAGATTTGGAAATTTATAGAAAATATAAAAACCTATAACTTAATAAATTTCCTTTCACCCATATTCTTAAAAGTAATAAACTAGAAATCGGTGTATTTTAATTTAGCTATTTATCCATCTTACATCTAAGATGGATATAAATAAACCGCATAACAATATGTATATATGATTTTCATATTTTATCTGTGTCTTTTCAATTCTTTTCTTTTGAAAAAAGCACCAAAATACAATATCGGCAATGATAATAAAGACGCGCTTCTTTCAAACATTAATTATCTTCCTACAGAATTTTTTTCTACAAAGTTTTCTACAATATTTTGAAAAAATTTGCACAATACAACAGATGATGGACCTAAGACGATTAATCATCCTAGGATGAATCACCGAAAGATTACGAGTCACCAATATCGTTATTTGCATTTTGCTTAAACAATAACCCAAACAGAAAATTAATATGGTTAATAAAAAAAAATACATTTTAACAATCAAAATTAATCCGAATTAAGAAAATCATTAGTACATTTACTATAATGTTTTGAGAAATTTACCAAACCAAAAAAAAAGCGGGGGGGGGGGGGGTTAAAATTGTATAGACTATTAGTAGAAGTTATTTATTGTGTTAATATGGTTTTTGTAATTTTATTATGAATATAAACTTCAATATGCTGAGCCTTACCCACAGACAGATTAATTAATTGATAACTAGGACATTAATGGTGATTTCAAATTGTAGCAGATGACAATAATATTGAAATTTTACTTTAATTTGGATTTCATTATTGTCTTGATCTGGTAATTGGTTTACAGTTTCCCGGAAATAAGTTTTGAAAGTTTTTTTTTAAGATTTTGGCCTTTTATTCTAATTACAGTTTCATGGTACTAACTTATTTCGATCTCAATGTTTTTTCTATAATTTTTATTCAATTTCAATTATTTATAATTGTAATTACACAATAGTGTATAATTAATCTAATTAAACTACAGTGTAATCTGCAAGTATACACTTTAGCGAACCAATCAGCACTGCTCTAGGGTTCCAATTTTTGACAGATTAAAATAAAATAACTCTAACTCTAAATAATAAGATAATACTCTAGGTGAAGGAATAGCTCTAATTTATATTTCAAATTATGATATAACTTAATATAAATAAAATGTATTTGCAAGGGGTTCTTCACATATAATCGCATTACATTGATCACCGTTTCCTTTATTATTTATTTTAAAAGGAAAGGAGCTTTAGATATATAAGGATAGTTATGCTTTTGCGTCAATCTCTTCAATATCAAATAATTAAGTTAATCTGATCTTGAATAATTCGCGGGTACTGAATCCGAGAAGCAACATTATCTTTCCTTCCCCGTCTCTGAGGCCTTTTAACAGAAGAAATTTATCATCATTGCTGAGAATTTTCTTGGTCGACCTCTTTTTTAAATGAAAATTATAATTGTAGTTCATTATCTAGCCGGGAATATTTTAAGATCGTCAAATTGCGATTCCTTAGAATTGCTTCTAGCAATGAAATTGGTAGAGACTTTGCAATACAATACAGAGTTTTCGACTAGTTTCGCCATTTATTCCCGCATTTTTTAAGGATCCTTGATAAAACCGGGAAGGGATAAATGGCGAAACTAGTCGGAAACTCTGTTCTCCCGTTATTGTCTTGCTAAATCTTTACCAATTTCATCGGGAATATTATATCATTGCCATGATGGAAACATTTTGGTAAATTGTAAGTGATAAACCAAATAAGCCACAGTCTTTCCTTCTTCCGTGTTCGCCTTACTTCTAAATGGCGGAACAATTTGCTGACCGGAAGGTGGAACAATTTCCCGGTTACTTTAAATTTCAAAAATATTTTATTTATCATCTAGCAAGTGACAATGGACCAGAATAAATTTTGACGAACATCTTTTCATGTTTTATTTAACAAATGTGGAACAGTCAGAATTTATTGTAAATGTCGGCATTAAAAAAATCAAAATGAAATTCCTGTAATATCATTTACAAATTAGGGATATTAACAATTTTGTACTTTATAGAAGTATAGAAAATATGTATTTTATCACTGCACCGCCAATTGTTAATCAAGATCAAGAAACATTAGTGATATCGTTAAGTTCTATTGCAGAACTTTGAAATTAATGAAAAAATAAACCTCCAGTATAGGCGATCTTCTTATAGCAATCGTAATGAAAAAAAAAATGGGGTATCTTTGGAAATTTACTACAGTATTTAAAAATCTGCGGTAATGTATTTGGGACGAGGGTAGGACAAACGATATTTTTTTCTTATAAATAATCGACAGCGAAAAATAAGTGTAAATATGGTTTATTATAAACATTAATATTCATTTGTACTTATCATGTGGTTCAAATTTCATAACACCACCTGTCTCTTAAACTCCTTAGCTGTTATTAAAAAAAAAAAAAAAAACTTTCAATTGACGCATTAGAATATCAATAAAAGTGAGATTTTTTCTTAAATTTGGCAAAAAATTTAATTCCAGCAGCGTTTTTTAAAGCAAAAAAAATTTTTTTCCCCAGAATTGTTTGGTTTTTAGATTTTCATTGATTTTAAACTTTTTTAAATCACACAACTGCAGTTGCCGCCATTCAGACTATGATTTTGTTATCTGTATAGTGTTTTAAAAATGGAAATCATTCAATTATTTTCACAATTGACGGGTCAGTATTTGTCCACATTCAGGGTTGGGTTTATTTATTCCAATGAAAGTCGCTATTACTGTGTCTCGCTTTCTTTGACTTATTGTTTCTCCGCATTTCCCGCCTTTCTTTATTTCCCATAAAATGTCAAATTTCCCGCCAACAGGCAGCGGCGCGTAAAACGCTGTTCCTTGCCGAAAAGAATACTCGTGTTCCTTTTTTTTTTTTACTTACAAAAATATTTTTGGATAAACTCACGTATTCACATAAACCATCGATCTTCAAAATCCTTAAGTCTTTTCGACTGCTTTTTCCTGATTTTGAGTACCATAGGATACCTGTTAAATTATTCTGTTCTGCATCCTAATAATTTCTTTGTAATCAACTCCATATTTATATACATAAGGACATATAACTCCATATAATTGACGGATGTTCTTATATAAGGACACTTATAAGGACGATAAGGTTCTTAACAGAGAAGACTCACCATAAATATGGAGAAGTCGAACATTATAATTTTCGGAGAGGTGGGAAAAGGGGCAGGAGGGAAATTTGGTGGTGGGAAGAGAAAGAAATAAAAATAGTTAACGAATATAAATATCTCGGGGCGTGATTCACGGCAAAAAAACTCCTGGACGAAACAGTAAAAGAAAAGGAGGGTATAGATATGAGAATGAACTTGGGGACTAGGAAAAAGAGCAAATATTGTTAAAATGAGACTATTTGATTCGTTGGTGAAGATGTTATTTACTATGGGACGGAGGTGTAGGGGTGGGAATGCGACAAAACCATTGAAACTATACAAAATCAGTATTTAAGATGGATTATAGGCTGGCAAAATAATACATCGTCATATATAATGCTAGGGGAAATGGGGAGAATGAGCCTAAAGATCGGAGAATGCAAAAGAACTTTAGATTACATAGAGAAAGTTTACAGAAGATTACAAAAGAACTTTAGATTACATAGAAGATGCAGGATGGCAAAATCCCCAAAAACTGTTGGGAAGCTGTGAGAAAAGCATTTAAAGAAGGGGGAAATATACAGTGGTTGCAGAAAATGGATGAAGGAATATCCGATGAGATTGTGAAAGAATGGAGTAGCGATCAAGCAAACAGAAGAGAGGCATATGAGAAGGTTATGCTGGAGTTAGTACAGAGGGAAATAACGAAAGGAACACAAAGATAAAGAAGTCAAGCTATTGTAGCTATTATAGAGAAATAAAGAACACTTGCAAAGAGAAAGAGATATGGGTATGAAAATGAAGGACAAGGGTAGGGGAAACTCGAAACTAGACTGTTCTCAACTGCTCGAGTGTCTTCTCATCCGTAGAACGAGGCCTCCCTTTCTCTTCCACCTTGAAAACACTTCCAACAGTAGTAACTTCATGTGCAACTCCCCCAAGGCTTCTACGTCAAGCGAATGTTTTTCTTGCCAATTTTGATGTTTTCCATAATAGTAGAACAAAGTTGAAAACATTGTCCTTATAATCTTATATTCAGATATTACTTATTTTTTTATATAGATATTAGATATTATTCTTATGTTACCTAATACTGTACAATGATTTTATGTAAATGGTTTTCACGTTTAAATTCAATAAAATAAAATAAAATAAAATAAAATAAAATAAAATAAAAACTATATTTGAAAACATGCATGCACTAGAAGAGTTCTTGTTAAAAGAAAATACTTCAATCAAATATTACAAACTTTTCTAAGCATTAGTGTGTATTTTTGTTAATTTAAATAAACTACATCTTTGTGTTGTAAATTGTACTGTATAGCTGTTAAAAATTAAACAGGCCGATAAATTAATGTTTTCATTATAACGAATTACTTTAGCACCCTCTACAATTTCGTTATAACGAGGTTCGACCTGTATAAAATTTAAATATGGATTTAAACCTTTGAAAGGTAAATAAACTGGATTTTCATTACTCTCTTTAAAACAAAAAATAAATTTATCATCGAATTGTATTTTGAATATTTTATATTTTTTTTTTAAGTAAATAAATCTTTTTCTTTTCAATAGCGGGCGCCACACGGAAATACAAGGAAGAGACAAGGGACCCGAGAAACAAGTCAAATTTCTATTTTAGCTTCCCTCATGATCATTCACAAGGAAATTTCTTAAACTTGGTAAAAACTTTTCTTTACATTATTATTATTTTTTGTTGTTGTTTAATTACTAATATAAAACTAATTCTTTCTTAGATAGAATTTAGATGATCTAAATATTTCGAGACAGCATTCAGACTTGTTTTCATGTACGTTATAAAATAGAAAACACAAAACGTCAGATATTCCTTAAAAGAAGCATTAAACAACCAAACATTATTCCGAAATGGCATATTGAGATAGATCTTTCATGAACTTATCTTTCTGGTATTATTGTTACTAACAATCATCAGACTGCACTTAATAAATTCAAATTGAGCTTTCAGTTTCGGTTTCTCCATCAGCTGGTAGCTGGGTATGTAATGTGTGTATATGTCATCAGTAAGAATACATTGAGTAAGTTAATGTTCATAAACTCTTGATATTAGTAAGAATGCATTGCATTTTTTACGTATTTTTTGTAAATTTTATTTTTTATGCCCCTGAATAAATCATTTATATTACTGAATGACCTGTACAGACTTTTAGAAATGTTCCAGGAACCAAAACAAGCAGAAAATGGGGTCGAAAACGCTTATTTCTAGAGTTATAACGGATTGAAGGTATCCTCTATTAGAAGAAGAGTTACGATAATTCAAAGAACCGTCTAAAGAAAATTGTGCTCTCTCCAACATCAGATTCGAAAGGTTATTGGCGCACTATTGTTGGCTGTTACTGGTCTGAATTGCTCAATTGTTTTTAAGCACCGATTAATTGTTGGGCGTCATACACCTGGTATTTTCCAATGGGTTCGCCAATCCAAGTGGCGATTTGCACAGCCTTCCTTGAAATTTAATGGAGGACAATTTGAGCATTTGCTTAGCAAGTGTATTGTTTTGTTATACTATAGAAACACGAGATGAAATTAAAATGTTCCGGGACTGTTTGCGCATTTCATCAATAAGTCCACAAATACAGTCAAGTATAGCTCTAACATTAATAATCAGCTTTTCAAAGGATTTTGTTTCATGTGTATAGTGGACTGAGAAAATACTGCTATTATGACCACTTGTGTGAGTTCATGTGCGATTTTTTCATGGACATTAAATTTGAGAACAAGCGATTGTCAAAAGCGACCAGATCTGTGAAGTGAAAAAAACTGGATGCTCCACCATGAAGTGCACCCTCTCACCAAGCTCTCCTCACACTTGAGTTTCTTGCAGAAAACAACATAATTTTGCTTCCACACTCACCCTACTCGCCAGATTTGGCTTCTGCAGACTTTGCCCTCTTTCCAAAAATGAAAGTTGCAGTTTTGATATAATTGAGCAGATCCAGTGTCATTCACAGAAAGTGCTTGACTCGTTTCACAAAAAGACTTCCAAGCTGGACTCATTGTATGGCTTCACAAGGGGATTATTTTGAAGGCGACACTGTGTAAATATATTTAAATGAACCAGTCCTGGAACTTTTTGATCGCACCTCATAAATCACACAGTTTGCAACTTGTTAATATTAATTTCATCTACTGCAGGACACCTTCAAACCACATAACTCTAGAAAGAAGTACTTTTGACCCGTGTTTATATGATGTTCTCTGCTCGTTTTGGTTCAGGAACATATCCTGAAAGTTTCTACAGACCATTCGAAAACACCCTATGTTTCTTGTTGTTCAATTATTAACAGTGTAATTTGAAGCATTTGAGGTGATAGTTCTAGTAGTCTTGATGTTTAAACGTTGAAGATATTTTGTATATCGCATACTTTAGAAATTTTTTTATACACAAGATAGTATTAATCAATTTAAAATTAGAGACTTTATTAACATTTAAACTGTTCTATGTTTTCACTTTATCCAATCATGAATTGGTTTTCTCAAAACATCTGAACGAGTTTCAAAATCTGTTTGTTCCTAATCTAATAAATAAACAAGGATTTAAACCAATTTGAAGTTTGAAAACATTTCAATGACATTTTTTCTAATGCTGACCGATTCACCTGTCAATTCATATTAACTAGTGATGAATGAACACAGTTTATTTTCCCCTAAACATTTAAGCAGTGTTGATGTGAGCTTGGATCAGAGAGCCTAATGATCGTTTCCTTGATCGCAGTTAATGCCAGTGCATGATGTATAAGCCAACTGGAAGGCTACTAAGAGCATAGACTTCGGAAGCTGCAATGCTTAACCTTGCCTGCCTAGGTAGAATGGAAAATAATATGATAGCAGGTGCTCAGGAATAACAAATTTCTTACCTCACACTTTAAACTTCTGCAAGAATAACTTTAATAACCGTTACCATTTCCCTGACATTTCATTTTAAAAGCAGTCGGTCCTTTTTAGGATACCTTATACCAATGCCCGAGGTTATCTCTTCCTTAGTGATGCTCGAGGAAGCCCTGCAAATTTCCAAGATGCCCAGTGAAATATAGAACAACTCATCCGAGCAATTTCAAGAATTTAATATGCTTAAAGAACCAAATTAAGGATTCTATGCGTGGGTGTCTGACTAGTTAGTACTTGAAGAAATATTTTGCTATGTGTTTATAAACTTAATGCTTGAAATGGCAGTAATGCTTAGATTATAATCAACATTTCACTACTTTCTTTTCCTCTGCGTAGATCAGCTGAATATCATTTACAAATAATGTCAAACCTAACTGTAAAAGAAATATCATTGCATAATATTATTATAATCGAGCCCTTTTATGGTGGCTCACATAAAAAATTAATTGACTTACTATTGAATGAATGTAAAGAAGCAGATGTTAGCTGCGAGTTTTATTCTCTTCCTTCAAAGAAATGGCACTGGCGGGCTCGGACATCTGCCTTACATTTCTCGCAAGTTATTCCAGTTAAGAATAGAATAGGGTAAGCAACTATAAGGTAACCTAACTAGTTAAAAACACTTTAATCTTATTAGTGTATTTTAATGTGGATATATTCTATGTTTTATTTCTTTCAGCGTATTATTTGCAAGTTCTGTGTTAAATTTGGCAGAACTTATTGCACTTAGGCCAGATTTAAGAGATTTACACAAAGTAGTGTACTTTCACGAAAATCAATTAATATATCCAATTCGGCATCAAAAGGAACGTGATTTTCAATATGGATATAATCAAATATTATCATGGTAAAGTATAATGGAAAATTAACTCGACTTTTGTCAAGCTTGAAAGCATTTGAAATGATTTGACTGTGGTGGAACATAATTACCGTACTCTAATAATAATTGGTCTTTGGAGGATTCTTTCACGCCATACATCAAATATTAATAATTAAATAGAGAAAAAAATATTAAAGAAAATTCCAAGACTGGACACAAACCAGGAACCTTCGAGTTACCGTCCCGATGCTTTAACCACTAAGCCAACGTGGACCTGGAAACTGTCGCTATCAAACATGTCCTATGAGAATAGGTTACAGCATGGCACTTTGTTTGCAAGCTAGGAGTATCTTTACTATTAAATGGGAAATAATATTGTAATAATAATGTCATGATATTGTAATAATGAAAAATGGGTCTTTGGAGGATTTTTTCATGCCCTACCTTCGATATTAACAAGAAATTAATCACAAAAAAAAATCATTAATCGTATCTTCTTTACATTTTCATCATTTTCGAGCGAATGATGTATCACATGCCATATGTTGCCATAGTTCTAAAACCAGGTGACTGCCACCCCCACAACTCTGATCCCACTAGGACAATTTGGCTCAAACTTCATACAAACATAGATCTTGTCCAGTGGAATCTGCTCATCGAATTTTACTTCTTTACATACCTAAATACCACTTAGATCACTTGGTCTCTTCTAACTCCCATCCCTGTAACTCCAACCCCAGTGGCCCAATCAAAACCAAACTAAATAGCGAAATACAATATGCCTATGGGTAAGCTACGTTGTGGGTTTCAACCTTCTACATCAAAAAAAGTGAAAAATAAGAAGGGGAGAGACAGATATTGCGACACCAACAAGTGTTCTATTCTATCCCAATGGTATAACCACTAATTTTATAAATCGGAAATTTAACTGGACACGCCCACTCCATCTTTCGTTAGTCAAAAGTATCTTGCACTTGCATGTTTTTCTACGTTCTGCAATCTTCCACTGTTGACATGGAAGCTTTTCCCTGGTTCAAGTCCAGGCCGTGGAATCTTCTTTACTCTTCAGTGTTTACGTTATTACTGGCAGATAAGATTTCCTCCTTAGCACAGTGATTGTTCTGATTTCAATAGACTAGATTTCGGATTTAATATGAAATTGATACATTAACTTTTACAGTTTAGTTTCAGATGAAATTGTATTTAATTCGCACTTCAACCAGGAATCATTTTTAAACCACATAAATTCATTTCTGCGACTGATTCCAAACTACCGGCCACTGGGACTTGAAGATAAAATTAAACCAAAATGCAAAGTACTTTATTTCCCACTGAAATTTTCAAAGGAGATTGACACCAAGGCAGAAAATATAGAAGAAAAAGATGAACAACCATTCCAAATCACAGGGGAAGAAACACAAGAAATCAACCCAAAACCTGAAACTAAAGATGGTATTACTCTACTTTGTGATTAGTCAATAAGTAATGTCTACTTGTTAACTTTCATAATGTCTGTGTTTTATTATTTCCTGAAAACATCCAGAGATAAAAGTTTCTTGAAGCTTTTGAAAGCACTTGCTCTATAATGTTTATCATTGGCTTCTTGAAATATTGCTCACACCCTAAGCCAACATTGAGTGCTTTTATGTGGGCATCCTCCTCAAAATTGCTCATATATTGCTCATAAAGAGTGCCCCACTCACTTTAAAATATGGCCTTGTGCTTCGTTGCTCAGCTTTCCACAGCAACAAAGGATTCTTTTCTTAAGAGTATTACCAAATAATGCTCAACAGCACCGGAAAGACATTTATGAGTCTTTACTTATTAAAAGCATAAACATGAAAAATTACAAGAGCACAAAGTAACTGCCAATGATCGCAGATGGCACAGGCAGCAGGACTTCTCAATATAATCAGCAATGGCAGCTTGCATAGAATGCTCCGACGGATCAGGATAAAAGTAGAGAAAAGCGAGGGGGATTTATCGAGAAACTAACGCAGAAATAATATTAATCATATCAGTTAATAAATAAATAAAACATCTAGCAAAATTTTAAAAGGTGATAGAGGAAACTAAAATAAGCATTTTCCGTCACAGAATGTTTGTCTGGAAAGATCCGTTTAAGTGTGGCAGTCGATGATGTCTGGGAGTAAAGGAGTTATTTCCCTGATGGGATATACAACAGCATGCATCACTTTACAAACACAGAGCTTGCAAATATCCATAACTTAACCTAACCTAATCTAAACCACATCAAATCTTCTAGCATTGACAGATCCACTTGTCTCATCAGGATTCATTCCCGGTACAGCCTCTGAGCAGCTAGTCCGTTTCCGTTTGCTGCCCCATATGTCATATGGATATTTGCAAGCTTTGAGTTTGTAAAGCGATGCATGCTGTTGTAAATCCCAGTGGGGAAATGATGCCGTTACTCCTAGACATCATCGAATGCCGCACTTCACGCATCATTTCCGGACATATATTCTATGATGGAATTATTAATAATATTAATAACAGTTGCCAAGTGTTTTCATTTATTATAATTAAAATTAAATGCATATTCATCTAACCTAATCTCTTACTTTGATGTTCATAATTACACAAAAATCTCTTGCAAAACATACCATACTCTTGAAATAAATCAAACCTTGTATTATTTTTTTTTAGTTGCTGATCTTAATTTGAAATATAACTATGGCAGAAGTGATGATGAAATAAAATCAATTTTTCCCATTGCACCTGAACATCATAAAAATTTACCAGATGAAAAACCATTACATATTCTTTGGCCTCATCGATGGTATTTGAATTTAATTTTTTGTGTTACTTGAAGTATTCGTATTACTCATTATGAATCCAAGTTTACTGCATATATGAGGGTTGGGGCAAAAGTCATGGCAACTATTTTTTTTCTTGAAGATACCAGTCCGGTTGGAAAATGTGACATATACAGACGAATGTGACAAGGTGTTAACTACATGTGATAGCACTGAAATATTGTAACACACTAATTTATTACTTTAGTATACAGGGCAATATGGCCTTCACGGCGCAAAATTCATATGTAGACCTTTATTATTCTTGAGAAAATATCTTCTAAAACTTGGATTCGAATTTTTATATAAATTTTAAATAAGCAAAGTAAATTTAAATTAAAAATTTTAAATAAGTTCAACGTTAGTTGTGAAATTATTCTAGTTCTAATGTACATCATCTCCATTTATATAGGGAACATGATAAGGGACCAGAGCTATTTTTCAATACACTGTTTACATTAAGAAGAGAAAATCTTAACTTTGTTTTTTCTGTTTTGGGAGAAACTTTCAGTGATGTACCAGGTAAGCCTTTAAAAACTTTTATTATTAAAGCATACATATGCATTGTTAAACTATACAGTTCGAGTCAAAAGTCAGTTACCCTGCTTTAATTTGGTTACAAACATAAGTATGTAAATGCTGGTAAAGGCAATGAATAGGAAGTTGAAGGCAACCTTTCTGATGATACCCTCAGATTTCAACTCGTTAAACAAATCGTTATCTTCTAAATCGACCTTTTTTATCCGAGGGCCGCACTCACACTGAAATAAATTTCACAGGCCAGAACTACAAGCAAAACAAATATTTAAAATTTTTATAGTTACCGAATTGTTGCATTTTATTTATTTATTTAAAATTTTAATTTTATAATAATCCTGTCCAAGGCCCAAATGGCCACATGGCTGACAAGAAGGGTCCTTGGAAGGACAAAGTAGAACAAAATAGTAACTAGCAAATTCAATCTATCTTTATATATATGTTTGTTTGTGGGTTTGTTTTTAATACAAATCTACAGTTTTATTCCGATCTTGATGAAATTTTGCATACTTGACCTTCAAAGCATGAGGATGGTCACTGTCTACCTCAGATTTCGGAATAATAATAATTATCGATAAAAAATCGATATTCATGGTTTTGGCAGGGCATATTAATGAGAAATATCTCATGACCAACAATGCAAGGCAAAGTTTTTGCAACAATAGGCCCGTCGTGTTCGCATAAACAATGGTCTGAATGCGCAATTCTCCAATAACAATGAGCACAAAACTATTCAAAGAATTCAACCATAGCTTGTGATATACAAATTTTGACCATGTCCTCACAACCTAATATATCTCTTACATTGCAAAATATATCAGAAGACTTGAAACTCAAGCCAGACCGATTCCCTATGCTAAAGATTTAGAAATCCATCTGCTGGTTTATCGACTACTAATGCACAGAAACGCCGCTCTTTCCCCATTTGGATTTTTTATTTATTTATTGGTCGTGGCCTGATTGTTTTGCCAATTGGTTCGTCGTATCGGTGGAGTTAATAAGCCATCCATCTTGTTCCCCTTGTGCTTCGGAGGGCACATTAAGCTGTTGGTCCCGGCTGCAACTGTCATATTGTAGAATATCAACTCCTATAAACATGATAATTTCTTTACGTATCTAATGAATCACTGACAAGAGACAATTTGCAATTTTCTTGTAGAATTATTATTAAAAATTATAATGTAATGCATGATAAACTTCAAGTAATTTGTTTATTGTAGCAATTTTTCATGAGGCCAAGCAATGTTTATCCACACATATAGCCAACTGGGGCTATCTGCCGTCTGAAGAAGAATACATACAAGTTCTGAAAGATGCTGATGTAGTCATTTCAACAGCAGAGCATGAATTTTTTGGTGTTGCAATGTAAGTATTGGATAATATACCGATATTTAAAAAATACTTAAAAGTGAATTCTCATTGATTTTTTTTTTTTTTTTTTTTTTTAATAAATAAAACAGGTTGGAAGCAACATATTATGACTGTTATCCCATTTGCCCAAACAAATTAGTTTATCCTGAAATTTTCCCAAGTAAGTTCTGGAGGATAAATACCATAGTTTAGAATCAAATTAAGAATCCCCAAGCTTCCTTCTTAATGCCCTACCAGGAGCTACCTAGCTAAAGGGCCAAGCTGTGGAAATTCTCCTTCAAAATTTTATTTTACAAGCCCTTCCTCCAACATGATTTTTAATTAACATTTAATTGTAATTGCAGAGGAATGCTTATACAACACACCCAATCAACTTCTAAAAATGCTCAGGAAGATGTGCCTACATCCAAGTTTTACTAGGAAAAAGAAACCAAATGTGAGTATTAACTTGACTCGGGTTTAAAATTATAACGAAGATATCAATAATTCCTTTTCTTCAGGTTAACTTAAAAAGATTCTATTGGAACAACTTAAAAGATGAATACCGAAAACTTCTGAGGATTTCATGAGTATAAAAACTTTTCTTTGTAAATTGACCACATTTAAAAATCATTTTCATTATCATTGTAAATAAAAACCATTTATATATTTTTTACATTTGTCTATTTTTTTTTATTCATAATGAGTGTTATAGTCAAGACAGAATTTCATTATATAAAGAATGTGTCAAAAGTCTGGTACTGCCCTGCTATCTTGGATACAAAAAGATATACCAGGTGTTTGCTGCTTGGGAAACCAGGGTTTTATTTGCACCAAGTTACAAAGTTCGTGAACAGATGGCAAGGAAAAACTATAAAGCAATGTTTTCAGGTGATGAAATTACAAACAAGAAATATCTGCTGTTTCAACGAATAAACCATTTTCTAAGCACACGCTAGTTGAATGCCGATGTGACAGGATAGAATGCATAGAGAATAGTTTGAGATATCGGCTCCTGAAGTTAGATTCAGGAATCAAAAACATGGGATTCGGTGAAATTTGCTGAGATTCATTTTATCTTTGTCAAAGATTCAAGGTATTGTCAGACCTTTACTGTTAACCCATTCTGATGGTACACTCTTATTGATTTCAGCTTTGCAAATTAGGATAAATGTAAACAGACATTTTTAAAAGATAGACAAATATTTCCAATTACAAATTTATTTCGTATTCAATTATGAACACACACACATTAAAAAAAAAACAATAAAAGTTTGTACATGCAAATCGTGTCACGTGCCCATCTAGTCATATGCTACGGTGCTGCTAATGAGAATGCTGCTGCAACTCGACTTTTTCAGGATAAACATCCAAAATGATGTTTTTAAATGATATATTCATCCGATGTTTCAGTTTCCTTTTTAAATGATATATTCATCCGATTACGATGAGTTTTAATTCTAACTGTGTTCATAACTGAATGCAGATCACGTTTGTGATCTTTAATTTTTGTCCCGATCTTAAACTAAGCTTCCCCGAACCCCATCTTTCTAAAAAAATCCAGCACTTCTGATCAGAATGAGAAGTGGACACTTTCCCTGCAGGAGCTACTTACACAAAATAAAGCTTATAAACAGCCCCAATTGCAATTACAACCACCCTGAGCAAGAAGATCTAACTCGTATTATTTTCCACTGCACCCATTACTCCCACCAACGTAAAATTCTCAAAAACAGTTTCTAAACAAGCAATTACCCCTTCACCCTCACCACGATCCTCCTAATTGCCAATCTTTGCCCCAATCACAAAAGGTAACAGGTAACATACAGGGAGTCTCAAAAAATGTACTAACGTTGTGTTTTTGTGACGCTTGCGAATCCATTGGTGCGCGTTATTAATGACGATCATCAATTTGAACATTTGTCTTCTGTAATTCAAGCCTTTAAACTTGTCTCGTAAGTTCATAAATAATGTTTTTATAGTCATTCAAAGTGTTAGTACATTTTTTGAGACACCCTGTATACTGTTGTATTATGTCCCCAATAAAATTAGCTAAAGCACTTTACTTTCCATAATTGAGTTCCTCTAACGAACCCAAAACTATCTAAAAACCCTGGCTCGTTTATAGGTACCTTTTCTCTTCCCACATTCAGGAAATAGGCTACATCTGACCTATTCAATAATAGGGAAAGGGCCTTTTGAAGAAGAAAGCTGCTTTTTATAATCGGTTTTTGTATGTTTTTTTTTTTTATATTTTTAACTGAACACAAACAATAAAGAAACATTTTCATCTTCACTTAAATTCCCTTATAAAACAACAGACGATGTGACTTGATTGGTTTATTAGAATTTTTGGCGTCGACTACTAAGGTCAATTTGCGCCTTTTACACAAGTTATATCTGTACGCAGCCCGGGACAAACACAAACATCCATGCCCACGGCGGATTCGATAACTAGAAAGCCTATGCCCTAGCCCTCTTGGCCACCTGGCGGGCTGATGTGACTAGACTATCCATGAAAACTTTATTAATATTTATATTTATCATTAAATTATATTTTAATTTCTTTTTAATTTTCGTCATCTGTTCCATTTAATTTATAATTTACCATTACATCCAACTTGTGAGAGACTGTTTACCATCTGGGAAGAGACTCCGTTTGGCACCTACCTAGTAATTTTATCACCATTTTCAACTAAGACTATTATCATTGCATGTCAACATCTGCAAAGAATTTCTTCTAGAATTTGGATATACAAGAAGTCATCACGAGTTTTATCATCCAAATGGTTAAATTTATCATAAATTTACAATAATAATGTCGCGGTTTATGCATTAAAAAAGTTAAAACTGCCTTTGTGGCTTAACTATTGCTTAACTTTTTTTTTTCTTTAAAGTACATATACAGGGTGAATTATGAAAGTAATGCGCATTTTCTGGGAAAAATAGGTTTATTGATCCGCTTGGTACAAATGGTTAAAATTCTTCAAAATAATCTCCTCCTGCATCAATACACTTGCGGAGACGATTCTGCCACGCCTGGAAGGCACCCTGGAATTCCTCGACTGGAATGTTTTTCAGGAGCCTTGTAACATGAGCTTGGATGTTCTTCACCGACTCCCAGTGCTTTCCCTTCAGCTCTCTCTTCAGTCGAGGGAACAAAAAAAAAAAGTCACACGGAGCCAAGTCAGGGCTGTAAGGAGGCTGGGGCACAACGAGGGTCTTGCTCCGGGTCAGGAAGTTGGTGACAACGAAGGCAGTGTGGCTGGGGGCATTGTCATGGTGGAGCTTGAAGACGCCTCTGATGTCAGTTTCTGTTGCATTCTTCCCAATCCGCACCCAAAACTTGATCGTGTACTGCTGTTCCAGAGAACGCTCCATCGTGCTGTGACACAATCGAAAAACAGACTTCGTGCGAAAACTTGTCCTACCGCCCCTACTGCTCGGAATGAACTGAGACCGGGCACGTTTGGAAGGGCAGACCCCCCCACCACATTTTTCAACCAGTCCAAGCAGTGAATAAAAATATTTTTCAGATATCCCAATGATGAGAGCAGGTGATACAACATTAATTCATGTCAAAAATTACTGGACTCGAGCATTCATGTCAAAAAAAATTAGCTGGTTGTTGATAACTCGAGTCGGAAATCCCCAATCCGAACATTTATTCAAACTTTCTACCAAGTCTGCTTCTTCCTCGTCACTCAAAACTGTCTGGCCTCCAACTTTCTTCTGGTCCCTGTTCTTCAGTTTATCACCCAGTGTTGATCTGGGCACTCCAAACTTTTCTGCTGCTGCCCAGACACTCAAAGTTCCCTTTTGAACAGCACTGATTGCTTTCTGAAGACTTTCTTCAGTATACTGCAAGTAATTTTGCACAGCTACCACATGAACATACTTTCGTGGCATGGCCGAAGTCACCTCCTGTTTTCACGTTTTCGATCAAGATAATTCCTTTGAAATGACTTCAGCAGGAATAATAAAAGTGAAAGTTGAAATGACATTCAATAAGAATGAAACTTGTACCTAACAATAGTAAAATCTTAAATGGAAGCCATAAACCACGGCAGCCAATTCTTTCTAAAGTTGTGAAAATTATCGAAATTTCAAAGAAGTTGCGAATTTCACTGACAATTTCAGCTCAATTTGCCGGAATTGACAACCACGTGTTTTCGATAAAGTGTAGACCTGCCCACGTTCAAAAACATTTCGCGGGTTTTTAAGTTAAGCCATATTCTCACTAGATGGCTGTATATTAATTGTTACCAGACTGGCCGAAGTCACCCCATCTTACGGTATATACCGATTCCACCCTTTCAAATTTCAATTAACACTGTGTTAATTCACGTGGTCCCTAGATGGCCAAAATCGAATAAGAAGGAACTATACCGTGTGTTTCAAAAGTTCCTGAACGCAGGAGATGATTTTCCCTGCATAACGTACTGTTGTGCAGGTATGCTGAAGGGCTGGTAGACAGGAGTCACTGTCTCTCAACCTCTTTTTTTCAATTAATGGATGCTCCCAGTCGTTACGAGTCCCGCTACTTATTTTACATAGATGCAAATACATGAATATGAGAGTGAAATAAAAGTTTTATTTATAAAA
>JAHWFO010047173.1:384412-498605 GCA_023313115.1 Rhysida immarginata | reverse complement strand
TACACTTACCTATCCCCACCTATAGCAACTCCTTCATACACACCGTCTGTTGATCTTGAAATAATGTTATTCAATTCATTTGACATGCCGCCAGAGCGTGATACATAAGCTACACTAAAAGATACGAAAACAAGACAACAATAAGAAATAACCCACCAAGTCCTAAAACAGTGTCATATACTTCGTTATGTGCAGCGTACCTTCCAGGTCTGTAAAGTTTCGAAGATAAAATGTTGTCCATCATGCCACCTGTATTCCCGATTTTGAAACAGCCTGGCTTAATCCCACCGACAGTGGCCGGCCCGATAATAGACACATTCTTACTTTTGGCTAATTTTATTAATTTACGAGTCAAATTTTCTGGAATGCCCTCAGCAATTATCGCAATTGTCCTGATCTACAAACATATAAACGAGAAAAAAAGAAAACTTCGTTAAAACGAACGCTAACTTGTAATAACCAAACAACAAAGCCGAAAGAACCATACCTGAGGATATTCCAAAGTTTCTAAGGTACTTTCATATGCGGAACGTAAAGATGCAAAATTCACCATCACATCAGCGTCTGGATGCTTTTTCATAGCTTCACCCATGTTTGTGTAAACTGAAAGACACATTCAGATAATCAATGCGGAGATACATGGCATTAAGATCATGCAACACTAAAGATATCAAAGAATCAAAAATACTCGTGTAATATACAGTAGTTCTGCGCTTCAGCACGGTTTCCACGTTTAGTAGCAAGAACCCATAACAAAGTGGTACATTCCCAAAGATAAACCTATCAGCGACCAGCTGCCTGAAGTTTGCATGTCAACGATGATATTTAATAGCATTTGAACCCAAGCGAAGATAGTCATGGCTTTATACGAATTATGTGTGATAAGGCATTACGAGTTCGGGTTGAATCACGCTGCATCCAATGCCTCTCGAAACATCAATAAGGTATTCGGTATCAAAAACTGTTCGGGGCCTTGCAGGGGATCATGCTGTATCAGCATCGACTGTCAGTAGACACCTTAGGACCATCGGCAAGGTGAAAAAGCAGGACAAATGGGTCCCACATGAACTTACGGAAAACCAAAAAGAGCGTCGTTTGGAAGTGTGTATAGAATTGCTTTTGCGTCATGAAGAAGCGGGAATTCTTGATCGCATTGTCATCTGTGACGAGAAGTGGCTCCTATAAGACAATAGGAAACGGTCAGCACAGTGGCTGGATGCTGATGAACCCCCACGACAGTTCCCTAAACCCCCGTTGCACCTCAGGGAAGTCATGGTTGCAGTTTGGTGGAAAATCCGTACTCTCCGAACCACTCCCCTACTGACTACCATCTTTTCCAGACCCCGGCCAATTTTCTCAAAAGGAAAACATTCCTAACCCAAGCAGACGTCGAAAACGCAAATACCCTGGATGCAGGAAGAACTCAGATCGGCTGTGGAACCATTCTTCAACATCGACACGGACCTAATCACTGTCTGCAAACTGTCATCCTTTCAGAGCTTTAAATGGTCCATCGACATAGTGATGACCATGTGCGCTTGATCTGGTTGAGGGCTGATCAGTCCTTCACGAAATTGGCTACACATCAGAACACTGAAGTGCGTGACAGATACTCAGTCCCAAATATATTTTTCATCCAACAATAAATTTCAACCAGACTCGCAACTTCCGAGATAAAAACTGCACGACACTTGGAGGCATCCATGATCCAAATGGTTGATGGTGACATTCCTTCCACACTGTCACATAGTCAAATGGTTCCAATGATACCTACCCCTCAGAGCCCTCTCTTGGCGAATACTCTTCATTCTGCCTTTTTAAGCCAAGGCACACTCACAACAGCCCCTTTCATTGGGGAGGGAGGGGGGGGGGCTAGGTCAGGAGATTAAGGAGGGTGAGGAATCATTGCCATGTCTTTCGCCAATTTCGACTTAAAAGTAACCCTTCATATCTCGAAGCCTTTTTATCTCGACTGTACATGATTTCATGTGAAACGCAAGTGCGACGCTAGACTCGAGATGGCAAAGAATAACTCCGAATTCACATAACTTAGGGTATTAATGCATGATCAAGATTGATGATAACACAAACACTAACCAGGAATAAGAATCTCCTTATGGCCCCAGTAAAATTTTTGTCTATGGTTCCCGCTAAATGGATAGACCATGGCCACGACAGAAGGTTCTTGCCTTGAGCATGCAAAATCAAAATCCAACATGCTCTGAACAGCACGAGTTTGCATTCCCCAGATGATGGCCTTGGTTTTCTGTAAAAATAAACAAAAATTATAGTCTCTCGTTAACGCTAATCAATTTCACGTCCGAAAACTTAGCATCACAAATTTAACTCAAAGTCGCTCACCTTTTTGAAAAGAATTTCCGCAAACGACACAGCGTCTCCTTTTCCTGCATTAGCTACACGATTGTTTGCGTTTTGCAAAGCAGCACTAGAAATGCTATTAAGCGTTCCTCTTCGTGACGAGACAGGAGATTGCTGCAAAAACAGACTTCTGTTAAAATCAACTGACAACTTTTTTTTTGGGGGGGGGGGGTCTCTATCTGATACATAGGGGAGATTATCTTTATATCGGCTACCAACGATAATCTAGGCATGTATTCCTACAAGGGAATTTTGCACCATCCCAGTAACCTAACGACTGCTATGAGATGACAGTACCAGCCAGGGGGGGTGAACACAACCAGACAGAGGTTGAGTCAAATGTAGTGGCTGACATGGGAGGAGGGGGGGGGGGGTTAGAGTTTGACAAATTCTGGGCAAAGACCATTTACCACAAGGGTATATCGGAGTTTATTATGAGAAAAGAGCGGGAAGAAACGTCAGTACGAATTTCAATGCCATAGACATTATGCCACCTGCGTCAGCCAGTGTAAAAATACGGCAGAAAAATTGGCGATATGCAGGCTCTTTCGTCACTCTTTCATCACATTCGGTTGTGGTTCGACATCCGCACACCATGGGAAAGGTCAATAGGAGCTGCAGAGTTGTGCCCCACGAGCTGACGCCCAATCAAGCACCGCACCGCTAAAGTTGCAGGAGTTGGATGGAGGGCATCGAGGTTCTGCCACCTCCAGCATATAGCCCCGACCTGGCACCTTCTGACTACCATCTCTTCCGGTCCATGGCGAACTTCCTGCGTGGACGGTGCTTCGTCAATGTCAGTGAGGTTGAAGACGCCGTGCGTGACTTTTTCACCCAGAAACCGGAGGAGCGGTTTCGCGAGGGCATCCGCCAACTGGCTGATCATTAGATGAAGACCATCGAGCATGATGGACTCTACTTTGAAGATTAGCAATGAGTGGTTCCTGTCTGGTACCCATTTAAAAGTATGCGCGGTGATCGAACACTACTTTGAACTCAATCTCTGTATTAACAACAGGCAAGGATCATCAATCACTTTGTAATTTTAGGCAAGGTAATAACGAGATCACAATGAACTTACAATATTCATCATTCCTCCTGGCAAAAGGAAATTTGCGGTTGTTTGCATTGGTTCTGGCTCCGGAGGAAGAGATCGTTTGCCTAGAGCCATGCTCACTATAGCAGTCATGTGAGTCTCAGGTCCATATACGTGAATAGGTACGTTTAGATTTTGGCCTACAATGAAAATATTAATTTATCGAAACTATAAAAGGTCTTCAAATTTTGCAAAGGATTACAAGGTAAACGGGAGAAAATTTTTTTGTGCTAAACATTAATGGGCAACTGACATCAAAATTTGACATACAAACGAGGGCAAATCAATAAGTCGGTTCCACGAATTTTTTTCACAGCAATTTATTGCTCAAATAAGACGACATTAGGTATGCAGAAGTATCAGTTCATTATTTTTTTTTACCATATATCCACCACTGACGTCAAGGCATTTCCCCCATATTCTTGTAAACCGAGAACATATTTTGGACCCCTTTGAAACATTGGAGATCAAGAAGAAGGACCAAAGGTTTTTACTCAACGAGATAGAATACAGAGTGGCTGTACAGACGCCATATTTGAAACCAATTGAAAGTCCATCTGCCATTTTTTCTTTAGTATAATTGGCGTGGCAGACCTATAACTAAAGCATGGTTCCCTGTGGGCATAGTAGAGGAGCCCATGACTAAAGCAGCGATTTTCAAACCTCGGATGTTCCGCAAAATATCTTTATTTCATATTTTAACGTTTTTTTTTTGTTTTTGTTTTTTTATTTTTCTAATAGAATCAGCTTATTGACCCTTATATATAACGAGTCTTATATACATCTGCCTGATAATTTTCAAAAGACTTTGATTTACACAAGTGATTCATTCTACATCTAGAGCAATTGCTGCAGATATCAGAACTGTTCTCAACATTCTACACGCACATCATTTTCACCCATACCATATTCATTGTCACCAGGAGTTACTGCCATTGGATTATGTTGCTAGGGCCGCCTTCTGCAGCTGGTTACTTACCTGCCTGGATGACAATCCAAACTTCATTCATGAGGTGTTGTGGACAGATGAAGCCCAGTTCACCAGGGATGGAGTTATCAACAGGCACAACCATCATCATTAGGCAGACGAAAACCCACGATGTCTGCGAGAACCATCATCAAGTGAACTGGAGAATCAATGTGTGATGTGGATTGTACAATGACACTGTGGTTGGACCGAAATTTTACGATGGAACACTGACTGCAGAACGCTACCGGGCTGAAATTCTCAACGTGGTAGTCACAGACTTCATTGCCAATTTGCCATTGGCCTCGTATCAGCGCACATGGTTTCAGCATGATGGAGCTCCTCCACATTACGGGTTGGTCGTTTGCGAGCGTCTAAGTGAGATGTTTGGACAACAATAAATTGGCCAAGGAGGACCAGTTCGTTGGCCATCCCGTTGCCCTGATTTTACACCACTTGACTTTTTCTTGTGGGGATACCTGAAGGACAAGGTTTATGCTACGCAGCCCGCCTCACTGGTGGATCTGGTTCAACAAATCCAGGAAGCGTGCTGAGGAGTGACACCAGCCATGTTTGCCGATGTTTTGGCGTCAGTTAGGTTCCGTGCCCAATTGTGTTATGGTGCCCACGGTTGTCACATCGAGCATTTTGTTGATTAACTTTTTTTTTAAACTGTTTGAAGTAACTTGTTTGTGCAGTGTGACTGTTTGTAAGCTACACCACGTGATTATGAGTGATTGGTTGGTCCGATTTGGATGACTTTTTTTTTGTTTTGTTTGTTTTTTTTTCCTCTATCCCTTACGGTTTTTGAGATAAATTTTGAATGTGTCCTAATTTGCATATTTGGGATGATGAAAAGTGCACCATGGGATAGGCCACCCACAACTTCCTATTCATTGGATTCATCAAAATTGACATATCTGCTTCGGTTCAATTTTGATGTCAGTTGCCCTTTAACCATATCAAATCTCAGAGTTTTAACTATTTAGGGCCTAGAGCACATCTATAAATCAATAATGCATACCTGCCAACTTTCAGAAAATAAAAAGAGTAAAATCCTTCACGTTATAGTTAGGCCTAAGCAAATTTATATAATCGTATAATTAGGCCTATGGCATGGTTCGTAATCGCATTTTTCCACCATGTGATATGTTGAAGTCACATTTGCACACTTTACAGAAATCAAATTTTTCACCCTTCCATGATGAAGATATGAACAGAAATTGTTTTTAATAATTCTCTCTGAAAGTCTGAAATATTTTATTTTATCAGCAATTTCACTCACGGCTAAAACTTAAGTATTTCGCGTTCTTTATCGTGGCCTTCAAGATATTAGGCCTTTGCACGGGGCTTGAAATCACGTGTCTAGGCATTTTCAAGTTTTGACCGCTAGTTGTTTATCTCTATGGCTGGTTTGGTGCTCTTCAGGGATGCTCTCATCCTAATCTACTTTATCCAACTTAAAATTTTACCATAGCCAGCTCGGTGACCGAGAGTTGAGGTGCAGGTCTTGCTGCTCTTGTAACCAGCGAGTCACGGGTTCGAATCCCACCGAGGGCATGGATGTTTGTTTGTCTATTTCACCATCACCCTTTCATCCCAAACAGCTAGTCTCCTGGATAAAAGGAGAGATGCGAGCTGAAAATCCATCCATCCAAATTTTACCTTGAATTCTCCATTGGATTTCCCTGATGACCCCCTCCAGCATTAAAAAGTTGAACTTCTGACACGAAGGAAAACATTGAAATGATACGTGATAAAGAGGGATAATATCTCGAAGGCCATGCCCTTCATGATAGAAAAAATAGTCCTACTTTAAGAATTTAATTTCCGTAATAATGTGTTCCGTCGCCTACTCGTGTAGGAGAGAAGTTCAACATTTCACCAACTGGGAAAATATGGAAAAACATAAAATCCTTTATATAAAGCGTAAAAGCGTAAAATGGTATTAAAAGCGTAAATTTTACGTGTAAAACGTATAAAAGTTGGCAAGTATGATAATGCATTTCTTTGTGTTACCAATCTAGCTCTGTGGATGAAGCATTCACTTCGAACATTGCTCACTTTTGATTCAGTTCTTTTCTTTATGTACAAGGGACGTTCAAAAAGTAATGCATCACAATTTATTTCTCTGTAATTTATAAAATAAGTCTCTTCCATTAACTTACCAACTTCTCTCATCACTCTTAACCCTTCTTGATAATTAGGGCCTGCTCTCCTAACAAAAATTGATATACTGTGATCTACAAGTTTTGGCTGAAACTCTTGAAGTGCCTTTACGATTCCCTAAAAACACAATATTTACCATCACATTAACATTTATTACCATTTGACAAGATAAAACACCAATTCCCATAACCACGTTCATTAACAGCAACCTACCTTAAAGGTAGCCGCCACATTTGTGAAATTAGCTATGCCACCTCCAATAATTAGAATCTTCCCGTCAGGATGTTTCTCTTGTGTCATGAGACTCAGAATTGTTTTAGCATATTCGTATGTCTGCTGTTCGCTGGGTGCACCAGAATATTCACCGTAATTAGCCAATTCGCTGGCACCACCTAAATCGCAGATTGTATCACTGAAACAAAGTTAACGAACTTCTTTTTAAGAATAAACAGATTCTAACTTAAAATGAAGTATAAAGTTGAATAATCTATTTAGAGACATCTTACCTATAAATAACGGAAGCACCACCTCCAGCAACCATTGTCCATATGCGACCTTGCTTATTCAAAATCGTCAGCTTCAGTGACGCACCACTTTTAGCATCCAATTCTGCAATATATGCTTCCTGGAATAGATTAATTTATAAATTTGTATATAATTATCGTAAAAATATAGAAAATTAATTACATAAATTCCTCTTAGGATAGCACATTGATACATAGATTCAAATGCATACTCCATTGCAGGGAGATGGATTCTGTCAAGTGGTGCCCCCTATCATCAAAACTACAAGTTTCTTGATGCTTATTGGTGATGTATTGAGTTTAAAAGTAGGTCATACAATGTTAAGTATAAAGAGAACTGGAAGGCCATTTAGATAGGTGACCATCAGGCACGTAGCCAGGGGATGGTCGTACAGGTCTGTCGACCACCCCAAAAGTCCAAGTGGTCCATATAATACGGTTCATATTTCTTTAGATATAAAACCAAATAAAAGTTGTCCCAATGAATAAAAATCAGAAACAGTTAAAAAATTTGTTCCCAAACTTATATTTGGCGGTCGACTGGCATAGCCTCGGGCATAAAAACCTTCATACCTATAGATAAACCATCCTCAGCCCTGGATTTATACATAAGCAGATTAAGCACGTACTTAGGGCCCCGTTAGACTAAGCATGTGAATAGGGGCCCCCGAATCCTCAGAAAAACAGGATTTATACTGTGAAAGGTGTGTAGTGCTTAGGGCCCCTAAAGGTATTAGTCCGACCCTGGCCATCCTTCATACCGTGGGGGTTTCAACTGTTCTTTAAAACTCTAAAACATGGGAAGATAGCGACCAACACAACACTCTGTGATTCCAAAGGAGATAATACCAGTTAAGTACCTACTTTCCTACCTCCATCTCTCTCTATAATGAAGGTGTACATGTTACTATACAACAAACTCTTTTGCTGTGCCTGAACTATGCCTGACAAAGTGTGCGTGTGACTACTGTCGTGTAGTGTTCAGACAGTGTACGCACTAAATTAACATGGCCTCTGATGCCCGAGGACGTGGGTTCGACCCCGGCCGAGGACGACGAGGATTTTTTCAGGGGGAAAATTCTGAGATCACCAGCACTTCCTTTGGAAGGGAAGTAAAGTCGTTGGTCTCGGTTAGTCGTTTGCCGGCTGCACGTTAAAGAATCCTTGCGAGGCAAAATTTGAGGGGGTCGTCTTATATTTAGGTAGTCTTAGATTCAGGTAAATACGGTAAATCTACATACAGGGTGTATTAAAAATACATTTACAAACTTTGACGGAGAATTTCTTTAAGGATTTTTGGACATACGAGTGAAAGTCAAAAATTATCTACACTTTTCGTTCTACAATTTACAGGATGCTACAATTTGTACGACCCTTATAATTAAGCTTTCCCTATTTGCTTATTCATTATTTCTCTTCCCCATGTCCTCGGCAATGTTCATATTACGGTTCCTCTTTGTACGATTGATAAGTGAAGAGCCGAATAATGAGCCGGTTCCTCTGTTATTTTTCTCATTGATAAATCGTATGAATCGACGAGATGAGACACGAGACAAAAACCAACTGAACTGTAGGCGACGCCGTGTGATAGAGTAAAGCTGGCCACATGCCAGGTGTTCGGCTTCCAAGGCAGTGGTCAAGTTCCAATGCAAAATTTACTTAAAAATTTCTTTCAGATTTCAACTGTTCGAGTTTTGGGGCGTTCAAATTCCGAGGTATGAATTACAAATCATTGCATATTATCTTGTATTCTCTAAAGATCACCTTACCTCTGGGTACGCATCTCGTCCAAAAGGAGGTGGATATTCAATCGTTCCCCATTTTGATGCGCACAGAAACTCTGCAGTGGAATCCAGCTTTGCGGCCAAGTCCAAAATGTAAATGCCATTCTGTTTGACAACTACGAAAAACAAACCTGCGTTAATAACAAAGTTTAACAGCCCTTCACTCTAAAAGGGAAAACACTATTTTAAACAGAACTCCATTTAAAAACTGTTACTAAAATAAAGAGAATATTATGAAATCAAACATTGTCGAAGTTAAGGATTTATCAAGATGGGATCGAAGAGGGAGAAGTGCGTGACACTTACCTCCATTGTCTCTGTATATGGCAAAGGACAAAATAAAATTGAAGAAATATTGTGTAACAAAATTTACTTGTAGGCTACGTTATCTTTTGCCATTACAAAAAAAGAAAAATTCATTCCAAAATAGAACTTTTGTTTCTTTTGTTTTTTGTTTTTTATTTTGATATTGTTTTTAAGCATTCACAAAGTGCAGAAGAGATAATTAACTTTATTTTCTGGTCATTTAAATGCATGTTGCTCAGTTATTTTTGTTAACGAATTATAATTTATTGTATTTTTACAGCAAAGTATCTCTAATCAATATCAGTAAATTAACGCTCATTTAAAATCTCTATTGTAAACAAAGTTAGCAGTCGTTTCGTTATTGATCACCAGGATGGAGCCAAAATTCAAAGGTTTTAGGAAGATTACATAAAGCTCTCTTCGACGCATAGACCTTCATCCGCATACGTGCAGTTGGTCACGTACGCAGAGCTCGTGAGTTGCTGCCTGGCATTGTGTGATTGAGTAAGTGTAGCGCACGCCTGTCGGTTTTTCGATTTTCTAGAAAAGCCAAACCATCAATAAGGAGTACTATCTGACAGTCCATAGTCGCCTTCGTGATGCTGTACGACAGAAACAACCCAACCTTTGGGCAACAGGATCTTGTTCGCTCCATCACAACAACACACCCGATTCAGAAGTTCCTGGCCAAACACAGCACTCCTGTGGTCAGTCAGCCTCCTTACTCCCCTGACTCCATGCAATTTTTGGCTGTTCCCCAAGCTCAAAACGCTGCTGAAAGAAACCCAATTTCAGCCACAAGAAGATATGCAGAAAACAATGGCAGAGCCGACCACCATTCCCAAAACAGGCCTTCCAAAGATGCTTCCAACAATGGTGGGAGCAGTGGAGAAGTCTGTGTGCAGTCCCAAGGAGAGTATTTTGAATGTTTAAATTCTACAGTTAAATAATTTTAGTTTCACAGCCATAGGTTCGATACTTTTTTGTACACAAACTTGTGATTTCCAAAGGGTGGTGTGAGCAAGGAGCTTAATGAGAAAAGAAAATTCGAAATTACAGTCTCACTGGACCTCTAAGCAAAGGACGGCTCTCAAGCGTACCCCAAATGTTGTTCAGAAGATGATGAAATTTGTCACCAAGGAAAACCCAGCACCCAATGGTCGATTGCAAAACGAACAAGCGTGTCTCAGGCAACTGTCCCTAAAGATCTTTTCATAAGCCTGCAATTCCTTTCGCAGATATCCCAGTTAAATCTCCCGACGTATCACAGCTAGATTTCTGCGAGTTTGGGCTCTTGAAAAGGAGGTATGGTCCAGAATCAGCCAGAATTCTCTTTGATGGAGTCTCTTGAAATGGAAACTCAGATGCAGGGCTATAGTTTAAACCGTGGCTATCAGATAGAGCACAGTCGACGTTGGCGTGAAGGCTTCAGCTGAAGATATGGACCTACAAATAACGCTCATTCTTAACATAACCTACCCTCGGTATCGCATCTATTTTGATTGTATTTTTATTTTTCAAAATTATTACAGTTTATTTTATGTATTCGCTGTTGAAAAGCTTTAATGTACTAGGTTTAATGTAATGTACCAGTATATTAACTATAAGACACTAGTTTCGTTTGAAGTTCATCAGACCGAAGTGCATAGTACCTCGCAGCTGCCCAGTCAATCCATCGCTAAAGTCCCGAATTTCATTATTGTAAAGCATACATCTCAAAAAAAAAAAAAAAAAAAAAAAAAAAAAAAAAAAAAAAAAAAAAAAATCACTGAATAGCTCAAGATGGGTCCATGAGGTTTTAATCATATATGCCTTACCTCAAGTGTTAAATTAATAATGAAAAATAGGAAAGAAAATTCCACAGCTTGGATTTGAACCAGGAAACTTCAGCTCATGCTGCCAACGTGCTAACCAATTGTGCCACTGCGGACATGAAAGTATTTGCTATTTACATGTCCTTAGGGTATGCGGACTAGGTAACTGTTCTAACCAAGCCCAAAGGACAAGTAAATAGAGTAATGCCTTCATGTGTGCAGTGGCACAATTGATTAGAGTGTCAACATCATGAGCCTAAGGTTCCTGATTCGAATCCAGGCTAAGGAATTTTCTTTACTATTTTTCATTAATAATTTAACATCTGAGGTAAAGTGCATGAATAAAACCTCATGGACCAATTTTCAGCTATTCTGTAATGAATATTATGCCTTAGGTAAGATAGTCCCAGCTTGCAGACTAAGTATCTGCTCTAAGCAAGCCCAAAGGCTGTATATGTGCTCTGGAAGTCAACCATTGTAATGGATCAAGCTGAAGATAGATGCCTATACGATCATGTAAACAAATAGCGGATGAAAATAACTATTTGGTGTAAGAAATATATATGCTGCGAGTAATTACGGAATAAGAAACATCTGAATAGATGCAATTTAATCCACATTGTTTTATAGCTATCAATCTGATTCGTTTAATGAATAAACGTAACTTTTTAAAAACTGACTATTAGATTAGAGATGCTTCACTGCAATGATAAAAGAAAAACTAAAATTATATGAACATATAACATTATGAAAGCGCCCTTACCTAAAGGATTAATTTCCAAGTACGTAAAATATAGATTAACGTAAACGTTATATAAGGATTCTATAAATTTACACAACTGCCTGAAAGAGTAAGAAAACAATCTCAGATTCAATTATGCAGACCGATTTGGAAAAGGAAGCTAAACTAAAATAAAAACTTACTTCCTTCTGTCCGCAGTTACGTTTTTTAACAAAATCTTCTCGACTTCTTCTACCTTAAGTTTTTCATCTATTGGAATATCTAACTTTAAAGCCTAAATTAGAAATCAGTATAAATTTAGATTCCAAGTTCAAAATAAATTAACCAATTAATGTTAATAACAACAGCAATAATAACTACGTACCTTGGCGTCAACATCTCCTATATCAACACCGCCTTCATGATGAAAGAGGATTGTATCCCCGTACCGATGAGAATATATGCATACATAACATTCCTCACTCTAAAATGAAAATCAATACTATTAGTAATAAGTTTTATTTAATAAAACAAAATTGGCTGGAATAACAATCACCTGTTCGTGAGGAACAAAGGATTCAATAATGAAGTTTTTCAATTTCCCACTTGCTTTATTAATCTGCATTGAAAACAAATAAAATTAAGTATTTATGTAAATAAAACCAATTTAAAGCTAAACTCCTCGGAAAAAATTGACTTTTTTTTTTTTTGCACAACTTTATACGAGTGTACAAAAAGCATTCGACCTTTATTTTTCTAAAGGAAGAATTTCACTAAAGTTAATTTTTAAAGCTAACTTTTACTTTGGGTTTCATGCATGTTTCCTAAATCATTTGTCACTTAAGGGACACGATATTTTATTACTGTGAGAGATGTGCATGAATACACTTTTGGGACTATGTTGTATTGAAATATAAAAATCTTGCAGGATATCCTAAATCTTTCCTAAACGGAATAAAAGCATGGAAGAGGTTAATTTCATCAATAAATTTTGAGAGTTGTTCCCTAACCTTCTGGGAGAAACAGTTACCAGTATTTGCGCATGATTAAGAGCAAATAAAGTTTATTTATTAAGAAAACCACAATGGAAAAAAATAATGTCACCAAAGCCCGTGTGGCGAACATTGGCGACGGGCGGCCATAATTCCATTGGAACTTCACAGCCGGCCATCGCTAACATTCAGTGAATCATAACCTTCAAGATATCCCATGGAGTATGTTGAAGGCGATGACTGAATATATGACACTGCCTGAAATTTGTATGTCTGTGATGATATTTAATAGCGTTTGAACCCAAGCGAAGACAGTCATGACTTCATACGAATTACGTGTGATAATGCATTACAAGTTCAGGTTGAATCACACTGCATCCAACACCTCTCGAAAAATAAATAAGACATTCGGTGTAGGCACCATAAACGAACGTACTGTCCAACGTTGGTTCTGAAAATTCCGGGCAGGAATAGCAGACCTGGCAAATGAGCCACGCAGCAGGTCACACAACGTGCAACAGTCGGTCGCAGCAGGCTGAATGATGCTGATCTGAAGCGATCTGTGGAAGAGGACCCGTCAAAAACTGTTCGAGACCTTACAGGAGATCATGCTGTATCAGTGTCGACTATCAGTAGACACCTCAGGACCATCGGCAAGTTAAAAAAGCAGGACAAATGGGTCCCCCAGGAAGCTCATGGTTACAGTTTGGTGGAACACCCATGGTGTAGTGCATTACAGCTTTTTGCAGTAGGGGGAGACGATCACCGCTGCGACCGACTGTCGTGAACTGCATTGTATGCACACAAAACTGCGTCAGCAACAATCTGCACTTGTGAATCGCAAAGGCGTTTTTCTGCTGTATGACAACGCACATCTGCACGTTGCACGAACGACCGTGCAGGCGCTACAGGCTCTGGGCTATGAGGTGCTTCCACACTTCCTGTACTCTCCGGACATCTCCCCTACTGACTACCATCTTTTCCAGAGCCTGGACAATTTCTCCGGAGGAAAACATTCCTAACCCAAGCAGACGTCGAAAACTCATTCCGGGAGTTTGAGTCCCGTGACCATGGATTCTATCGGAGAGGGGGTCGAGAAGCTGCCAAATCGTTGGCAACAATGTTTGGATTGCAATGGGGGTTATTTCGAATAGCACGTGTGAAGTTGTCTTTTCTGTAGTTCATCCAACAAGAGAAAAACAGGGTGTGTCACAGGAAGTTTCAGATTAGCCAATCAGAGAAAGGGGGCCTCATGCGCTTACTCACTTCTGTCTCATGTCTCATTGAAGAAGCGCTTTATAATATTACAGCAGAAGCTTTAATATTATTCAGTTGGTTTGCTTTAATTATAATTAAAAATATTGTACACTTCATAAAATTGTCTTTTAACTCAATTTTATATATATCGTTGTTCGAGATTCCCTGGGCCTTTTCTTTCCAGGAGTCGAAAAGCGAGGAGAGGGGGTGGTAGCTTCGCATGAAGACGCTTCGTTTCCTTCTTGAACAATTGTTCGAACGCAAGAAAAAGAAACTTGCGTTGCCTTGAAAGTTTCTTTTATCAAAGCAGATGAGCTTTTAAAACACTATTTTCCTTTAAAGTAGCAAAATACGTTCCACACAAATCTCCCTAGCCTGGCTGTGAATAGTTTTTCCTTGTTTGGTTGCACGGGCGTCGCCATTACAAATTGACTTGTGTAGCCGCTGAAGGAGAGATCCCACAAAGCATTGCGGATGAGTGAGTAGTCGATATCAGACCGGAAACACACCCTGTTTTTCTCTTGTTGGACGAGGTATAGAGGGCCATTAAAGATTACCTCTGCAATCTGACATCTGATATGCAACTACCTGATATAATTTTTATATAAGTAATATTCACGATTTTTTTTTTTTTTTTTCTCCCTCAAACCAAAATGTTTTATTGGATTAATTATTTGTGGAATTGTTTTATTAATTTTTTTTTAACAACTAAACTTGTTTTCACACAAAAAAATTTTTTTTTCCTCCAAAGCACTATGAAAATTTAAGGGTCGGCTTAGATTCGAGCCAATATGGTATATCATTACTTCAAATTAATTCTACTTTCCATTTTCAATTTAAATATTAACTATAGAAAGGTTATAAAAGAAAAAGCATCACTTACTTGTATATCTTTTCCCAGGCGTTCGTTAATCCATTGCCGAACATTGGTGAAATCTGTATTTACTTTAATCAGTCCTAATTTTCCACGACGTTTAATTAACTGATCAGGTTTGACAACCAATTTCTAAAAAAATAACATTTATTTCTATTTAATATCAAAAAACTACCTTTTTTCTTAAAAATTGAAGATTTAAAAAATCTTTTCTGCATACTTAAAAGTTACATGACAAAAATTAATTCCTCAAAGACCTTTATTATTTGTTTTTTACAATTGGTTATGCAATTCAGATAATGTTATAATTTTATTTTTCCTCCTTGGAAGAGACTGAAGTTTCTTTTTTCTCTTCTCTATTCAAGCATAGCTTCCTTAATGGAAATAACATGAAAACAAATTGACTTTCTTCATATTTGAGTCTACATTATTTTGCAAGAAAGCCAGTCCCTCTTCTAAAAATCATCTTATGCAACTTCTACCATACAATCAATCATGAAAAGCAAAAATATTCTTTATACATCAATTTCAACTAAATATTCAGCCCTGTCATCTTCTGATACCATTTTTTTCAATTTTAAAAACATGCAATTCATGGTTCTTAAAAATTCAGATGAGTTTTCATTTTCTGTTTCTTCCGTAATAGCATGTGTAAATTTCAAATAGGGTCATGAATTATTCCTTTCCAAATGAACTCTGAGCGACTATGTTAATAAAACATATTTCATGCGCAAGAGCAGTTTTACAAGTTTTTACATCTATTTTTCAATCTTTGTAATGATTAGGATTAATCTGTTTACTTCAATGTTCCGATGAAAGCTTTTTGTTTTGCTTTTGTTTATTTCAATTTATTTGATGGTAATTGCTCCAACCACAAAAAACTTTGATGGAATATCCAGCATCTATACCAATCAAACAATCAATAGCAGAGAATGATATACAGGGCATCTCAACTAAAGTGAACCAAACCTAACTTCTAAAGTACAAATCTAACAGAGCGCTTTCAATAGAAGAATTATGGTTGAAGAAGCTTCGCGGGACAAACACAAACATCCATGCCCACGGCGGATTTGAAACTACTACCAGGTGGACTCGAGAACTAGAAAGCCTACGCCCTAGCCCTCTCGGCCACCTGGCCGGCAAGAATTATGGTACTTTTATGTGCATTCTATTTCCAAAAAAAAACAAAACCATTTTCGAAAAGTGCAAATTTGTGCAAATGTGCAATGGAACCCCTATTTTTAATGTTATTTCCAAATTGTACACAACTTTTGATTCAAGAAGTTTTTTCAATTGATCCAATCTTTTAAAAGATAGTAACAACAGCCAGAGCTGACGGCTTTACATATTGGCGTCTCGGGCAGAAGAGGCTCCTTTCCTCCCGACCAGTCATCTAATGATGATTACTGAGACACTCCCTACTCCAAACAAATTCACTCATATCGAGCATAGAAAAGTCATATATATAGATAGAGGGAGCAATATACGGCCATACACGTTGGGTGGAATAGTTATGAGCGAATTGCATACTTCTACTCTTATTCCATTTCAATACAACGTTTTGAAGATCATTTAGAATCCTGTGTGAATTTTCTTCGTTACATTCTTCGCAGATGCCATATTCAATCTCTGGATTGAGATTGGGAATGATTGATATCGATTACAGTAATCGTTATTAGAGGGCACAGTCTTTACATGCCCTATGAAGCACGGTTGAGGGGGGGGGGGGGGTGAAGATCGTATGTTGCTAATGGTTGCCCATCTGGTGGTGACTAGTAGTGTTCAGTGAAAGCCCACCTGGCCACGGCCTGCTATGGGTCTTATAGACATTCCTATTCTACTTTTTTATGGTTTTTAAAAACCCGAAGTCTGAATTTCAAATATCAGAAATTTTTTACTACACAGACAGCCTGAATTTCGAAACATCATTTATCAAGCATCAAATTATCGTAACTAATTATAAACAAAATCCAAAAAATTGACTAAATATCGAAAATTTCAGTTTTATCAATATTGCATCGAAATACCAGTGGTCATTAAAAGAAAAATGTGTGGACAATTATTACAAAAAAAAAATAAAATAAAAAAAAAAGGGGGGGGGGGGGGGGGGGTAAAAAAAAAAATATCAATTTTAGATACCACATGTTCAGATTAAACAACAGAAGTAAAATTTGAAAATAAAAACATGAATGATAATAGTAGAAGCGTAATTTGTAGAAACGTAATTTTTTTCTTCCCTTTTTCCTTTTCTTCATTATGTAATCTTGAAGGATAGCTTCAGTATTTCCATCTCACTTTACACTGACTTGAGTAAAGGTAATCATTAATTTTCTACACAAAAAATTCATGGTTATAGAAAATGATTTTTCCAAACATGTTCGTGCAAAATGTTCCAAAATATTAAAAAAAAAAAAAATGGCTTTAAAATGCACACTAAGTCAAAATAATAATGCATCATTTGCCCATAGAGTAATGCTATTTCAAAGCACTTTTCTATCCAAACAAAAAGTTAATATCTTAACACAAACTGTAAATGACTTGAACTGGTGGAATGGATCAATCACAAAGGCCTCCCACTATCATGGAAAGAAAAAGCAGCAAAAAAAAATTATTTTTTTTTTATAACAAGGGGAGTAGAGGTTGGGTTATTATTATTATTATTTTTTTCGGAAAAAACTTTATAACTCAAAATTAGCACATGACAGACACGTAAGCAAGGGGGGGGGGGGGGCGCGAGCAGAAGGTCCATGATTTTGAGTTCTGTGAATTTATATCTATTGTTTAAATTCTATAAAAAACTGAGTGAACAAGGAGTAGTGGAGTAGTTGGCAAGGGGTAGTTTTTAATTTCAGCTTTTTATTTTCCCTTTTTTCCCTCCTTTGGCCTGTTCCAGTGCCATTTCCCCTCCCCCACCACATCTTTCATTGTGATTTTTTAATTTTCATCCTACTCCTTGCTCACTCCAGTTAAACAAAAGGATTTTTTCCCCTTTAACCTATACTGAACCAGTCCGACAATTCCTCATTCACATCTTTCATTGCCAGAAGGGGCTTAAGTCGAAAGGGCTTGTGATTTTAATTTTATTTCTTTTCACGAAATTTTTATTTTTATTATAAGATTTTCTTCACAAAAATGAAATCCGAATTTTGTAAACAGATTGATTTTTTTTTATATCAACAATGTATAATAGCGTAAACTTCACAAGCAACTGTACAAAAATATCATTGAAATATGTTCATTTTTAATTAATACTATTTTAATTAAAACATAATAAAAAGAATGGATTATTCGAACAAAAGGTCCAATAAATCCAGAGTTCGACCTCCCCTGGAAAGATTCTTGGGTACATGCCTGCATGATATGATTTGAAGAGTTTTATCCAAATTTAAAGAAAATTGCATCAATGTGTAGTTTAAGGAACCTACTAAGTATCAGGGATATGCCCAAGAGGGTCGGAGTGGATTCACTGGACCCACAAAAAAAACCAGAGGGCTCAAGCGACCCATCGTCTAACCCACACAACAAAACTTTGAATTAGGTGCCACCTGGTCTCCCAATGATGGTGTACAAAGAGTTAAGTTACTGAAGAAAAGCTACAGTTCTGGTATCATTGCTTATTTCATTATCAGGACCAGTTTTTATTGCCATGGTTAGAAGATAACTTTAATTTTCGGAGATTTTTTTTTTTTTTTTTGTAATTTGGCATAGGCCTTCTGTACACATTTCTCATTTTATTGTCAAGTCTGACAGTCTAACTGGAATTATTTGGGGGGGGGGGGGGTAGAGTCAGACAGCCTGCACTCCGATTTTTCTAGACATCCCTAAACTATGAACATTTTTTTCTCGGGGCATAATTAGTCCAATTGGCACTTCAGAATCAATCAAGTATAGTGCTCCCTTATACATGTCTGTAGTTTTTATTTTCCAGAAAAAAACTTCATTATATGGACTTGCCATTATAAATTTGGCAGTATGTAGAATCCCATTATATAGAGGGAGGACTATATTTCAAAAAGAAAAAATGGTCTTAATGAGAGGATTCCGTACTTGTCAAATTCATCGAGTTTGATTCGCTGGTATGAAAAAAAAAAAAGTTAATATCTCAATAAAGGCTTAACTAATTGTCATAAAAAATACATCAAGGCACAGTTTAAGGTTCTGCTTTTTGAAGTTTCGGAGCACAAAATTGGTCACATTAAAGTACATACAAATGACCCCCCCCCCCAAATTTCACGGGCTTTTAAGTCTATTTCTGAAAAAAAAATTTTTTTTTGAATTCGGAAAACGAATCTATAGGCCTTCACTCTTAGTGGTAGGCAAATGAAGCACAGAAGCAGAAAGGAGAAAATTTCATTAAAATGCATTTATAATAAAATAAGTGAAATTTCAGACATTTTAATTTTTCAATTGTGGATTGGAAAGGGGGGGAGACCATTTTTATAAATAGAAGTCTGGATCTCAAATCTAGCTTTTATAGAATGTCAGTTTTCGATAAAGTAAAAATAAAAGCTTTAGCATTTAAATTATTGATGAAAAATAGGAAAGAAAATTCCACAGCCTGGGATCGAACCAATAATTTAAACATCTGAGGTATGGCGTATATAAAAATCCTCATAGAACATCCAATTATTATTCTTTAGCATTTAAACTTGCATTTTATGCCACATCTAAAGATCTAATAACAATAACACTTTCTATAAACATTTTTTTTTCTCTTTTTAGCAGAAACAAACGTTTTCCCTTTTATTAAATACGTTTATCACTAAAAAACAAATCAAACTTTCTTCTATGAAATGTCCCCCCAAAAGTGAATCAGCACATTCAAAAAATAAGGTTTAGAGAGCAAGTATGCAATTAGAGGGCTTCTCCTTGACCTCAAACTCTGCTCTTAAAGCAGTGAAGTCAAGTTCAATATAGTGATAACTATGTACTATTATGCGAGCTTCATCAACTATAGCCTTATTGGACAAGATTTTGCTGGATTGTTTAAAATCTTTCAATATTCAGGGATATACTTTTGACAATGAGTCATTAAATGCAGGATATCCCACCATGAACCCCCCTCCCCACCAAAAAAAAAAAAAAAAAAATTGTTAATTTTTTTTAATGAATCATAGTAGAATATAATACAAAATAAAATAACAATTTTTATATAATTACTTTAAAAATATATAAGAGCTAATTTCAACAAGACTAAAGTAACATTTCAGGATGTTCGATCGGAAGAAAGGGGGGGGGGGGCTTAAAAATGGCCAGCAGGAAGTTCCAATTTAACTCCTCTAGATTGTTATCTATGGGGGGATATATTAAGTCTAAAGTACATCATACAAAGCCTAGAAAAATCATAAACTTCAAAGAGTATTAAAAAGAATAAAATTCCCTTTCCATCTTTGATTATTGCAAAGGAAAGAAGGCAGGCTGATTCAGTTGGTTTGGCAAGGGGGAAGGGACAAGAGGGTCATGATGCCCTGAATGCCTGTGTGGATCCCCTTGGGGGGGAAGGGGGGGGGGGGATGAATACCAAGCCATGGTTATTAGAAGGCTTCATCTAATAACCATGACCAAGTCTGGAGTGCCATTTACTCAAGCTACACCATTAGGCAGATGATTACTAGTGCTTAGAATTAAAATTCGTTATTTTATTTCTCATAAAGACGCAAATAAAATGTCTGGACACCGCCTGCTCTCTTTTAGCTTACATAAAATTCGCGTGCAAATTACTTTAATATGCAAGATGCTTATTAATTTTTATATTCGCACTCTTTAAAGCAACAGTCCCCTAAAAATACATCAATTATCTGTTCAAATTTTTAATTTGGAGGCAAGCACAATCATGGTCATCATATATCTCTAATTAAAAAATTCCATCAGGCTCCTGAAAACTTGGATTCCCTCATTCTTCTATAAAGTTTTCTAATACAAAATACTGGATTCTTTAAAATAGAAGGAAAAACGAGACGTGAGGATTAATCTTTTCAAATTTTTTTTTTTTTTTTAGTAAAATTAAATTAAAATTAAATTTATATAAAATTTAGAATTTTTATAAATAATTCACATCCCACTGAGTTGTTACACTTTTAAATATTTAATTAATGACAAACTCTATTCCCTTTATAATCAAGTACAAAATCAGAAGAGCAAATGAAGCTTCTCCCCCAGTGGAAAATCTAAATTAGGTTACTGTAAGATTAGATTAGATAATAAACTAATCAACTTATGGTAAAAATCTAATTTGCTCATGTCTAAAGGCAAGAAACTAATTCACAGAATAACTTGTGCGAGAAGAAGTCTTAACTACAAAAGAATGTAAGAGGAATGATAAATGAAATTGGCCTGATCAATTTTTTAAAAGAATACAGTAAAAAAAAAAAAAAAAAAAACTTTGTAAAATTATACATTATGTGATTAATAACTCTACCTGATGGTCCATGCGGGACTATAATTTGCATTTTGTAAATTTTATTTTATTTATCTTGTATTGCATGTTGGACATATTCTGTATTATCCTTGCAAGTCCGATAAAAATAATAATACTGGATTGTTTCAGAAATATTGGCCAATTTCGCTTAGGCTACTTTGCAGGAGCATAACGCTAGTGACAGAACAGTCCGTAGATTATTTGCGAAGTTTGGCATTGGTATGGACATTAACTATAAGCCAGTAGACAAACAAACTTCTCATTTCCGTGTGATGGTAGGCCTCGGAAGTGTGGTGCATTTTGAATTTCTGCCATGGGAACAAACTATCAATAGCAATGTGTACTGCTGTGAGCTGGACCATTTGGATAACTTCTTGTGGGACAAACAGTTCACTGATCGAGATGATGTCATTACTCCTGTCACCAGTATTGTAATGCTGACTTATGTCACCATAGCATTTTTTTCATTCCCATCATGCTGGGTGCAATTTATAGCTGCTGAGGATAGATATTGAATTGGTCTTTCATCGATAGAATTGGTTCAAAAATTTAAAAGTTTGACAAAAAAAGTTGGATCAATTGAAAAAACACCAAGAAAAACATTTCTCAAATGTTGTGTACAATCTGAAAATGCCATTAAAAACAGGGATTCTTATTTAAGATTTTAAAGATGCCCCCTTTCCTACTCTCGAGTTTGTTATCATTGGATAGCTTTTTGAAAAACATTAAACACGTGTTTCTTCAATCCGATGTGAATTTCTCTAGATATCTGGTCATTACACTTTATTTGAAACATCCTGTATAATCTTACTTTATAGTACATGTATTATTTGTTTCATTTATTTGGAGAGTTAGGTCAAGGCAGCCAAGCTTTCCATTTTCTTCTAATGTGAATTTGAGATGTGTATCCAATTTATTGATTAAGTTAATACTGTTAATAAATAGAGGGTTGTTGAGACCATTAATCCACAAAATATTAGCTTTTATTGCACGTTTGTGTATTTCGAGTGCTAAAGCAGCCTTCCTCAGCATGTATATTCAGACAACTAAAACATGATAAATATGGAAAAAACACGTTTTTTTATTTTCCAAAAAGCTATCCAATGATAAACTCGAGCGCCAATCCCACCTCTGCACTATTATTTAAGGTGCAGTTTTCATCAACGTGCCTGAAATATGTGAAAATTATGCCATTATGTACTCTTACATTTAAAATTGTTATCTTTCATAAATTGACATTACACCATGTTAAATTTAAAAACTTTGTAATTGCTGGGCTTAAAAAAAAAAAAAAAAAAAAAAAAGGCAAAGATTGCCGAAATGATCGTGAGTTCTTTTAATAAAATGAAATACAGTTGAACTTCGATAACTTGAACCACATTATCTTGAAAACCACCTTATTTCGAAAAAAATTTATTTCCCTGCATTTTTGCTATTAATTCAATGAAACCCTTCGTTATCACGAAAATTTTTCTTGGAAAACCTCGCTATGTCGAATTTTGACTTCATGTGCCAGCAAAATGCAGCATTTAAATACGTTGGAGAGTTTAAGTTTTTCATTATCAGAAGTTTTCTTACGAATACGAAGAAATTTGACGTCACTTCTGTTAAAACTAAGAAAAAAAAAATCACGAAAAAAAATTTTCAAGCTCCTTGGCAAGTGTGTGTGTGTTGGGCAGTTGCATTTTTCCGACTTATACATGGTGTAACAGTATACACGTACCATTTTATCTCATTGTTTTCTATACTCTCAAAGTACCGTTATTAACCTAAAAAATCTTGAATTAAAAGAAACCCTAGAAATATTTTTCTGCTCCTGTGAAATTCGCTACATCGAGGTTCGACTGTATTGCATAAAATCCACACAATTATTCAATTCTAAGGTGCAATACAAGAACCTTATTCAAATTGATTAAGCATTTATATCTCTTCATTATAACCTAACCTATCCAAATGGATGTTAACAGTAAAGGTAACAAGTCGTATATGTCTGAATTTCAACGTAGTTACAGGATTTATGTGTAGTTTTTTAATAATTTATGACATTATTAAATTTAATTATGTTAAAAAAATAAACATACGATTTAATTAAAGAAATAAATTCACTTTCAGTACACTTGAGAAACTGCTATTAAAAAATTATATCTTTCCTTATTGATATTCTCTTTATATAAATTTATTATGTAGGTTCCTATGTTTCATTTCCTCCTCTTCCTCCTTCCTTGTTCACTAGCAGATCCATAAAACAACTTCATCCCTTCTCTCCTATGTGGTGCAGAGTCCTTTGACCCATTGGGGAGGATCCAGGGATAGAGCATTGACAGGAGAAAAACCAGCCAGACCAACTCATTTTCAAAAAATATGTAGGTCAGGAACAATTACTAAGCAAAATCTCTCTTTTAGCTAACCCACATCAAAACAAAAAAAAATTAAGCATTACTTTCTCAAAAGATCTCAGCCAAGAGAGAGCTGAAGCCACTTTTACTAATACTTTGCATCACAAAAAAAAAAAATATATATATATGATCTACAGAACCACACATTTAGCTGAATAGTGGTCCGCTTCCCCTCCCAATCTCCCGAGATTCCCCCCATGAGAGGGAATTCCCTCCTAGTTGAGAGCCACTGCTCTATAACAATGAGTAGTAATAATTATCCTTATTATAACATATTAATGACTTATCCCATTAAGAACTTTGAAGCATTGCAATGGAATACAATAAAAAATCAGCGATGTATATCACATCAAACTTAAACTCAAAAAACAAAGAAAATTAAAATTACAATGACGCAAATATCTATATTAATGACGTTATCTGCTTAAATCTCGCAACCAATAACCTAAAAATAACGATCATTCATGTTTCACTTCGGAAAAATGACTTAGCGTTTGAGAAGCTTTTCAACTGGAAAAAAAAAAAAAAAAAAAAAAAAAAAAAAAAAAAAAAAACCCAATGCAGTTTCTTTTTTTAATTAACAAAAGGAAAAACCCATTAATTATAGTCTGTTACACAGTTCATTAATACTTTCCTTGAAAGAATCCTTCTCAAATGTCGTAATCATAACTTGGCCAAGATTTTCTGCAAAGAAACAAACTACTCTAATCTCTTAATCCACATCTGCATACTATTCCAGACATTCAATTCAAATGTTTTTCTGCAAAGAAAATAACCTCTTTGTTACGAGATTAAAAACCACCAAGTATCTCGTCAAGCCCTGAATTGAAGTTTTCGAGAAAAGAAAATGAAACCCGCCCAAAAAACAATTTTCTTTTAAAACGTACAAGATGTTCTTATTCTTCAGAAAAATTGGGCACTTGAGGTCAGAGGATGGTTTATTTAGATCAGAAGATGTTATCCTAATAAAAAGATCAGGGTGGTCTGGCTTATTTTACTCTTCCGATGTTTATCTGAAAAGGCAACGTGTTTTATTTTCGATTTAAAATCATTTACTCTTAAAATATTTTTAAATACATTGGCTCTCGGACTTAAAGAATTTACATTACATTGCTGGGCTAAAAACATAATTTCTCTGTAGAGCTTTATATTATCATCAATATTATTAGCCATAATATTAGCTCTCCATGGCCAAGAGCATTGAGTTATAACTCGAGACCAACATGTTGTGGGTTCGAATCCCACTGAGAGCATGGATGTTTCAGTTTGTCCCTTTTCTAACAGCTTGGAAAACCAAGCTAGGCCACTGTAAGGTGATCCCATGCTAAGCTGAATTTCAAATAGATATGAAGAATATTTAACATCCTCAACATCAGAAAAAAGTTAAAAGAGGAATAGAGAAGATATACACTAAAAACTCGTTTTAACGTACTAGAATTTTGAACGTTATTCTGAAGTGAACGTTAATACGAAACTGAGAGGGGGGGGAGTCATGCTGGTTATGTAAGATGAAATACAGTAGAATACTTCTTGTATACAATACATATACAGTATGTACAAAAAAACATTTGAATATACACTGAACGACCAATTTATTAGAGACACCCCGCTCATAGCGCGTTGCGCCTCCTTTAGCGGCGAGAACTGCCTGAATACATGCTGGCATGGATTCAACAAGGTGTTGAAGTTGCGGAGGAATAGCAACCCAGGCGACATCACAGCATCCCGTAATCGGTGCAGGTTGGACGGTAGTGTGGGAAGGGTCGGATGGTTCTCTCCACTTCATCCCATAAATGCTCAATCAGGTTGAAATTGGGCGACCGAGTCGGCCACTGAAGCAGGTAGAAGTCCGCGTCATGTTCCTCAAAACCAGTCCAAGACCATATAAGCATTGTCCTGCTGAAATTGTCCATCACCACCAGGGAACACAGTCATCATGAACGGGCACACCTGATCGGCAACGACGTTCAGGTCGTATGTCGCATTCAGGAATGTGTCTACGGATATCAGAGGACCTTGTGTGTCCTAAGAGAAGACACCCCAGACCAGTACTCCTCCTCCACCTGCCTGCCTGGATGTCTGCTGACAAGATGGGTCCATGGCCTCGTGCTGTCTGTGCCAGATGCACAGTCTGCTGTCCGCACGATGAAGTAGGAACTGCGATTCATCAAACCAGGCGACCTTCTTCCACTCATCCAGTGTCCAATGGCGATGCTTGTGTGCCTAAAGGAGGCGTGCTTTCCTATTTTGCGGTGACAGCAACGTTACCCGTACTGCGCTTCAATTTGTTGGGCTGTTCCAGTCCTGTTGCTGTGGAAGATTCGTGCCAGTCGCTGTCGGCCTCGTTCATCCACGGCCTTGTTTCATCCGGAGTTGTGTTTGTTGGAGGTTGTTTTGTGGAATAACTGCCATTCACGGAATACCCTTGACACTGTTGCACGAGAAAACCCGAGAAGGTTCAAGGTTTGCGAAATGCTCAACTGCCCCCGTCGAGCTCCAACGATCATGCTCGGATCATGTCTTTGGATTTACCCTTATACAGTCCACTTCTGCTGCTGACTACAACTTGTGATCCAATGCATCCCTTTTATACACCGCTTCGGCCTGTTCCATTGTTTGAGTGTCACTGGGAGGCCGATCCATTTTCCGTAAGAGGTATCTCTAATAAATTGGTCATTCAGTGTACATGTACAGTAAAACCTCATTTTAACGCATTGGAATTTTGAATTTGGAATTCTGAAGTGAACGTCTATATGAAACTGGGAGGAAGGAGTCATGCTGGCTATGTAAGACAAAACACAGTAGAACACTTCTTGTGTAGAATACATATTGAATATAAATATAATGCAGAGGATTTAGAATGATATATGTGCAAAATGCATTATGTTATACAATTTGAATGTAGACCACAAGAACAAATTCTCAATCACAATTGATTAGACAATTCCAAGCATATCGATTGCATCCTTAATGCTTGTAGTTTCTATAATCTGCAGCCATTCATTAAGAAACACCTTCTGTAATAAACGTTCCCAGGATTGGTCTTTTATGTTTTTTATGATGAAAATTCGAATTTTATGTAAAAAAAAATTTTGGAAACCCTGCACCCTTGTATTCCCCCACAGGGTATCCAATATAAAAGTCATATTATTAGATTTCCTTGTATTCCCCGCATCCCTCTCTCGAAGATATTAATAAGTGTATAACCCGCAGGGTATATTCAGATAGGAAAAGCATTAAAGCAACAAATATTCAAACCGATGCCCCTCTTGAGCCTTGCAGATAATTAAGATGGTAAAAATTAAACAATCATTTTTACAAGTTAATACTATTAAAATTTTCATTTATAAACTACTCTTATATACAATAAATAATTCCAAGTACCTAACAGAGCTTATTGATCATCCTTAATGTACACAGAACAAACATTGCTCCAATTCAATTCAACACAACTGCTTGGATAGTAGTAATCATTCAAAAAAACTTTTGTATGCTTAACAAAAGGAATACAAAAGCCATCAAACATAGAACAAATGTTCAGAACAATAAAAACATTTGTGATCCCCTTATTCTATATTGTGATGCAGATCCTCACAGAATATTAATAGAGTGCTCCAGATGACAATTTGCTCTGGTTAATTACTTTGGGCGACTTACATTTACAAACAATTACCTCAGTTTGGAGCCATGGGTTTGCAGCAAGCAGCTTGTCCCAACTGACACCTTCGCTTACGGATGCAAATTTACACCTGGCTGCTACACTATCGTCTAGAAACTTATTCAGCAATTCCTTTCCTGTGGCTTCTCTTATAGCTTTGGCTGACATTGTCTATGTTAGAAATGGGAAGCACACTGAAATGAAAGAAAAGTTTTGAATTAAACCTTTTTCATACAAATCCTATTCATCATAAAATTTAATTATGCAGACTAGGACAATGTTAGATTCTACAGGACACATTTCAAAACTCTAAAAAACCTATTGAATATTTATGAATTCAGATGTTAGGCTTATCAAGAACCTTGATTATCCCTAAAAGCCAAGACTATAGTCTTTTTCATAAAAGAAGACCATTGACCCTAACTAGGATCAGAGTAGAAACCAATCAGAAGCCAGCACTACGGATGCATTACTTTCTCCTGGAATCAGTAGTAAGTAATGCCTTGATTCCTGTCTGTTTCTGATTGGTTGAACGAGTTTATTCATTTACACATGTGCCAGTTACCTTTTTCTTTCGTGCCGGGCACTATAATGAAAGAGTATAATTGCAGGAGAAGGGGGCAGGATTGATATGAGACACGTATAAACGGACAAGTGAAACTCCGCTTTATTTTTCTAATTCTGAACCTTAATCTTTAATATAACACATTGATGAATGATACATATCAATTACATATACTGCAATTGCTCTTTATTCACAAGTTAAATTCCAAAACTTTGACTCTTGAGATGGCTAGGGGCACAGGAGGTCGTCACAATCGCATGCAGAACACCTAAACTGGTAATAGAATGCGACAAATACGAGAGGCGGTCATAAAGTAACTGCAATCAACATGAAAGAACGATTGCTTTTGAAAATGTGTGGTATCACTGGGAAGCGACATCCCTCAAAAGCTGAAGGATACAAAGCGTGTTTGGTGCAGTACCACTAAACATCAAAAACAACATGATGCAGCCCGTCGGAAAATTGGAGGTGCAAAATGTAATGAGGTGCTTGCATTTGAAGGGGAACAACGCTTTCCTCCTTAGTGACAAGCCGCTCGAAAAAATCATCTGGGTCACCCTGACAAAGGTTCAAAAGCTCACAAGCTGCAGGAACCTTATCATTGCTCAGACCTCCAATTTTTAGCAGTACTGTACCAAATGCCACTTTGTATCCTCCAGCGCTCCAGGGATGTCTCTTCCCAGTGGCACTACCATTTCCAAAAGCGATCGTTCTTTCATGTTGATTGCAATGACTTTATGACCGCCCCTCATAGTAACTAAATGACCCATAACCAAGATTCTACAATAGACTGAATATACGAGGGTTGTTCAAGAATTTTTGCCTCCTGGTCCGTAACGTTATTTGTTAACCGATTTTTCAAATTCTTTTTGTATCCGATACTTACATTTGTCCTGTAATGCACTATTCACTTTTTGGCATAGTCCCCATCCCTTTCCACACGTTGCGCCAACGGGTGAACCCGTCGGAGAGGAATTACAGGATTGTTGTCGACACGAGGATTGGATGGCATCTTTCACCTCGTCGTCAGAACGCAAATCACGTCCCTTAAGGTGCTCTTTCTTCTTTGGGAAATGGTGAAAGTCACAAGGTGCAAAGTCTTTCATCTTTGAACAGTAAGCGCTGCAACACCTCTGGTGTGCGGCGATTGTGTGCGGGCAGGCATTATAGTGCTGCAGAAGAGGGTCCAAAGCTGCCATTCAATCCTGGTGTCATTCAATCCAACGGGATCACCAGACTAGTCACGCGTTGACGCAGTGCATGGGACCAGGAGGTAAAAATACTTGAACAACCCTCATACATGGAGATATTTCTTTGAATGCTATATAAGAAGCCCGATCTATACTGATTTATAAATTCATCATAAATAATAAAAACAGACAAACAAAAATGCTCTCTGATTAAATTATTCCATGTTGCAGCACGAATTAAGAATGGTGATATCCGGATTCAAATTCAACAACCTTCATTTTTATTCTTAATACGGTTTTCGGTTTAAAAACCATACATGAACTGAATTGTTCTAAAACCAAAACACGTATTAAAAAAATAAAATTTAAGTTTATTACAAATTTAAACCTCGGTATCACTATTCTTAAACCAAAAATGTTTTACAATGTTGAACATGGTTGGCAAGAGTCAAAAAACTTTTAATTCCTTAAAACTAGGTTTACACGATCAAACCAAAGATGAAAAAAAGTTTTGATCATGAAATATAATGGTTGAAGCCTTTAACAACAGAACTAATAAATTCAAACCACATTGTGTAATAATAAAAATTAACGTTTCTCTTGGGATCATTCATAAAACACACCTGCTAAGATGATCCAATTTTAACCCCCTACCCCCCCCCTTTGTAATTTATTCCACCCCCCTCCCCGAGTGAGAATAAGTGAATCCCCCCTTAAATACTTTGATAAGACACAATTTAAATTAAGCATTGACCACAAACTTCCAGCTGCAGTGCAATTTACAACAGTGCTAAATTTATATTTAGACGAATTCCACATTGCCTAATCTTTTAACTAGCAGTGAAACAGAATTAAAGTAAATTGGTAGCATACAGTTTTATCCAAGTCAATTCACATCCATGTTAGGTCACATGCGATTCTTGCCTATTAAAGATTTAATCTACAGCACATGGGGAAAATTCATCAAAAGATCTCGTCTGTCATTGTGCAATCATAAAAGCATTTACAGCTATTTCATAGTCTATAAACAATAAAACATTCTCTCTCAGTTTCAGGAAACGAACCTGAATTGAGAGCTTTCCTGTAGGAAAATTTTTGTCATATGAAAACCAATTTATTTATTTTTGAAATTGGGAAAGTGGATAATTCCTTTTCTTCTCAGGGAAAAAAAAAAAAAAATGTTGACATCAAACACTCACAAATCATTCATTTACACTTCGAGTCTTTTTTTTTTTTTTTTTTTTTCCTATAAAAACTAAAAGCTTTTAATAAAATGGTAATTTCATGTCTGGAAATAAAAGCACCAAAAAACGAAATATATTTTTTTAGAAATCATGATTATTCACTTATCTTTTAAAAAATAAAAAAAACATAATCATCTTGTGAATAACAACAAAGTCACTTGATGGAATAGCAATTGACAAATTTGTTTGATGGTTTACTTAAGAAAACTCAAAAGTAAATGAGTTTCATATTTCTGAACTCCGCTTGAATTAAATATGAAATCCTGATTTAACACCTTTAGATTTTTTTTTCTACAGCTATATTAAGGTGCGTCCCATAATGATAGAACCACCCCTGATTAGTGCTGTTAACAACAGTACAATTAAAAAACAAAAGGAAGCAAATTTTTATAAGAATGCCCATTGATTATAATGAGCAATAGTCAAAAAATAAATAATAAACGTCGCATTGTTGCGCACAGGGGAAAATAACGTTTTTGCACTGCCCCAAAAGGATAGAACCACTTGTCCAAAAATGAAAAAAAAAAAACAGAACAAATAACATAGGTTAAATATTTTATTTCATGGTCTAATATCCAATAAAGCCACAGTGCTTGGAAATCACCTTAAATACTCCGTTTTTCATTGATTCAATCAACTTATACAATTGATCATCTTAGATTTCTTCCCATGATTGTACAATCTGACATTTCAAAGCTTCAACACTGCTGAATTGATGACCATCGTGGTACACCTTCTTTCCAAACATTCTTCCATTAGATTGAGGTCCGGGGAGCATGCTGGCCAATCCATAACACTGATACCGTTTGAAAAACACCACTCCCACGTTGGCATAGCATTGTGGATAGGGGAATTTTCTTGTTGGACCTCCCAATTTCTCAGCAAAATGGCAGTAGGTAAGTATCCAGCATCGCTTGGTAATCTGCTGCCTTCAATCTGCCAGACACAAATGCCAAGTTGGTTTTTCCACCCCAGCCAAAACTTCCCCACATCATCACAATGCCACCACCTTGTTGTCTCTTAGAAACATTCTTCCTTTCTTAAATCATGCCAGTAAGATGTCCATCCATCTGGCCCATCCAGATTAAACTTTTTCTCATCACTCCACACAATATTACTCCATTGCTTGTCCCAGCTCATGTGATATTTTGCCCACTGAATTCGCCTTTCTTTGTGATGCTTGTTCAGTGGTGGTGTGGTTTCATTTTCTTAGATTTTAAGTGTCCGGAGGCTTTTACAATCCTATGAATAGTCGACTTAGATACTGATGTCTGGAAGAGAAGCGACTGCTCGTAGAATTGTTCATCGTTCTGATAACCTGTCTTTTCTGCCGTTGAGACAAAACTTGCGGTCTACCAGTATTAGGAGTTTTCTCACCGTATTTTTCACCAAGCTTGACGAAATTCGTAATGACGTGATGAGAACGGTCTACTGCTCTAAACGATTGTTTGGTATGGTACAATTCTATAATTTGCCCTTTCTCGAATTCAGTCAAAGCTTTACTACCTCCCATTTTAAAAGTGACAAAGCAAACTGATCTGCAGCAATAACAAGTGTTCAAATGATTCAGAGGAACTTATTGTGATTTGCATAAAAGTAAGTTTGACTCTTTAGTAGTTTAGACGAGTTTATCACATGAGATCAGGGGTGGTACTATCCTTTTGGGGCAGTGCAAAAACTATTTTTCCCTTGTGCGCAACAATGCGACGTTTTTTTATTATTTATTTTTTGACTATTGTCCATTATAATCAACGGACAAAAATTTGTTTCCTTTAGTTTTTTAATTGTACTAATGTTAACAGCACCAATTAAGAGTGGTTCTATCATTATGGGATGCACCTTACGTCCACAAAAGGCGAGAACCTAAAGAATTAGAAGCTGGTGATTAAAATTATTTCATGTTCACTAACTTTGTATTTTATTTAGCTCTCTAGGTTTCATAATAAAGATATTAACATCTCTTTTAGTGCATTTACATCTATATTAGATAATACAAAGGATGAGTTAACAAATAAAATTTCATAACCAGCTGTCATACAATTACAAAGAATTCTAATTCCTATTAAAAGACTTTTAAATGAACAAATAATTCCAAGAAATTTTCATTTCTTAATAAATTATCTTATTGAAAGAACAAAAAACTTCAGAAAAATACAGTTGAACCTCGAAATCTCGAAAATTTTTTATTAATGTAATGTAGTTTTCCATCATTATCTCGAAACGTTTTCTCGGACAACCTTGCTATGTTGAATTTTGACTTCGTGTGCCAGCGAAATACAAAGAATTTAAAAACATTATTTGTACATTTTTGAATGCTCGTGCCATTTTATCTCCTATTGCCCTCTGTAATCTCACAGCACCTTTAATAACCTAAAAATCTCGATTTAAAAGTAATCCTCTATATCTCGAAACCTTTGTCTCGAATTTTTTTCTGTTCAGTGTATTCAGTTTTTACATTTGACATTTCAAAAGCAATAGCAGAAGAAAGGGAGGGGAGGGGGGGGGGTAAATATAGGATAAATAAAATAATGATATCACATGCACATGAAAAAAAATAGCAGAAAAATTCCAAGATCTGGATCCAAACCAGGGACCATGAATATCCATCTAGTCATCTCTACCAACTAGGCCACAAATGACACAGCAAGGCTGTCTCCAAGTATCCTGAAGGCTATAAGGTAGTCACATTTGCAAATGTGGCTAGGAGGCACACTTAGCTTAGCTCACAGATTGAGGATTCCTCCTTTCAGCACCATCAGAAAGCTGATGTAAACTCATAAGTAATACATTAGAAATTAGTAATCCAAACATAAGGAAAATCCTAATCCCGATAACAGTTTCTTTTATCCTTTCGTTTTTTCATACATCATCTTTAATTTACATTTCGAGTACTAACTCCAATTCTAATAGTTTGTCTTTTAAAGAAGCTGCTTATCAATTTTCTTTTTTTCTTTTTGCAGACTATGAAGATAGTAGTCCCGACTTCCTATTTCAAAATAGTAAGATCATTCCAGTAATAAAGTGCACATTTCCTGAATCTGTGGATGCAGACTGACAAGGAAATAATAAAAAAATAATATTTCAACAGAAATTTAATTACACATATATTTTGACAAAAGAGTCATCATCACTTGCTTAGTGTGCTTAATTCCTTGTTATTAAACTCAGTATGTTAATAGTGCCCCCCCCCCCCCCCGATTCCTCTGTCAGGAAAATCATTATCTTGAAGATTCTATCTTTCATGATGTCAATTTGTGAATTATTACAGTTAATAAAATGAATTATTGCTACTCAATTATAAAAAAAGACTTACAAGGAGACTCCACATACTCTGACTCACCAAATTTGATATAAAAAAAAAAGTAGCTTTGAACTCAATCAACTATCTATGCAAAGTCATTCAATGAGAATCCTAAACTAATTGGAAACGTGCATGCACACAAATTGGAACTATTAACGAGCTATATATTCCCCATAAGCCATTGGAGCTATCTCCAATTTTCATGGACATAGTTGGTGCAAAGAAGCAGTTATTAGCCCATGTGTTGCGAACAAAAGTTGAGTCTATCTGCGAACAAACCCAATCCAATTATCAAAAGAAAGAATAAAGGAATTCCTAATTATCAAAAAATAGTACTGAATCATCAGAAACATTCAAACCTCCTTTGAGAATTACATGCACTTTGAAGATATCATTCTTTGATTTCTAAGCTAGTAAAGTGTAACTTAAAAAAAGTCCAAAACATACTTTATCTTATTGCATGCCAGTACTTAATCAATATTAAATATACAGGGTGGCCCAAAAATAACTTAAGAGCTCAGATGTAATTTGAACAGATTATAATTTGCGATTATTCAAGTAATGGCTAAAAGATAGCAATGTGAAGATTTGGGGATTAATTTTCACGTATCTCTTTCTTTTGGTACACAAATAGATATTTTGACTTGTGACGTTTGGCGATGAACTAGTCTGGTCAAAGAAATAGCATTTTTTTTTTTTTTTTTTTTTTTTTTTTTTTTTTTTACTCAACCTTCCACCTTTTTAACTCTTCAAATCATTTTTTCTATCTAAAGTTTATTATGGTAAGTAGATTTGATACCCTTTAGTTACTCAGTGTCAAATTCCTTGAGAGCAAAATAGGGAACTTCCAGCAATCTTTAGTTAGAAAATTTGGTAACCAGGGTTCTAGACTTAATTTTAATTTAAGTTTGATGTGCCCCCCCCCCCCCCCCATATTTTACTAAGATTTTAAACGAAATTTTAAAAGGTCAAATGTGGGCCCATGCTCCTTAGAACTTATCTGGTTTAGTGTCCCCAAGACCAACAGAAACTCACAGACTGTATTATCTACACATAACTGGAAAAATAATATTGCTAACATTGATCCAATTTTTAGAATTTTAAATTATATTAAAGACTTTGATGATCTTCGTAAAATAGATTATTTTGACAGCTTACCTCCCCCTTGCTGGATTTCTGTCTGTGGGGTCTTGTAACCGATTTACTTCTTTCAGCCTTGGTACATTATTACTATCATCAGATACTCTTGTATCCGATTCTCAACATGGTTTTTGAGAGGAAAATCTACAAGTACTAATCTTCTCTCCTTTTGTAAAAATGTTGATAAGGTTCTATATCACCAGGGTCAAATCGATGTTGTTTATATGGATTTAAGTAAAGCTTTCAACAGGTTGACCACATTCTTTTGATTGACAAGTTGGTTAGATTATGTGGTCCTCTTGTCAAAAAATCAATGGGAGTTGCACCGATTGTGGATTTCTTATCAGCACAGGGGTTACCAAAGTAGTCCATTGGGACCTCTACTTTTTACATTGTGAATGATGCTTTTGTAATTCTTGAGGATAAAAGATTAACATTGCCAATGATACCATGATTTTTAACATCATCAGGCAAAGGAGTGATTGCAGGGCTCTCCAAAATCTTGGCGATTCATTCGCAGGATGGTGCACTAACAAACTTTAATGTTGGTAAAACCAAAGTATTGACTATTACCAGAAAACGGTTTTATAAACTATGTGATTCTGAAATTGAACAAGTTAAATACAACCTCTGACAATTAAGTTCGGTGAATGAGTTCACACATCAAAATGCAAAACAGATAGAGCCACATTTACTTTATTGTCCTTCGAAATAATCACCCTGGAAGGCAATACACTTTTGGGATCGGATGTATAAGTCCTGGAAGCTCCTTAGGCATGGCTTTAAGTTCACGTGTCACATTTGCTTGAATGTCTGGAATGTCCGCAAATCTGTGTCCCTTCAAGGCCAGTTTCAGGCGTGGGAACAAGAAAAAGTCTACCGGTGCCAATCTGGTGAATAAGGTGGATGACCTACGGATATGACTCCTTTGTTGGCCAGAAACTGTTGCACGATTACGGCAGTGTTCCTCTTTGATCCATTATCCACAGTTACGTGCACACACTACACCTTCAACTGAAGAAACGAGCATCTGCTAAACCATTGCACGCAAAAAACGTGACCTGTCTGAACTTGCTTAAACAATGACTGGGCTTGTATTCACATGCATTGTTACTTGCGTAAAGCTCGCACAGATTAGGGTGTGACGTCATTCACCGAACTTAATTGTCAGAGGTTGTATATGAAGGATCTAGGTATCTTTTTTTGATATTCAGTGTAGATTTCATAAGCACATTGATTCTGAAAATGGCAGCTGTCTGAAGCGAATTGGGATCACGTCTAAAACTGCAATTAGAATTAAAAGCTTTACATGTAACACGCTTATTGAACTTTTAATATTTATGTTTTATCTATCCAACTATAAATAAAGGAGAACATGTGAGTTCGCCACGGAAACAGTTTTTCATTGTTTTTCAACGTTTAAGCATTGTTGGCGCTCACTTAAAGCACACGCCGGAACTGAAAAGTCACCTAACCATTGTTATCAATCAATCCCAAAACTATAAATAAGAGAAAATGTGAGTTCACCAAACGAAACAATTTGAATGAACTGAATTTGATAAAACTAATTACCGCGCAAACTGCACGTGGGCCCCCTTCATTATTAGATATTTGATTATAATATGGGGGAAATTGTCCTTAATCCTCCTTGCAAAGACTTAAAACTATTTATAGTAGATTTTACCTGTTGCTCTTTCACAGGCGTGGTAGCATTATGGAGAATTATTTTTTTACTATCATGTCAGAATGAACTGGAAGCCCTGATCCCATGACAATTTATAAAATTGAATGTTTTAATTTTATTAATAATCTCTTAAGTGATAAAACTGTTGCTCCTGAAGTGCTTAAATGCTTAGACTTAGATTTACTTACTTACTTTTCAAACCCGCTTATCCGTTAGGGTCGCGGGGGCAGCAGCCCTATGGAGGATCTCCAGCGATCGCGATCTTCCGCCATCAGGCGCATGTCCTCTCTGGTAATATCCAAGCGACTCGAACCCAGATTCTCCATGTAGTCTTAGACTTAGATTGTTTTAGATATTATAGGGGGGGGGGTAGGAATGTATTTCTATGTTAATTCTAAATTAGGTTTTATTAATAATTTCCTTATTCAATATAATGAATCATGTTATTTTAATAATGATTTTAGTTCTTTTTTTTTAAATGTATTGATTACAGTAATTTTGTTTTGTACTAATTTGGTTCTTAATTTTGATGCGTTATCCCTTTGGATTTTCTCTTTTTCTGTTTATGTGTATTCTTGGATGCCCTTGTTTTGGTTTTAAAGCTGTTTAAGGGATTCCATTCCCTTTTCTGGAATAAAGTTGATTGATTGATTATTATAATGATATTTTAGAAAAAAAAGGAGAAAAGTAGCCATATCCCGCACGTTATCCAATGAAAAATGCAAATCCCTTATTTTACGATTGGAAAGATTTCTGCATTATGCCAATACAAACACGTTAAAATATCATCATAATCTGTTCGTTAATAAAATAGTTATCAGTTCTCAAGGTGAGTAAGTTATTTTTGAACCACCCTGTTTATAAAATGCTTGCTATAAAACGAATCACAGTAGTTAAACCATAGAAACACCATTGAAATTAAATGGGGAAGATGAAAATAAGACAGACTGATCACCTTCCTAAATTCAAAAGAAAAACTCAAGAACTAAGACAGAATCTTCAAAGATACTTTATAGAAAAAGAAAAAAGGGGCAACCAACATCATTAATAAAATATCATTTTAAGTTATATAAATCATGGGAGTCATTAAAATGAAAAATGGTGAAAAAGGGGAAAAATTTAAGTAAAACACGCACGATCAACACCCTTTACTCAATCAATAACTGAAAGTTTAATATCCAAATAGCAAAACTTAAATTCCCATTAAAACATTTGTCCAGTTTAAAAAATACTTTTCCCAATGAGAAATATAAATTTAAAAAAATAAAAGAAAAAAACACTGAAAACCTAAATAAATATATTTTACAAATAACAAGGAAGAGAAACCACTTCCTCGTGCAACCTTCATGAAACTCAGCACATGCTCTTTTGCCGGCAACACTAATATTTTTAAAATTCAGGAAGGATTACTAATAAAATTGTTAAGCCATTTACGTTCATAAAACACAGAAATAAAGTTAAAAAAGAATTTACAAAAAAAAAAAATTGTATAAATGTAATAAAAAAAATAAAATTTTAACTTATTCCTACATTACAATTTGTTTCTATTACATTATATTCAAAGTCCATGTTAAAAAAAAAAAATAATAAAAAATAAAATAAAAAATAAAAACGGAATAAAAAGTAAGTTACTGTTTCCATGATAAAATATTAATAAATTTTAAATAAACAACATTACTTACATTCACTTTAAATATACATAAAAATCTAAAGCTAACGCTTTCAGTGTGAGACAAGTAAGCCTGGGAAGCTTGTCAGAGTCAGAACTGTTTAGTGAGTGAGTGACGGTATCCCTGCAACAGCTGATGCAAGTTCAATACGCTATTGGCTTAAAGCTGGACAGGCAATCTGACGTAAGAGATGCAACTCTTACAATTGTGAAAGGCTTATAAAGTAAAACATTAACCTACCTAACAGATAATACGAAGCGACTCGAACTGTGGAGTGAAACTATCAAAACTTCTATTAATATTATCGCAACTGCAAGGATATTGGAATGATATCATGTTCTGTCACCAATGAGGTGTCTGCTTAGTGGAGTGGAGTGACACGTTGAATGCATGTTGAGAGCATGAGAAGGTGGCACATGGAGTTCAAGGATTTTTAAGAACTCAGTCTGAAGCCTTGTTTTTTTAGTCTGGTTCCTCTACAAAACTACCTACCGCAAAAAAATTTACATTTTCTACGAGAGAGAGAGAGAGGGGGGAGGTCAGGAAAAAAAAAAAACTTGATAAGTGATCACGATGGAAATATAACTCTTCCTCATTTTTTTTGATCACGTGAAGCTTTTAAATTGCCAATTTAAACATGTAGGAAACGTGTATATTGAAAAGCGGGGTGATAGTGTTTGCTAATTGCATTTAATCATGAGACTTATATTCCAACTTTTAATATTTTTATACAAAATTAAAAGAGCTCAATTTTTTGAATTGAAAAATAATAAAATCAAACTAACAAGAAAATATTACATTATGAATTGGAAAAGGACTTAGAAAACTTGGGGTGGAGGGAACCTATGTCGGAAACAGCAGCTTTTTCCCCAGGATAATTTTGTAATTTTTTTTCAATCTTTGTGATGTAATAATTAATAAATAAACTGATCAAACTACATTACAGCTTATTTAATATTATATTAGATCAAGAAGACAATAGAATTTATATTCTATCCATTGACGGAAAAACTGGGTGCATTCAATTAAATTTCCAATTTTTTACTGTTAGGTATTGTTTAATTATACTTGCAACAATGTTTGACAACTGAATTCAGAAATTTAAATGAACATGTCCACTTTTTTCATTCGTGGCTGAAGTGTAATTGGTTTCAAAATTACGAACAAACAAGTCAGGCAACTGAAATGCCCATGACCGATAGGATTTTAAGGAATTCAAAGATAAAAATGAATGTATTTGTTTGCTAAAGAAATCTTTGATTGCTAAGGAAGCTTCTGGTTGTTAAGGCAAGGCATAGTTCTAAAGGAAATGTGTAAACCAAAATGAATAAAAATACCAGAAAGATTAAATGAGTACTGTATATTCGAATGTCCTTTATTTTGTAAGCATTCCTACATAAAGAACCAAGTGTCAATTATTGAAGTATTCTGTGTAAGCGTCTATTTCTTCATAATCTATTGCTAAGCAATTAGCTACTAGATATTGACAACAATATGCCTAACACAAATTAACTGAAATTATCTGTTAATTACAATACGTCTAATTAGACTAGTCTGCAAATTTAAAAAATTTTTCGAGCCCCGACACTATTTCAGCTGATTCTTATGTAAAATGACCTCCTGAATACAAATATAACCTTCGTTTTCTCCCATCACCCACCATTTTCGGGAGATGTCCCCCAACCCGTTTTTATCATTTTTCGATAGATTTAGAGGGTTAAAAAGGTTTATTTCATCCTTTAAAATTCTTTTAAGGGGGCTAGAGGGCTGAGGGGGGTACATAAGGGGGGAATTTGATCGATTTTCCGTTTTGTATTTTAGAAAAAAAAAGCGAAAAACACCAAAAAAAAATGTAAAATTAATCAAAATTTAATGATTTTTTTATACAGTTAAAGGGGGCAATTCACCCCCTAACGTACCTCCCTGCTATACATAGTCATTTTCAAGGCCCTCAAAACAATTATAAAAACTGAAATAAACATTTTCATCCATCGAAATATATTGAAAAATGATAAATTTGGGTTGGGGGGCATCCCCCGAAAACGGTGAGTGATGGGGAAAAACGGAGGTCATATTCGGATTCAGGAGGTCATTTTACGTAAGAATCAGCCAAAATTGAGTCGGGGCTTTGTTTCTTGCAAACCAGTGTTATTAGGCCTAATACCAATTGGCTATTCATAAAAGCAAATTGCTTTCGATAGCAATTGGCTATAAATAACAATAGGCCATATCTTGTACCATAATTGTATCATTGAACTAATTTTGACTGATTTTGACCACGAAGGAAGACAATGTCTCTTCACTTAATTCACAAGCCTTCTCTCTGCCTAAAGCCTTTTCAGACAGCAGTGATTATCGCGTTCTCTAGCACGATGTAGCGGTATATTATGATAAGAAATTTTCCATGCGTTTACACACCATCGTAGTAGAATGAGATCAACGACGCGATTGTCCTTCACCGCCTAGTAATTATGAATGAAGGAAGAAAAGCGAGCAAGTTTTACAGCATTTTCAACAGCAGCTTTTAGTCAATGAGGAACAAGTTCAGTTTCTTTTGAGGAGATGAAACAGATTAAGGAGGCGACTGATCATGCGTCAACAGTATCCGATCGAGCTGTCGCAATAACCACGAGGAACTGACCTCCATTGCAGTGACATTCAGCAACCAATCAGAGCTCAAAAAAGAGATGATCAGAGCACGTCCTGTTCTGCAAACTCAATGATTACATCTCAACGTTGTCCCTCAACCATCGCATTTATGACCTATTTCTGCCAAAGCCCCGCCTTTCATCACGATAATCATGCCGTCTGAACAAGGCTATAAATGGCTAAGAGAGAAATGCATTGATCAATGCATATGCCAGTTATACATGATCCCCTCCGTTATTTGTGACCTTTTGAACTGGAAATAGTTCAGTTTTTTTTTCGACCAACAAACTCAGGCTATTGTTTGCTTAAGCTATCGAATGGCAGAAATGGAAGTTGATAATCTGGAAACATTCGAACGCTAAGCACCAACAGATGCATGGACGCACACACAATGTGAAAACATATATACCTATCGGTCTTATGATATAATTATTATTGTAGCTTTAATGTTGCAGTCTAACTTGACCATGTTGCTATTTTAGGATTTTATTTTTCAAGTACTTGTCCTTTGGGTCGGACATTCTTAATAAAGCTTAGACAATGCACAAAACGATGGAAATGGGCTTTTAAATTGGACACACACCCCTACCAAACAGGCTACACTGAACAATCTTCCATACAATTCTGTTACATGTGGGACCCTCTCCCCACAAGAACAATGGCTCACCCCCCCCCCAAAAAAAATAAAATCCTGGGTATGATGTTGGTGCCATGTGATTGGCGAGGCCAACGAGAGACAGGGCAGGGCACTCAAACTTCACCTACCATCAGGGTCTGAGCAACAATCCATCCTTCATTTTAACAATCTTGTCTCCATTTTGGATTTTAACAATGAAGGATGGATTGTTGCTTGGACCCCGATGATCAGGTGACTTGAGTGCCCTGGCCTGTCTCTCGTTGGCGTCGTGTGATTAGGGTGTGACGTCATGATAATCAATTCCAACGTTGACCTTCAATTTCGATCGCAATTTTTTTTTTTTTTTCGGGAAAAACTGCCAAATTTGAGGATTGACCCAAATAAACAGACATTTGGGAAAAAAACTGACAGATGACTAAAATAACAGACTGTCCGGTCAAAAACTGGACACCTGGTCACCCTATATGGGAAATAAGGCCTTGAAATCACTTCCCATAAGCAAAGCCAAAAATATGAGGATTAAAAAAATGATAAAATTATAAAAAAATTTAAACAATATAGTTTTACTGTATACAGATGACAATGTTGCAATCTATTTACAAATTCATAATCACAAGTTACAGCAACTCAATTGAAATGGAGAGATTTTATAATAGAAAACGTGTTAATGTATGTTTACATAATTTGAATAAAACGTCCATTTTTCATGTACATAGTTGGAACTTTTACTCGATTTTAGTTCAATTTCACTCAGACTCTCCACAGTTCTAAAAAAACATTACATAAAACCACATGATTTGGTGTAAACAACTGACAACTTTAAATGCTGTTTATAAACACCACAGATAACACACTCTTTCATAACAAACCATGGCACCACATTCAGAATTCTGAAGAGTTTTGTACAAGAGTTTCACCTGAAGTTCACTTGTGTCTTCCTTAATGTCAGACAATGTTTTGACTCAAGGGTGAAAGTTTCAATAAAACCTAGTAAACAACTCATATGAAATTCTGAATGCAAAAGATCCTTGGCTAAGCATAGCAGGGAAGAAATTAAAAAGAAAAGTTTCTTTAGAACAGAGTCAATATTATTCATAAAAACGCACTAGTTTACATACCATTAATCCGCTTTAATTATAAACCAATAACGAAATAACATTTCCGCCAATATTATAACTTCACTTCCTATGCAAAGTAGAACTATCAAGTGCTCCTCCCCTCCCTTTATTCATTCATTCTCCCAAAGCACAGTATATTCTATCATGAAAGGCTGAAAAGCAGGAAGAGAGAGTCAATAAGTAGATATATTTACTATAAATAAAAATTTTACAATGCAAATGCATAAGAAAAACAGGTTTTAGAAAAAATCTTGCAAGTGAATGTCCTAAAATATTGGGATTCCTTGTTCAACTAGTTTTTAAGGCGTTGATATTATACTCTGCTCCCAAATTAAACTGTATTTATGGTTGATATGTTTAGAAAATTTTAAATGGAAAGCCAGCTGTTTGAGAATGGATGAAGCAATGATTGTGTATAGAAAAAGAGATGTTATACTCCCTCGAGAGGATTGTGGGTTAAAGCTGTTGCTATGGTAGATTTGAGAGAATTTCAAGGAAACCAGTTTAATAGATAAACATTTTCATTTCACAGAACTATTTACTTTTATATTCATTAAACATATTAAAAACCAATTAAAGAGACATTATTGAGCATTTATTACAATGCTTCTTAGATGTTGATTTATTACACTTTTTTAACGTCCATATCAAGATGTTAAATCAAGATAATCAAATAAAACTTTATATAATTAACTATTATCAAATGTCATCAAATAAATTTTTAGAAGCAAAACGACAGCATCCATGCCTCCACATGCTCTCCTATTGAAATATGAACTCCTGTTATGCCTATGCAGTGTGGCTGATTGTAAAGGGATCGTTCAATAAAATGACAAAATTTTAGCCCTCCTCTCACCTTGTACCATTAACCAAACCCCCCCTCCCCCAAATGAACGAATACCCCCCCTTAAAGATGAAATCTTTTCACATAAAAAAAAAAAGGAGCCACAACCACGTGCATGAGCAGATGCAATTTTTTTTAAGGAATATCAGGGGCATAACCAGGATTTTACATGGGAGGGAGGGAGGGTTCGAAGGAGGGGGGGGGAGGAAATAAAACTTAGAACAAACAAAAGGGGGGATCCTTGAAAACTTTGGAATTGTATTTTAGAAGTGTATTGGTTAAACTTTGGGATTTTGGAGGGCTGTTGTCGAGTCTTCTATATATGGGAGGCTCCTTGTTGAAAACTTCAGTATTTTGAAGGTCTGTTGGGGAATCTTCCGAATTTTAGAGGCCTGTTGATTAAAATTACGGATTTTGGAGGCCTATTAAATAATCTTATGGATTATTGATTTCTGTTAAGAGGTCTTCTGATTTTATAATTATTTTAATAGTATTTTGGAGGCCTATTGCTTAATCTTTACGATTTTGGAAGCCTAGTGACGAATCTTCCAAATTTTGGACGCCTGCTGGTTAATTTTCCGGATCTTCCGAATTTTGGAAGTCTTATAAAGCATCTTTCATGATTTGGAGGAGTGTTGGTTAATATTACGAATTTTGGAGGCCTTTTAAGTAATTTTCCGGATTGTGAATTTCTACTAATGGGTCTTCCGAATTTAGGAGTCCTATTATTAGTGTTTTGGAGGTCTATTGATTAATCTTTTGGAATTTGGTGGCCTAATAAAGATCTTCTGGATTTTGGAAACCTGTTGGTTAATATTCCAGGTTTTGAAGAGCTATTGGCGAATCTTGCAGAATTTGGAGGTCTCTTATTGAATCTTCCGTATTTTGGAGGCCTGTTAGATATTCCTCCGTATTATGAGGGCCTGTTGGCAAATGTTCCGGATTTTGGAGACTAGTTGGTTATTGTTTAGGATTTTACATTGGGGGGGGGCGGGAAAAAATATAGAATAGTTTTTTTAGTAAAAACAAAGAAAAACAAATAAACAGATCAGGAAAATAAAAGGCCGCCAAGGGCTTGTTTGTAGCTTACAACAGTCACACTGCATAAGGAAAACTGAATGTTGATATTTCCACCATGTAAAGCATGTAAATAAAAAAATTAACATTCACTTTCATGCGGAAAAGCAAATAAAAGACATGTTTTGGCGTCAGTTAGGTTCCGTGCCCAATTGTGTTATGGTGATTGTGGCGTCAGTTCACCACGTGATTGTGGGTGATTGGTTGGTCCGATTTGGATGATTTTTTTTTGTTTTGTTTGTTTTTTTATGCTGAACAAGTTTGCAATTGGGTTTTTTTCTCTATCCCTTACGGTTTTTGAGATAAATTTAGAATGTGTCCTAATTTGCATATTTGGGATGATGAAAAGTGCACCATGGAATAGGCCACCCACAACTTCCTATTCATTGGATTCATCAAAATTGACATATCTGCTTCGGTTCAAAAAATAAAAGGGGGGGGGTTCAGACTTTTGTATTCATCCTGTATAGGTAAAAGGTCATATATTGATAACTCTACCCATTTAATCCTTTGCTTTTGTCTCAGTTTTTTATCTCCCCTTCAGGTGAGAATATTTTGTATATGATCCCAAAGGTTCATTATTTTTAACCCTAGAAAGGCAAATGTTAGCGGAAACTACTAATATGACTTAAATTTTTGGCAAACTCTGCAACCGTTGCACCAAATGTTTTGGTACCATGCCTCAATTCACCAGACACTTAGCTCTTGCAGAGGATGCAATTACAACTATTGGGTGAATAAAGTCTCTGAGTGACCTAATATCTCGAAAAATACAAGTCTTCCAGGAAAAAAAAAGTGCCATAATGGCCTTGCTGGGGATTGGATGGGGAAGGGTGGAAACTTTGAAATTTCAAATGAGAACTCCCATTTTCAATGATACTTTTCAGATTGCACACAACATCTGAGAAATATTTTATTCTTGGTGTTTTTTTTTTTTCCCAATTGAACCAATCATTCAGGAGATAGAGGCACCGAAAATGTAGAGCATTTAAAGTTTTGAACCAATTTTCTCCATGAAGACAAAGAGGTAGAGGGTGGGTCTTAAAGACATTCCTATTCTACTTTTTGAGAAATTCTAACTTCGGATTCTTAAAAACCATCAAAAATTAGAATAGGAATGTCTCTAAGACCCACCCTGTATCTCTTTGTCTTCTTCGATAAAACTGGCTCAAAATTTTAAAATTTCTTTCAGTGCCTCATCTCCTAAACGGTGGGATCAATTAAAAAAACGCCAAGAATAAAATACTGTATTTATAAAATGTTGTAAACAATCAAAAAATATCATTGAAAATAGGGGTCCCCTTCCGAAATTTCAAAGTTGCCCCCCCCCCCCCCATCCCCCCTGTATGAGGAGTGCAGGGGGCTAAATTTGGCACAATTAAATAGCATTCAAAAAAAATTGAAACACATTTTTTCTTTTTTTGACATGTATTTTTCGAGATATTAGACAGTTTCAGGAATTTTTATTCACCCAGCATATTTTAACTTATGCATGATTGGGTATTGTGTGTAGATTTTAAAAAAGCTTCTACTAGATTTTTAGCCACATTACATAACAAAGACTAATAAACTATGATTGCTACCATCTCAGGAGATTTCATGAACACTGCAGAAAAGGATACTAACCCTAAAAAGAATAAAGCACGTGGTATTTGCTGGTATATGAACCTCTGGTGTATGACAAGGTCAGGATGTGCCAAATGAAGAAGACAACGTTGAAATGTGTTACTGGTAATTGTTACTGAACTTCAAATATTATAAATTTCTGGTAAATAAACAGCGTTTACTTTGTTATGATTATGAAAACAGAAGCCGTTAATGTTTTGTTGTTCTTTTTAAGTTTTCTTGTAAATTTTCTTTTTGTTAATATTTTACAAAATAAATAGAAAATGAAATTAAACTTAACTTTCAAAAAAAAAAAAAAAAATCATCAATATAATGAGAGTGGTAGTCAAATCTACTAATGAATAATAGGCTTTGTGCTCCACAAATAGGATTAGACTTCCAGGGTTAAACGCCCTTATAAGGGGGGGGGGGGGGCTAGTCAGTAGCAAGGGGGTTGAGGCTTCCCCCCTAATAGGTACAATGATCCTAATCCATCTATGAATATGGAGGTCAATGTGGATATTCCATGCCTAGACTCCATATAGTCAAGATTGTGTCAGCAAAATAAATTACTTCAACTTAATGACAGAAATTGAAGTACACAAATGGAAATGATCATATTATATTAAATATTTCAGTGATTTAATTTTTATCTATAAATAAAAAATAACATGTCCTAACTGACTGACCGATTCATCATCGTCGAGCCGAAACTGCTGAAGCTTGTTAATATAAAATTTGGTCCGCAAATTTGTTTATAATGTAGAGATTCCCTAAGAAAAGATTTTTAGAAAAACAACCCCTAAGGAGGTGAAATGGGGTGTAAACGTTTGTATGGAAAACTGTATTCTTATGTGTATCAACTTGAAACTTGGTATAAATATTCTTCAAAACAAATAATAAAACAAGTGTTTTAGGATTTTTCAAAACAATCCCTAAAAAGGTGTGTGACAGGGTTTTGAAGTTTATACGGGAAAATCTAAATTCCTGTGTTTATTGACATGAGGCTTGGTATAAATATTCTTAAAACAAATTAAAAACCAGTTTTACGAATCTAAGAAGGGGTGCAATGGGGTGTTGAAGTTTGCTTGGGAAAATAGACTTGAAATCGGGTATATAGACTCTTCAAACCATATATAGACAAATTTTACTATATCAGTTTAAAATCAATCAAAGTTTATATCCGAAATCCAAGTGAACAAAGTCACGGGCAAAAGCTAGTACCCAATAAAGAAGCTTTAAACGACAAATTAAAAAAGACAAACCCTATAAAGTACCACCACGGTTTTTTCTAGGTCAGCAATTTTCTGTAATTAAAAGTTTGGTAACGAACAAGGCGTTTTCCATTTTTTTTACTGTTTTCCATGAATATATTTTAATATTAATGGTCTTTCAGTTCAAAATATGATGATATCAATAAAATAAAACCAACAACTCGATTATGATCAAAGCCAGATAATTTTGAAAAAATCAAAATCGAAGAAACTGTGGAAATTTTAAAAATAGTACAAGTTGCCCAAACAAATATCCATTAGGAACTATGCCAAGCATCGGGGAGGGGGGGGTTCAAACATGGGAATGCCTTTCATGGAACACTCTTCCATTAACAATATGTAAATTTGTACAGAATTATAAAATAAAATCTGTCAAAGGATTATATGTTAAGGGACCATTCATATACCAGGTGGTCACTTTTTCAGGGCTTTTTTTAAACCCTCCAGGTGGTCATATTTGAACTCCCCCCCCCCTAAAAAAAAAAGAAATTGTGCCCCCAGAAAAATTAGAAACCCTCCTAAATAACTTTGAATGATTTTAAAATTAGTTTGACTATATGGTCATTATACGATTCTGCTTCATCCCATTTGTAGTCATAAGTGGTCAAATCCTGAACCCTCCCCCCCTCAAAATTGACCAAGTGGTTTATGAACTTTTCAAAGCCGACTAGATTTTGGATATTTTAAGATGCATTTGATAGCGACCATAATTATGGCTTCAAAATAACCTCATTCAACTCAAACAGAAATAATTATTAATAATCATTTACATTTTATAACTTCATTAATCCTCTAACAGATGAATATACACTATCTCCAGATGTTAGAAAACGCTATGAATAGAGTTATACGGTGACATAAAACTTTATTTAATACAGCAAATTTAAAATTTTTTAATTCGAACCCTAAATGTGTGCAAAAACAAAAATCCCAAATGCAATTTCCAATAATGAGGAGTCCATATTAGGCGAGGCCCAGACGTCAGGACGCATGGTATTTTCTTCTTACCAGATCATCATCAATACAGACATACACTAATTAATCCCACGTGCTTTGTATTAACTTACACCGAAGTAAAAACCATGCCTCTGTTAACACCACGGCTTCCCCAGAATGGATGCCCCTTTATTGGAAATTGCATTCAGAATTTTTGTTCTTTCACGCATGTAGGGTTCAGATTAGTGAAGGCTTGTTTGCGAATGAACCGACTCTTTTGAATAACTCTTCAATAGGAGCCGATAAGGAGCTAGCTCGCCCTTTGGGAGACACGACTCGCAAATGGTGTTGTTTTGCAAATAATTAGCAGTTAAATCGTGAACGATCTTAGAACATGGTCTCGAGCCTGAAGAATGAAGTTCACGAACGTCCAATAGCTTACTGTGAATGCATCATATGGCTACAATCAGGAATAGACGAGAAGACGGAATTTTCATCTATTCCTGCTACAATACTGTATTCGCTACTTTAAGTGGCGCCGCCCTTGTGGCATTTACTTGAACTGACCTAAGTAGGATTCACAGTAGCTTAAATATGGCTTTCATAACACAGAATACTAATCCCAGATGACATCTCATAATAGTTATTAGAACGAATTTTTATCTATACAGTCATCTATTTTTTAGTTTAAAAATGGAAGGATCCTACTTTCGCAGGATCTATTGAGCTATATGAAAAGAAAGACTTGATAACATTTGAACAGTTGGCGAGATTCAATTAAAACTTGGCAGTTGAATGGAGAGCATGTTGGGATTTTTTTGAGCACGTGCATTGTGACTGCTGAACGAATGTCAATTTTAGAAAACTATCTCATCTCTATTAACCAAAGTGACCCAGATTTCAAAAAGATGTGGTTCAAGCAAGATGGAGCATGACCCCATCAGACCAATAGAGTGTTTGAAGTCCTGGAAGAGCACTTTGCAGAACGCATTCCGGCTTTGGAGTTACCAAAGGCCACTGGAATGAGAATCGCTTGGCCGACATTCTCCTGATCTCAACCCCTGTGACTCATTTTTGTGGGGCAATATTAAAGACAAAGATACTATTATCTCCCTTCCTTTTACATCTGTTAATAACGCAGGTCTTGACAGTTTTAATAACCGTCAAATGTCTTTTGGCCGTCAATTGGTTACCTTTACCCTTATTTACCACCCCTCTTATGTCCCCATCGAAGAATGTGCTACTGTGATTAACAATCTCGAGCCTACTGATGCCAATTTTGCTTGGCGGTTATAATTATAATTACCTGCATCAAACACTGGATCTTAGGACATTAATCACTAATACAGAAACCCTCGTGCTTAAACAAGCGATTTCTTCTCCAAAGTTTACGCAAATAACCCCAGAACTATCACTGAGCTCAAAACAGCCATTCAATCATCGAAAGCATCAATGTCTCAACACTTCAGCGAGTTTTGCAGAATTGTGCACTGTCTGTGCCACAACTTAGTCACTGATGGAAAGAAATTTGAACATGTCAAACTAAATCCGAATGTCTGTAATTACTTTTAACACATTAGTTTTGAAAATTTGATGTTTTATTTCATATAGCTCAATAATTGGGTACAAGTGTATTTTAATATACCAAGGCTCATACTAATTCAGCATTTGTTAATACGTTCGGAAAATAAAGATAAAACTTAACGAAATGTTGACACACTAACAGCATATATAAGGGTAGTACAAATGAAAACGAAATTTATTTATTTTATCCAAAGTGTATACAAGGAATTTAAAAACACTCTCCAAATGCGTTAAGGCATTTATCCCACTGTGTACCAAGGTGTGGAATTCCTTTATGGAAGAAGTCTTTCGGTTGCGTGTGGGACCATTCCAAAACCTCTTCCTTCACTTCATCGTCCGACTGAAGCCTGTGGCCTTTCAGATGTTTCTTGAGATCCGAGAACCATTGTGCACAGATTTTTCTGTAGTGCAGATGGTTCCTGATAATGGAGTGAACAGTTCCACGACTACTGCCAATTTTAGCAACTACGACATCGATTGTCACTCTTCCGTTTTCCTTTAAGACAGCGTCAATTTTGGCTTTGGAATCATTCGTGAAGGCACGGTTTGCTTGTTCAGTTCGTTGATCATCTTGTAATGATGACCGTCCCTCCGAAAACCTCTTGCTCCATGCCCAAACACGAGTGAAGGTTAGGCAGTCATTTCCATAGACCAGGGCTGTCCAAATCGTGCACGTCGCCCGCGTGCAACATAAAAAGCTTGCAGGCAAAGCCGAGGAGATAGTCCAAAACTCAGGAAAGGAGTGGTTATAGTTTTTCCAATGCAGTGAGGCCAGACTTTAGGGGGAGATTCCGTTAAATGAGGCATTATTTCTTTTGTTACTGATACTTGCTTGTTTTTCGTCTCACATAACATGGCGCACATTCCGAAAAAGCATAAAATCACTGAACTAGTATTTAAACCTGATTGGAAGAATCCTTTTTTATCCCTATTGTTCACAGATCGGATTCTAAATGCATAATATGCAATCGTATCCTATCGGGGAAAAAAAAAAATACAATTCTACCTGACATCGAGAAAATTGTCACATTAAAACGAAGGAAATAAAATGGTAAAAATGACTCGTTTTTTTTTTTTCTTACAATGTCAAATTGATAATTAGCAACTCGACTTTACGGGACTGATCAACGTAATGTGCACTGGAGCTGCCATAGATGTTCTGCATACGACGAATTTCAGAAAAACTCCTTCACATGTCAAAAAACGAATTATTGCTCTCTGTTCCTGATTCGTTGATTCCATTTTGTTGTTTGGACGAAGCGATCGCTCGCAGAGCTTCGAAGCGCGAGCTATCGTTCTTTCTCATGTGATGCAAAACTTGAAACCTATTGTTCAATTTGCACGTGGGGTTTCGCAATTGTTGAAAACAAATTTACGATCCTACACTTTGCCTCCCCCCCCCCCCCCACACACACAAATTTTCGTTTTCATTTATACGACCCTTATACTTTCGGTAATAATTTCTTACGCAAATTCAGAGTTATCCGTCACCAAGAAGTTTGTTATCTGGATCGCTAAACTGAAAGCTGATACCTTAAAGGTAAACTCCACAGAAAAAATCGACTTTATTTTTTTTTTGCATCATAACATTAATCCAGGTTAATAGAGTATACATAATTCAAAATTTTTCGATTTTTCCTAACATTTTATTAAAAAAAACGCCTCGGAAAATTGAAAATTTGCGTGGGATCTTCCATTCCTCCTCCACAGAACAAATTGTCATTTCCGGCCACGAGAACCTCAGGGAATTTCATCACCGAGATTCTAGTATCTTAGAACGATTCTACATATAAGATTTTGCTAACCTGTCTTATGTCGGAATGCCTTCAATTTGTTCGGTTTGGATGTGTAAATAGACAGTGGGATAGAAATTTCACGTTTCATAGATTTCCAGAATCAGAATCTATTAAAAAACAGTGGATTAGTTTTTGACAGCGAGGGAACTGCTATCCAACTCCAAACAGCATCATGTACTCATTTCGAAGCATCTTGCTTTGTCTACGCATCCGCCGTGTAAAATTCAGTATCAATTAAAACAAGAAATTTGCTGAAACTAGATCATGTTTAAGGTGGAACTAGATGTTCTTCCAACTCTAATGGGCCTGGCGTTCTTCAAGAACAACGATCGCAACAGCACTCGTTAAATGCCGAAGGAATGAGGAGGTAGGCCTATCTGCTGTGTAAGGCACATGTCACCCTAATGTGCACACGCCGACGAGGCAAGTAGAAGATCCCGTTTCACGGTTTAATGCATAGGGCAGTATATTGCAGAAGTTGCAGTAGCATTTAATTCTGCTAATGACCCTTGTATATCGCTGTCACTGTTATCAAAATCGCAGTCATCACTACCGGTCTTGTTTCATATTCATAGTCCATTGCGATGCCCAACTGACAACTACCCGATAGCGTCCAATGTGTGACGTCACGAATTCGAAACTCCTTTGCACTTCTCGGCAACTTGTGACATAACAGTTGCCAAAACATGGCACCAGTGTCGATCGCAGGGGGAGGGAAAAAGTTTTTTTTTTTTATATATTTTATCAATTTTGAGTTCGAATTGAAAATTTTTATACATGCTACATTGTTATTGAGATTTTCATCTTTCATTTTAAGCGAAGTTGTTTTGGGTGTGGAGTTTACCTTTAAGCCCAAGTCTTACAGTATAGCATCCATAAGATGTCAGATTTCAGTGTTGCAGTCTGGATAACCAACTTTTTAGAGATGGATAACTTGGAATTTGCATAAGAAATTATACTGAAGGTATATGCTGCTAGTGCGTCAACTTTTAGTAAGTTTTATCTTTATTAGGAGCTTTAGCAAAAAGCTACTTATAAGAATGCGCCCTTGGTCTGTACGTTTATCCGGCCGTCCACCGTCTGCATGATAACTTGAAAACGGATCAACTTTCTTAAATTCCGTTTTCAGAAATATGACCATCAAAGTCTTAGCTCGGCCGTATCAACTTTTCAGAATTTTTCGTGGACCCCTTCAAGTCAAATTCACGTGCTAAAACAGTGAGTGTAAAAAATTCAAAGATACTGGCATGTCATATAACAATCGATTTGTCAAGAAGGAATACATTGTTACTTTCTGTTCATCTTTTAAGCATTACTGACATCGGCACGCGCACGTGAAATCGCTTTGTCGATGCACGATTGCTCAAGTGCTCATAATCTATAAGTTTATTAGGTAGCGGAAAAATGGAGCTACTTATTGTTATTTTACACACGACTTGAATCACCCTTCATCATTTCTACATTTTTTGAGGTAGAAGGTTGAAATTCGGAATGTAGCTTACTATGGGCATGTCCATCTGCACTATTTAGTTTGGTTTTGATTGGTATACGGGGGTCGGAATTACGGGGGTGGGACTCGGAGCCGGGCAACATATCTATGTGCTATTTAGGTACGTAAAGGCGTAAAATTCAGTATCCACATTCCTCTAGGCAAGATCTACATTACTATGAAGTTTAGGCCCAATTGTTCCAGTGGGATGGATTTGCGGGGGTGGCATCATTTGGTCCTTAGAACTATGGCAACATATGGCATGTGATATATCATACGTTCGGAAATGATGAGAAAGGAAAGAAGATACGAGGGTTTTTTTACATATTACGTTCGAGAAAATCAATTTATTGATTTAAAAAAACTTGGGGAGAGGTAAAAAGTGCAGATGAAGGGGTAAAAATAGATGATTTGCCTTATCCTATTCGGGAGGCGTGGGGGGGAGGATTAATTTCTTTTTAATAAACGTATAAATGTATTTCTGCTTCATTGCTAAAGCTCCTCCTTGGAATGTTTACAAGATTTTATTTTCCATAAGTATCAACGAATCCTGAATTAGCATGAGCCTTACTAAAATGCACATATACCAATAATTGTCACCCTGTATGTTCCAAATTTTTTTCGAAGATTGCAAAAACATGACAATAAATTGAAATAATAATAAGATATGGGGAAAATGACAATGCCCAAGAAAAATAATGTAATTTCATAAAAATAATTTTAATAAACATATATGTAATATAAAATAAATAAAGTCTTTTTCTGCTTTTATCAGTTCATTTTATTTATACCAAAGGTATTTGTAGACCCCACCATGGTAAATGTGTAATACATACACATGGTTATTTCTAAATAAATGCAAATTAGCCCAACTTTCTTATCTTTCACAGAACATTTTCATGGTATATGGAGTTATTAAAGTTTTATCGATATTTTAAGCATTGATAATAGTTATCTGTAAAAATTTAACAACCACAAAAGTAAATAGCCGATTTGAAGGCAGTGCTGCTCTTAAGATTTGGGACATTTAAACGCAAAGCAATGAAGTACATCGGCGAGTCTATGCAGATAGCTTTTGACAAATACTCATCAGCATATAAAAGTTAAACGTAAATCGAGAGCTTTCTCTCTTCTCAAAGGGTGCTTATTTTTCATTCCCTGATAAATCAATACATTTATTTTTAAAAAATGATCACCATAAATAAAATGTCAAACCCATAAAACAGCAGTGCCCATTCCGGCTTTGATGATGGAAGCGAGAGAATTTATTGATTATCCATTTGTTTCAGGCAGCATTACAGAATACGTGTCAGTTTAGAATAAACGGGAGCTTACCTTACGAGTTAGATGTTCTTATGACTGTCAGTTACTCTGTAGTCATTTACACGAAGTTGTCGTCGACTAATGAAGCGAGCTTTCAGCGAAGGAGAATGCATAAACTAGCCATGTTTCCCCGTTTTGAGTACTCCTTGAGCCGGCGTTAAAACACGTCATTCGTTCTCGCGTCAGCATGAGAGCAGCTTGAGCCGACTTCACAGAAATGAACGCTATTTGCTGGGAATTGAATGAAGTCATAAAGTGCGCCTCTTTTGAATATCGTTGTCAAATTTACTTTTATGCACTCTTTGGGTGTAGTCATGCCATATTCTTCATTAAATTTTAAGTTTAATTTCAAAAATTTTACGTATTTACTAAATTTTCTGAGGCATTGTAACGTAAAATGCTCGATTAGCTTCCATTCTCGCTATAATGCTTGAGAAGTGATCTCAGCTGTGATTGGTCAGTTCAGATCTAAGCAGCCAATCACAGAGCAGCTTTTTAAAGACATGAGATTTCATAAGTTTCGAGTTGTTTTATTAAAGATTATTATATAACATAAAGAAAATTTAATTTTACTTTATTTATGCTGTTTGTTAAAACAGTTGTTTCAGATTTAAGCCTATAAAAGTTTCTATTTTACAGCGACCACACAAGAAAAAGGTAAATGCGGTATTTTGTGACGTATGTCAAAGCGAAGGGGCAATAACTTCTTCGCTTCGCGGGATCCATTCCAAGATCGCTGTGAACCTCAACAACAAGATCGTTGAACTTATAGAAAACAAATTAATTCTCAAATTTAAAAAAAAAAAATTATAAATTAATTTTAAAAAAATCCGCTTAAATTTTCCTACAAACTTCGGCCTATTTTTCTTTTCTTCGAAAAATTCAAACTTTTCTCGAGAATTCTCGTGACTTCTTCGATGGAGCGAGACTAGCACGCCATTTTGTTATAGTAGGCCTATCCGGCTGGTTCTTTCTTCCTATAGCTGTAATAAAAAATGTCAGATCAACAACAGGTACAATAAATTTGATATCGCTTTATTTTTTAAAAATTCCCTTATAGCCAGAACGCTGAGAATCTTCCTGCATGGGAGAGCTGGAATCTCCTATTAAATGACACCATTCGCATTTATTAACTATTTTGCTTTCTTTGTTAGGACCAGAAACTTGAAGCCGGGGAGTCGGGTTCAGAGTACATCAAATTGAAAGTTGTAGGACAGGTAGGCCTAAATGTTTAAAATTAATAATTAATGAAGGAAAAATTTTAAAATTAAGGCCCATAAATAATAAAAGAAGGGGTGATGAGATGATCTACGTAAAACAAGTATGTAAAATTGACCTTGGTTCTAAATTAACGCAAGTTTACTTTTTTGTCAAGTTTCAACACTTCCATGGAGATCGCGCCAAATCCATTAATGCTAATCCCCTGAACTTTAAAGAATGCTTGGAACGAATAAATTGATCCAAACAGCTTAATTTGGAATCATTTACGTATTAACATACAAATACACTTTTTTAGATCGTCTAAGAACACAATAACGTACATGGGGTGATTCTAACTTAATTACCTATAAGTACTAATAAGCAACAGTATATGCACTGATCTTGCATAAATTTATCCTTCCTATATCCAAATTTATACTGAACCACCAATGTTTAGTATGGCTACATTTGTCCTTTAGCAGATACCCCATGCTTGCAATTATATTTGCATCTGTTTACAATAGTTTCAACATGATCCATTGGCATAGGTTGTCTAGTGGTTGCATGAAGTGAAAGGATATGTACACATTGTTTTTAATACAACCCTGTAGACAAAACTCTGAGCTCTTGTTCCACCACAATCAAATCCACACAAGAACTGTATGCAGTGACCTGGTAATGATAGCATTGTAGTGTACAGTCTTTAGAATACAGTGTTGTCAAGTCGAAACAGAAAGTACCCTCTAGATTAGATACAAGATCCCCTAGAAACTCCCTATTTATTAAAAAATGGTAAACTTTTCCTTTAGTATAATCACTTTCAGAAGCTGCTTGCTCACTTCACTACGAAGCATGATTGTTGCACGATGTGACGTCAGGTTTTTCAGTTATCTCTAAAAACTGTTGTTGGTTAATTTTTACTATCTGCACAATCCCAAACAGTTCGTTTTGCCATGCGCCGAAATATGAAATTGAGAGAGGTTATCTAAGGAAAATTTTACGTGCAAAAACAGGAAATTTTTACTACTCTTGGCGCTTCGTGCCTCACATCATTCTCGGCCCAGCAGGCCTCGTTGGTCACTGTTTTCTGTTACGACGATGTCCCCTTCCCGGGGTTGCCGAATATATACATACCTCAACCTGTTTATGTCACAGAGGGCAGTTGGGTTTCCCCCCGGCCGGTTACAGGAAGCTAATGGTCAGTACTTATTTTATTGGTCACAAACTATTTTTCAGTTTTTTAAGGAACTGAAAAACGTGACATCACACCGTACAACAATCACGCTTCATGGTGAAGTGGGCAAGCAGCTTCTTTCATTATACTAATGTGAAAATATACCCAAAAAATCCCCTATGTTTCCCCCTAAAATTAATGTTTTAATTAATGGGGCCAAAATTGCCAATTCAAATTTTTAATGAATAATCAATGAAACAATGAAGTAAACTAACTATATTAAAACGAAGTGTCTCCAGTACCGGTAACGAACAGAATTTTTGCTGGATCCCGGCACTGACTACTGACTGGCCAGTTCAGTCACCTGACAACATGGCATCTGGGATCAGCCATCATCTGATATCAGTAATTTTTACCTGTCAACGTAAAATCACGACTTGTTTCTTCCTGCGACTTACGACTTAGACAAACGCTCATGATGATTCCTTAACGAATGTGGCAAAGAAATAGACATTCTTTGTTGGGTATAATCGGGCTATAAAGACTATTTGTAAATAAAAAATAATTTCAATAATAACAATAAAATAACATGATTATTTCGTTTTTGTACACTTTTATTATCATAATTACTTTCCTCCCAATGTTTACTTGTTACCAGTGGGCGGCGTTCACCGGCTAAGAAATTTGTACTCCAATAAGTTTCTGAATTCAAATATTGAAAATAATTGAAAACTAAATACTATAATTCTTGGAAATATTATGAACCCGTTTATCTGCCATTTATTTAATTTAGCAAACTGGTATTACTTATTTATTTGACTTTGACAGTGTGTCAATAATTATGGAACGAAAATAACTGAAAAATAATCACTGATTTCGTCACGTGACTGAACTGGCCAATCAGGAATTGTTGCCGGGATCCAGCAAAAATTCTGTCCCGTTACCGGGACTGGAGACACTTCGATATTAAAATCCCTTATTGACCTAATTGAATTAAGTTTCAAACCAGTAATTTTTTAACATTTAACAACAATATTTTAACTGGAAGTAAATGACTAAAGTTATAACGTCATTATTTTCCGTTGCACCTGAAATATGATTATACATATTTTGATTAAATGACTTGATCATACGTTCACTTGGATTAAACGAAGTGGAATTTAAATGTTCCTTGTGTAAAAAATCATGCACCATCATCAATGCATGTGTCATTTCAATTGACATTCTATTTCTTAGTTTATTTTTTATGACTGATAAGAGTTGAAAATGCTCTTTCCACTGCAACATTTGACAAGGGCAAAGATAACAGTCCAGCATCTAATGCACCAACATGGCTGAATCTTTATCATTAAATACTTCAGCCCAAATTGGCTCAGAGCCAGTTTTAGTTTCCCAATTTATGTTGAAAATATTTAACCATTCTGCCTCAATTTGGTAAGAACTATTCCTGAAGCGATGTAAAATGACACTAAGGGCCAGTTCATTATCTACTTTCTCAAGTGAGTATAGGTGATTGTAACTTCCGGTGTTTGCAAACCGCGTCCCTCACTTCCGACCCAAAGTTAGCGTTTTCATAGGCAACGCACAAGCATATCTTAATTGGTTTAACGTCAAACGAAGACAAAGAAATTGGTTTATACTTGTTTAAAAAATTTTCAATAATTTTCAAAGATTAATATTAAAACTCAAAATAGGCTTAGCGTGCTTGTGTGACGATAATGGATCAACAGTAGGAGGGTTAATTCCATTATAGAAGTATGTAAAAATAGTTTCTGTAATCAAATTCATAAATAACCAAACCGAGGAACTGTCAATAATCGTAATACCAAAGAAAAATAAACAACCTCTTGTCCACAACAATTTATTAACCCCTATGCGCATTTCGGCCATCAATCATCGACATATACAGAGTACACGAGGCAAAAGGCAGAATTCATACAGTAGGACGACCAATCAGAAAATTGCAATGATATCATTTATGTGGAATATAAATATTCACATATTTAAACGGAACATATTAAAGTTTGTTTTTATAGCAACGATAACGTTCTTCAGAATCTCGATCCATTCCATGATAATTCCTATGACTTGGATTTGAACGCCATACCAGTTATCTTCAGGATATTTACCATTACTTTATCCATTACTTAACCTGGAATTGATAAGCAGACTTTAAAAGCTTATTGATCCTTAGATAATTATCAATTTGTCAAATTCGGTATGGTGACATCTGCATTGTTCATAGGCACTCGAAACATTTTAAAGCCTTTCTTTGCAGAATTAGAACAATTAAACACACAATAAGTGCATCCCATTACGATAAAAATATTTAAAAAGCGCACTTTAAATCCAATGAGTGTGAAGTTACATAGGAGAGAAGGGAGCAGAAGCCCTTTGTTAGGGCCGGAAGTGAAGTTTGTTTTGATTCTGACGTCGTGCACCGCCATCAACGTACGTCACCTATTCTCAACTGAGTCTTCAGCAACAATGGAGTTGTATTGTTGAGATGAGGGAACACTTGGTTACAACAATGTCACGTTATTGTTGCTGAACCCTCAGCTGAGAAAGTACAGTAGAATTTCAGGGGACCAATAATATTTATTCGTAAAAAACAACCCCCTCCCCCCCCCCCCCAAAAAAAAAAAAACATAAATAGGCACTGAATTTTTAATAGGCAGTATTTTTAATACAAATAGGCTTATACACTGATTAAGTATTCGAGTTTGGAAAATATTTAACAATTGTTGTCTGATGGATATTTGAAGTTTTATATCATTATTTAAGTAGTTTGAAAATTCAAAAAACTGTCAAAAATATCGTCTGGTACATTTATTAGTTGCATACAGATGGTTTTTTAGAGTTTCTAAGGAGCTTTTAATTTGTGAGGATGTTGCTTTGAATGTCGTATTTTCCAATTTCTCGTCACCTTCATGGTCTTCTTCGCCACCATCTTTGATAAGATCGCAAATTTCGTTATCGTTTAACGTCTGAGAAGTTAAAACTTCCGCATCAATATTATTAACAAACTCGGAGAATTTAGATTGAAAATTCAGCTTACTTTTCAGGATTTCCCACTCTTCAAATCCTTCAAATTCGCTATCATCATCTTCGGTTGAGACTGCAAGTTTCACTTTCGTTTGCATAGAGAGCCTAGAAAGAGAAAGCACTCTAGTTACTTATGGCGCCCTTTGTTGGCGACGGCGGAAACTAGTCCACAGTTAATCATCAATCACGACAGCGATAACATAGGCCAAATGAACAAAATGTAACCAGGCCGCTCACGCAAAAAAATTTTCACTTTTTTAGTAAAGAATTTTTACTACCAATTACAACTTCTAACTTCGTAAAATCCGAACTTCGTCGTAGAAACACTTCGTAAAACTTAAAGTTTATTATATGGAAACTAACAGGAGGGGGTCGGGATTTCAGAATTACTTTGTAAAATCCGGAATTTCGTAAAATGCGAGTTCGTAAAAGCAAGGTTCTACTGTAGATAATGAACCTGCCCTAAGTCTTTGATTGTCTAGCAACCTATTAATGGAATCAAGAGTTTAGCCTTCTCTAGGACCAAAAGATTTGATGATGAGTTTAGCCTTCCTGGCAAAAACTACAAGAAATTGCTTGCATCTCTCTCGTATACGAGCTTCATTTTTTTCCCCGTTAAATTTGTCACAAGTTCAAATTCATAACCAAAATGCATTCCTAACCTAACCAAAACTCCCAAATATGAGATACACGTCCTGAGGCTGCACGTGCCACGATTGCAACCAGCTGACTCCACTGACTAGAGCGGAATTTATTTATTTTATTTTTTTTTTTATCCTACGCTGTTTCTTATGTCCGAAATTTTTAATGAAAATATATCCCCCTAAAAATATTTATCCTCTAAATTTGTCCCTGTAAAGATATTTTCCCCCTAAATTTAGGGAGAAATCCCCGAACTTAGCAACACTGTTAGAATATGAACTTATTGTCAAATTTTGGCAAAGTATTTGAAAAATTTATGACTGACAGCAGGGCTCGTACACAGCCTTAAATTCCTGGAAAAGCCTGGATTTTTTTTAAACCGTTTTCAAGGCCTGGAAAAATTATTCAAATTTCATATCAGCATTAAAAGGTCTGTCCGCATTAACTTTACGGGATATGTATATAAAAGTAGTGTTTCATTGGCTGACTGAGCCTTACAACTTTCATGTTCCATTGGACACGAAAATGTAATCCCTTAAAAAGATTTAATGCATATTATAATGCCTATCACGACAAAAACTATATAAATTGTTCCGTTTTTAAAGAAATAGAAAAAAAGACAAAACCAAATGCATACCAGGAATCTAGCTGCACTATTACATTGCCACCATTATCATTTCTGTGACCACCACTCAGATTTAAGGTAAATATCCATTACATAATGTAGGTTGTAAGGTATCAGTAAAATTTTAAATAGATCACTGGTATTCCAAACATTGCCACAGCAGCTGACCGCTACTCTTCTTGAAATATAAAAATGCCCCTTTTTCTATAAAAAATTAACTAGCACTCACAAATTTCTAGGTAGATTCTGGCATCATGCAGCATGTATACTCATAAATATTGGTCTGGGAAAAGTTCTGGAATTTGAAGTTGAGATAGCATACGAACCATGGGACAGGTTAACCTTGCAGTGAAGGAACACGTACAGTGCGAGATCATTGTATCAATACGCGGAGTAATTAACGGAGAGGGGGATAGGTAATAAGAAAAACTGGTATATGTATATTTTAGTATACCAAGGCTCATACTAATTCAGGATTTGTTAATATTTACGGAAAATAAAGATAAAACTTAACTAAATGTTAACGCACTGGCAGCATATACTTTCAGTATAATTGCTTATGCAAATTCTGAGTTATGTCGCTGAAAAGTTGGTTATCTGGACTGGTACACTATAAGCTGACAAGTTGTATGGAGTAGAGGGCTTAACATGTCAGCTTACGGTGTAGCAGTCTTTTAACGACGATTAACTTGGAATTTGCATAAGAAATAATACTACAAGTATATGCTGCTAGTGCGATAATATTTGCTTAAGTTTTATCTTTATTTTCCGTAAATATTAACGAATCTTGAAATAGTATACAGAAATACACATATACCGAAAAACTTGCTCTAGAAACGGGGCAATTAACTTTTTTTCATGACTCGCAAGATGGTGTCCCTGTGTAGGAAAACAAGCACTTAACCCGTACTGTCTCCCAGAATAAGTACATTATTTATTTTTTCTAATGAATTTAGAAACAATTAAAACCTCAGCACTGTAGCACTAGGCAACGGCACCGGTTGAGTCCTCGTTTTCCTACACTGGGACGTCATCTTATGACATCAGGAAAAGGCTAATTGCTTGCTATAGAATTATTTGGATATTGTTCATGCAATCTTAAGCCCGTTTTCCATTTAGCGGCTCTTTGGAGTTTGTTAGGCATCTGCGTCTTTTTTTTGGGTATTTTTGAAAAATTCACTCTTTTTCCAATTAGTGTCTCTCAGCCGTCAGTCACGCGTCTTTTCAAGATCTGGCATGGCTAGATTTTTACGCGTTTTTTCAGGCGTCTTTTTAGATCTAGCCAATCAGGTGCAATCTACTATGGATTTCTGGGTAGATGTCTTTGCCGATTCAGATGGAGAATCATGGCTGCTGTTCACAGACACTGGTTCTCGTGTCTTTTTTGTCATGAATTTATTAATAAACAGGTTATAAAAAATTTGGTGAATCATTTATTAACTAAATAAAAATGATATAGTAATAAATAAATTGTGAACGTGATCAGAATGGTTGATATCCTCTTTTTCCATCGCCTTGATAGAGCGACAATTGTTTGCAGTTACTCGATCAATCAGATCAGGCCAGATTCAGGATAATGGTTGAAAGTCGCTAAATGGAAACTACCACGTTCGCGTGCTAATCACGATGCTTCTGCAGGCGACGATTGCAAGAGGCTCAAAAGTTGCCGCACATTACGAGGCACCAAAGAGTCGCTAAATGAATGGAAAACGGGCTTTATGTAAACATTTAAAACTATTTGCTTCATTCGACTTATCGACGGCGTGGCAGCCATGATAACAGTTCTAAAAAAACGTCAATGCATGCGTTATTAAATAGAAAGTATGAAAAGACCTGGCAAGTGATGTGATCAATTTTTAAAATATGAAGAGTAAATAATGAAAAATTTTAATTGGGTATATTTACTATATAAGTTTTTCTATTAAAAAAAAAATGCTAGAGACTATACTTTTTTTTTTATTGCATCTTAATTCTACTAATCTGTCGACCTAATCTTCTCTGATTATAAAAATAACTTGGATTCTTTCTTGTTTCGGTTCATAACCGATGTTCTAGAACAAATCGAGTTCCTTCTACGCTAATATTCATGGCACGATGGTGCAATTAGTTCGTAAAACTCTTAAATATAGAGCGAAGTGGTGTTTTTCCGCCATTAGGAAAACCTTGGCGAGCGCACAAGATTCTGGGAGTTGATGGACTTAGAACATGATCGCCTTTTTTTAAATTTTCATTTGGGGTATCCGTACCATCTGAAAGTCCATGTGATCGAGATCTGTTATAATCAGGAATCTGCTGTAGTTATCAAATTTTTGGATTTTTTGGATAGGAGCTGCTCATTTGATGGGCCTTTGTGCGCTTGCTTTTCCTGAAACAATCTAATGATTGGTAGGTCGGCATCTTCATTTGCTTATAGTTAGCGTAACTGCTACTTAATATCTGTTTGCAGGATTGAAATTGTCAAAAAATGCACATGTTATTTGATATATCACACGACCCCCCCCCCCTTTCCATTTAAAAAAATTGACTTAGATTCAAGATGGCGGCCATGTTCGGTACATACCATAAAAGATAGACCACCTCACCCATACCTTACTGGAATATTCAGATTTCCCAATTCCTGCAAGGTTTTTGAAAAAACAGGGTGTACTGTGAATTTTGACTCTCCCTGTATAAAGGTTTTTCATTCTTTTTTTCTTTTTTAAAACGTTGATTAAAAGGACTCGTGCTGGATTTGGTGCTGCGAAAACATGCAAGAACTCTTCTTTTAAATATATAACAAGTCAAAGCAGTTGATGGAATAGAATAGCACAGGTGGGGAGGATGTAGCTGCTAAGCACAGCTGAAGCTGCAGTTTCTTCTCGGTTATGAGCATCGCTTCCTGTTCTATCTCTTCCCTGATGAAAAGTTTGTGGGAGATAAAAAATGTGTTAAATTTATGGATGTATAACAGATTCACATAATCGGGAAGTGGAAATATCCATCTAATGATTTTTTTTTAATACAATAAAATTAAGAGCAATTACAATAGAGCATAAATACATTTTGATTTATCTTTTTAAAGAGCTTTGGTTCTGGATAAAACTAGATTAGTCCTATTTTTGGCAGTAATTCAAATGATCGGGCATAAATCTTCCTCTTCCTATTGTGATGAATAAAGGAATAAATAATTGCAGCCAAATATGTCTTCATTTCCTAAATGGTTGATATGGGAAAGAATGGTCACGGCTCTTGAGCATCATATGCTATCCATAAATGCAGCTGTTAAGCTTGAGATTAACAGGGGTTGTTGACTTGTAGTACGGTCTGCTTTTAAGATGAAGTTATTAAGAATTTCTGTGGAAGCAATTTGTGCAGGAAAAAAAAAACACATTTAGCTCTTAGAGGCTAGTGGAATATTATTTTACATTATTGCTACATAGAATGGATCAAATATGAAATTATTTACTTATGATGCTGAGGTGCTCGTAAAATTAAATTTAAGGGAACTTTATTTTGAAATTGCTTCAAATGCCTAATAATAGCAAAATGGTTTCTTTACAGGATAGTAATGAAATACACTTCCGAGTCAAAATGACTACACAAATGGGGAAATTAAAGAAATCGTATAGCGAACGTGTGGTAAGTATTGTTAATGTGATGTTATAAATGTCTTATTTATATTTGATGTCTTATATCATTTAGGGCAGGGATTCCCAAAGTTCTGGTTCACCAGGGCCCGCGGCAGCCAACCATAGTTGAGTTTTCCGATGTGTTATTTTTAATAAGGGGCCGTGGAAAATTTTTTGGAGCATCAGGGGGGCCCCGGCTTAAAAAGTTTGGAAACCACTAATTTAGTGTGTTTCCATTAAGCCCAACCGGTCGCCAACATATGTCACGTAGTTTGCATTCCATTGTTCATTCCTTTGTTTACAGTGTTAATTATTTTCAGTTTATTGATTTCAAAATAACGAACTACTTACACTGGGCCGGCGAAGCGTCTTTTTCTGCCTCCTCCGCCATCCACACGAGTTGTTCCCACTGGACCGGCACAAAAGAAGTGGCAAGGGAAGAGAAATATAATGGCGGTGTTGTTTCGATCTTAACTTATTGCAGTAAAATTTGGACGAACTTCATGGTCCATAGAAATTTGTAATATCCGAAATTTGCTTTACGTATCTGAGACAATTCGGAATTTGTTTTATCACTGTTGAAAGGCCAATTGGCACAGTTGGGAATTCCGAATTGTTTCGTTAATTTTTTTGTATCAGAGTTTGTTAAAAGAAGTTCAACTGTAATTATGTGCCGGCCCTGTGTGAAATGAGCATTAATGACGCTCTTCATCATTAATTTACTTTTTAATTTATTTTTTTTTAAGTTACTTTTTGGAAGTCGCTTTCAGTGAAATGACTTCAGTTTTGAGCAAAAAGGTTCAACACTACTTGTCAAGTAGAGGAGAAGAGCACTTCAGTTTGATTGACGTCGCAATGACGTCATAAATGAGGCTGCCACCTGGTGTAGAATGATAAAATACATATGCGCAAACAAATCTGCGCATTACATCAAACAACAATGGTTGTCATATCTCGTCAGCAAACGCCATTTTGAAATAGCACCAACGTCCCATTCATGTTCCTGCCCTGTTTGCTGTTCTAATTAATTGTTATCTAGGCTATGAAATTCTACTTAATTTTATTATTAATAAATGTTCATTCTGATCGCGATCGAGTGCTGCATCTAAAAACTTCCCGACCTCACTGTCATTAGTGAACATTCACGAGCGTTCACTTTCGCTTAGCGAAGTTTCTGCTAAAAGAAAAAAATAGAATCTAGCGGGTTCTTAGTTTGGTTGAGTTGGAAACGCTGAAAGCTGATAAGAAAATACATCGCCTTTTTTGAAAGTATATCGCATATAATTTTTCTTATCGCATCTACTCGTTTGTTCCCAATGCGATTTATGTTTTTGAAATGAATATGACAGATGCATAACGCGGTTTTATTTTAATTTTTTTTATACAACTTCATTTGTAAAATAAATAGTTAAAATTAAAATGCACACAGGTTTGCTTCGAAACTGAGCAATGGAGAAATAAAAACTAAAATAAAAGAAATGGGTAGTGGAAAAAAAGCAAATAGCGGTTGCAGTTTTTCCAGAAGCATTTGTATGCTTAAATAAACTTAGATTTATTTCAAAACATGAGCCCCAGAAAATATCCGAAACCATGTGTTCTCGCTTAAATAATTGATTTTCATAATAATGAACTTATAGATTAACGAACAAATTTCCATGGTCCTCTGAAGTTCGTTATAACGAGATTTTACTGTGTTCATGATCATTCAGAAATGCCCTATACCTGGTTCGGAGCGTAGTGATTATTATTGTGTTCAGCCCGAATTGGGCAGGCCTTTCTTATCGGTGGCTACAGCACTGCACAGCAATAATGGCAGCCTGCTGAGACGTTTAAATGTGCAAGCATGTTAAAAATTTATTTTCTAAGAGAATCGGCACGAGAACTACTTATAAAAGCTTTTGAAACTCGGAAGATTTTTTATATTAAAAACTTTAATATTTGTTCAAATTTAAGAATTTATTTTATTGAAAGTTTAGGCCCATAAACATTTTTGTGAAATGTAATTTTACCGATGCCGACGAAAAAACACTCGTCGGCCTTAATATACACGCTTTTGGAAACGTTCTATCGGTATTTTTCTGTAAAATACGTATTACAATATTATTTTCGACCCGTTCTGCTTTCAAATTTTAATTTTTTCAGAAAAAAATAATCGCTATCCAAACAAAATTTTCAGCAATGGCAGCCTAAATGACTTTAGATGGGCAGTGATGTCAAGTATCGAAAAAGTTTTGCTCTTAATGTTAAGAAGCATTCAAATTAATATAAAACACTACATTTTTAAATATAAATACTAAATTTAAAATATATACATATAAAAATGCAATTATCAGCAATTTATACATCAAAATTATGCAAATTTTAACACCACCTCCATGCAACAAAATATCTATATAGTGAAATGATTTTGCCGGCCCATTGAGTTTCACTCTACGGAGGTTCTACTGTACCATTTTATGGTTTTTGTCATGCTTAGTAGATAAGATTTTTTTTTATATAAGAAGTAAAAGTTTTTGTGTGATTTATTTTCATTGTAGTTAATTATTTTTGTGAACTCATTTGCATTTGCTTATTTTTAAGGGAGTTCCAGTAACTTCGCTAAGGTTCTTATTTGATGGTAGGAGAATAAATGATGACGAGACACCAAAACAGGTAAAACTATATAAATCTTAACTTGTTTCAGATACACTGAGTGGCCAGTTTTTTAGGAACCCCCCCCCCCCCCCATTACTGTCTTACGCCACTTCTAGTAGCTATAACAGAACGAATTTGCCATGGTAAGGATTCAGAGAGCCGCTGGAAGCATTGTTCCATGATGTTTGTCCACGCGGATGCAGCAGCTGCTCCCAGTTTGTGCTTATTGGATGGTGGTGGATCCATGCCTCGAATAACACGTTCCAGCTCGTCCCAAAGGCGTTTGATTGGGTTCAAATTCCAGGGACAGGAATAAGTTGAATTCATTTTCATGCTCCTGGAACCATTCCATGAGGATGCGAAGCATTGTCCTGCTGGAAGTATTCCTCCGATGGGGGGAACACAGTAGCCATGGAAGTTTAGGCAGCCCTGACAATTAAGGAGTTGTTCTACAGGTATCATCGGACCCAGAGTACGCCAGGAAAACACTCCCCAGACCATTACAGAATCACCACCCTGAACAGTGGAAACCAGACCGAAGGGGCCCATTGCTTCGTGCTGTTGTCTCCAAATTCTGCGTCGGCTATCTGCACGGTGCAATAGGAAACGAGATTCATCATGGGCAAATTTGGGTGGAGATCAAAGATACAACCGGCTATTGGCTGTTGTAGCCCATCCTTGCCAGTAGTGTGTATAGTGTGTTCAGAGATGTTATTCTGTGGTCCAGAGTTGTACTCCATGGTTAGTTCCCATCGTACGCGCACCCCTTAGATTGATGAGTCATTTGCAACCACAAGCTTCTCTCTGGCTGGTGTTTTTTGGTTGTTTAACCAATCCTGGTAAACCCCTGAAATGGTAGTTTGGGAAAAGCCTAGAAGACGTGGTATCATACTGTCGCATCTTTTAGTTTTCCTCATGGTGATGGTCAAATCACTTTGAAGTTGACATGTGTTCTCGCTTTATATTGGTACTGACTATGACGTGACCAACTGATGTAGTAATTGCTATGCCAACGGTTTTGCATAGTCATGGGTCTTCCTAATAAACTGTCCACTCAGTGTTTTTAATTATAAGCATTATGGAGTGTGTTATAAATAATGCAGGCATTTTATCAATCTAGACTCTGATGAATTAATATTTTCTATGTAACCATTACTTCTTAGCCATTTACTGCAACTAAATAGAAAAGGGTGTATACATTAGTTCATTACAGGGGGAGGGGGGCTCTTGGGGCGCAGCTCCCCAGTTTTCAAAAAATTAACAAATTCATCTTGGTTGCATGGTCAGTCATCGTCGATTTGCGGATAGTGAGGATTAACCAACAAGTCTATTATATACAGAGGTTGAGTTGAGTCAAAATTAGTGGCCGATTACCGCGCAAACTTTTAAATGGGCACCAGACAGAAACCACTCATTGCTAATCTTCAAAGTAGAGTCTATCATGCTCGATGGTCTTCATCCAACGATCAGCCAGTTGGCAGATGCCCTCGCGAAACCACTCCTCCGGTTTCTGGGCGAAAAAAGTCACGCACGGCGTCTTCAACCTCACTGACATTGGCGAGCATCGTCCACGCAGGAAGTGTGCCATGGGTAGGAAGAGATGGTAGTCGGAAGGTGCCAGGTCAGGGCTATATGCTGGATGTGGCAGAACCTCGATGCCCTCCATCCAACTCCTGCAACTTAAGCGGTGCGGTGCTTGAGTGGGCGTCAGCTTGTAGGGCTTAACTCTGCAGCTCCTATTGACCTTTCCCATGGTGTGCGGATGTCGAACCACACCCAGTGTCCTCCCCAGAAAATGTTATCAGCTGGGTGGAAAGATACAATAGCCGGGCGGACAAAAATTAAAAACAAATGAAATACTATGCAGTGGTGTGCAGTTTTTCGTATATTCAGCCGGGCGGCCACCAAAATCAGCCGGGCGGCGCGCCCGTTGAAAAGGGCCTAGGGAGAACCCTGCACACCCGAATGTGATCTCTGCCTGGATTGGCTTCCACTTGTTGCTGTAGGGCTGGGTCTTCCGTGCCTTGGCGCATCTTCCAGGCCCATGTCTCCAGATGAAAAGCGGGAGAACCACAGTCTTGCTGTCCGTTCATTGGTCACCCTGCAAATTTCGGCGGCTGCTGCTCGCGCATTGGTCCCCTTTTTCCAATAGTGACGAGCCCGCATATCACCAATTTTTCTGCCATATTTGCTGACGCAGGTGGCATTCAAATTCGTACTGACGTTTCTTCCCTCTTTTCTCTTAATAAACTGCGATATACCCTTGTGGTAAATGGTTATCGCCCAGAATTCGTCACTCTAATCCCCCCCCCCCCCCATTATATCATATGCACATTAATTAGTTTCTTAAGCACATTATATCATATGGCGTTTGTGATTTATAATTTGACGTTCTTTTCTTTCCAGCTTGAAATGGAGAACGACGATGTCATTGAAGTTTACCAAGAGCAAACAGGAGGATGTTAAGTGTTATCCCTGGTTCTTGTGATGGACTGAGTAATTCACTGCTGTCTAGCAGCATATTTTTACTGGTCAACCTGAAATGCATAAAAAATTTTACCCCTCTTCATTGATTGATGGTCCATTCAGCACTAACGCTAGGTTTTGCCGAAGTTAGAGGGGGATTAAAATAAATACTTGTATTACATATTTTGGAAAAGCAAAAACAAATAAATTTAAAATTGTGGTCTATTTTGAAAAAAAAAAAGTGTTGATAAAACAGTTTATTAAACTTATTTTTCAGTTGTTGTATTATTTTTTTTTTCCTTTAATTTTTTTTTTGTGATATAGTTGAGAAATTATTGCTCTGTATATATATATAAATTTATTGTTTTCAAAATAAGCCACAATTATTATCACTTAATCATCTTATTTTACGGCACTTGTTATATTTTTTTCCTTTAGAAAGTGTTAAAAAAGTATCTATTTGGTTTCGTAACGTACTTTTTTTTCCCTTTATTATTTTTCATCAGCCATCGCTTGCTCGTCTTGGACATTTTGTTCTCTGTCGGTTAATTTTGTACAATTAGTGACAATTTCAGTTGAATTGTTGTACTTGATTAGCATCATCTTTAAAAAAAAAAAATTGAAATTATAATTTTATTTTTTCACATTTTTAGCTGAGGCCTTAATATGGAAATTCAGTGCATAATTTTCTGCGGGAAAACATAAAAACCCATCTTTCTTAGCAGGAAAAAATTGCAGTTTCTTTTACCAGTAACATTCCTTTGTTCTCCAAAGAAGTGACCCAGCAGTTGGTTTACCTGCATTTCTCACTCTTTTGTTTCTTTTTCTTTTTTTTTTTAATGTAGTTTTTATATGCCAAATAAACAGTTTTGATATCTATTCAATAAATACGAATTTAAAAAAAACTATATATTCTGAGTAAACAAAACAAAAATTAAGTTTTCCAGTAACCAAATTGAACCCAATTAAATGTATATCTTTAATATCTATAGGCTGAGTACAATAATCACGTGAAATTTGTTTTGAATTTTCTGTTCTACCCGTTTTCGAGGAAAGACCATTGCCTAAGTTCTGTGTACGAGTCGTTTCTTTTGATCGAAAAAGAAAGCAGAGGATCGTTTAATAAATATCTCACCTCTATTTGTCCATAACTTGTCTATTTGATTGTACAATTTCATTGTAATATGAAGAAATGAGTAAAATAAATATTGTAATATATTTGTTTTACATTTCTGTATCCCCATTTTAATAAACATTATATATTTTTTTTTTAATTTAAATTTTCCTTCGGATTTTTCGAGTGCGTAAGATGTTTAGTTGTATCCATAAGATACACAGACTCAACTAAAAGTTGCATCCACATAAGCCGTTTTGATAGCAAGCAAGTGGTATTTTTGCTCACGCCTTCAAAGCTTCCAGGAGTTGCATCGGACATGCACGAAACCGTCGCTCCAATTCATCTTAAAGATGTACAGTTGCTATCATTAAAATTTGCACTTATTGTATCAAGTGGTGTGTGTTTAAATTTTGTGCCACCAGATTTCGCCGGTGCGCAAGATTTTGGATTTACCCAATTTCCAAGCAGAATTCCAGCTTTTAGTGACTGCTTGCTGTTGACTCATGGAAATAAGTTTATTTGAAAAATTAATTGTTATATTCGTATAATAATTATCCTTATAAACCGAAGTAAAAAAAATAAAAGTGAATGTATACTGCTTTGCAATGAAACTGCCCCACCAACAAGGAGTTACCTTTCGACTAGTAAACAGTTAGATGCATGTTCACGGGACATGACCATTTGGGTTGGTACAGGGTGTCCGGGTGCCTGTACAGGCTCATCAGCTGACACCTGTGCAAGATGTTCCTTGCAGTAGGGAGGAAGCAATTGCCTCGTGAACATACAGTACTGTAATCCGCACAACGGCCTCAATGCCGCGACAACCGTTCATGCAATTAACGGGCTTTGAACGAGGTAGGATTATTGGCCTCTCCGAGGCTGGATGATTATCCAGACTGGTTGCTGCCAATGTGTCGCGGGACAATGGAGGCAATGGCAAGAGGAAGGCACACATACCAGACGACCAGGCTCTGGGGCCCGGAGAAGCACGTCGGCTCATACCAATAGGCGGATACTGCGGACAGTATTAGCACCCTGTGGCAACTGCACGAGAACATCACTATTCCCATTACTGCTCCAGTGTCAATAGCGACATAGTATGCTGATTACACTACAACAATGTCTGCCAGGCGTCCATTGTTGTCTTTGACACCTGAGGACCGCGCGATACGACTGCAATAGTGTCGTGAACGAGTGGGCTGGCAAATGGAATGGCGCCCGGTGGTCTTCAGCGACGAATCCAGCTTTTGTTTGGACACCGCAACAGACGTGAGTGGGTGTAGCGCAGACATTGGAACGTGACAATGAACAATGCATCCAGTATCGCCATCGTGGACCAACACACAGGATCATGGTCTGGGGTGCCATCGGCTGTGGTACCAGAACGCCTTTAGTCACATCCAAGGTACCCTGACAGCAGCATGGTATGCCACAGATTCTGCAGCCTGTATTACTGCCCTTTCTGCACACCAAGCCTGACGCAGTCTTTCAGCATGATGTCAACTGCCTGCCATTTGAGCACATGTGGAACATAGTTTACGATTACCCCGCAATCTCCGTGAACTGACACAGCAGGTTCACCAGATCTCGGTAGAAGTACCCCAAGATGACATTCGCTACCTGTATAATCAACTACACCTGCGGCCGGAACAATGCATTGCTGCTAGAGGTGGTGTTGCAACCTACTATTGCCGCTTTCCGTTTGGAGCCTGTACAAATGAGTGCACGTCTTAGCTCAATAACATAATGTGTATTCCGATGTATCTATTGCTGTGTACCTACTTTTGGCTCATTCGGATAACTCTGTGGGTGGAAGAATTTCATTGCAAAGCAGTGTATAAAAAATAAATGAAAATAAATTTTATAATTTTTCATTTTAAGATGAAATCCAAAATGTCATCACGTGACGATTGCTTTGGTGAAACCGCAGTCGACGAAAAAGACAGGCCCCTGTACTGAAAAATCACCTGACCATATTAGTTCGAGTAACAGTCCAGCCTTCATTGTTTCTAACATACGAAAAAACGCTAATTGTTAAAATCTAAGATGGAGACGATGAAAGTTGGATTGTTGCTCAGACCACTACGGTCAAGTCACTTTTTAGCGTCGCGGCCTGTCTTGTCTGTTACAAGTGAAACTTTTATGATGTCATCTCTTATCATATTTACTGCTTATGTGATATAAAAGTTCCAAGAATGAGATCTATTACATCTTAGATAAATAGATTCAAATGAAAGACTAAAAATTGTATTTTTTTTTATTTTGGTTTAAAAGGATAGTTATTATAGAAATGTAAACAATTATTTTAAATAAACTTATTCCCATGATTCAACGGCGAATTGTCACTAAAAGCTGGAATTCTGCAGATTCTACCTTTGGAAAGTGGATAAATCCAAAATCTTGAGCACCGGCGAAACCTGGCAGCGCAAAAATTAAAATTAAAGGTGCAAATTTTAATGATAGCAACTGTACAATAGGGTTGATGTCTGGACTCCGGAAACTCGGGGCTAACACCATGGCGCATTGTCGTGCTAGAACACAAATAGTCTTTTACCAAATGGCTGCCACAACGTAGGAAGCACGGAATTGTCTAGAATGCCCAGATATTATGCAGATGCCATGTTCCCCTCAATCACAACCAGCAGACCAAGTCCAAACCAGGAGAAACACGACCACACAACCTCCACCAAACTTCACTGTTGGGATGACACTCGGGTAACAGCTCTTCCCATGACAAACGCCACCCCAGATGTGCCCATCTGATCTGTATAGAGTAAGTGTGATGTTTGTCCACATTATGGTTTTCCAGCAGTCCATCAACCAAGACCGTTGCTCTTTACACAAGGCAACACGATGCTAGGCTTGTGGGCAGAGACCTAACCGGTGTATCTTAAGGCATGGAGCTCCCGACGAATCATTATGGTGCTGACAGTTCCCTTTGCCTGCTGGAACCGCCCTTTTCTGCCATACCAACTGCTTCAGGGCCTTCCAGCCTCTATAGATCAGCATGTGGGATCGGCCACTGATGTGCAGCTATGATGACTACTCCACATTGAAAATTGCTCAGCTGCTTTGATAGTGGCATTTTACCTCAGCACATGGTAAGACCAAATTATCCCAGCTACACATGATCTTGCTGTTTCATAACTAATTAAATTATTTCCTGAATTTGCCTAGTTTGTTCCACTATGGCGGGTGTCCACTTTTAATTGAGCAGTCAGTGTACAGTCATATTTCGTGGAAACAGAAAAAAATCGAGATATGGAGGATTACTTTTAAATCCAGATTTTTGGTTATTAAAGGTACTGATATAAAGAACAATAGAAGATATAAAGACAAGTGTATAAGGAGTTATGCCATGTACAGGTGGAGCCGCTATTCTCAGAAATGCACTAACTCTGCTTGCTTAATCGTCTCATACGCAAACTAGACTTGCCAACGATATTGGATGATTTAACGAACGAGGGTTGTCCAACTTTAAAGGAAATGACGTCATGGTACAGTTAAAATTACGTTAAATTAATAATATAGTGGCTAGAGGAATAGGTTGATTTAAGTATAGATGGCAGCGCTTACGCTTTATGAATCTGACGCTATGGTCGAAATGAGGAGAAGATCTCGGTAATGTTAAGTATACTGTATAAGAACATGCATGTAAATTGTTCAGTTCCACAATGTTAAAAACAAAAATCTCAAGTTTCATGGATTTCCTACAGATCGAAAAATTCAGTGAGGTTAAATGAGATGTCGTAGCCTAGCCCAATATTTAGCATCGTCACTTTCGTAAATCGTAATTCCTTATAAAATTTGCTCACTGTTAGTCAATACTTGTTTATTTCCGTCAGTTTTTGCTCCTATTAACTGAAGCTTTTTTTTCAAGTCTTTAACTTCATCTTCACTAAACTTTTGTAAACAGAACAAAATTCATAAACCGTAGCGGATGCCATCTGGCGGATAGATTTGGCATTTAAATCAATCTATAGTGTAGCAGCGAGCGTTCAAATCTGATTCCTTGAATGATGATGCTGCCAGATGGCAGCTACATCAACATAGTAGCTAAAGATCCAGAGCTTTACATCAATAAAGCTCCATTAATTGCTTCGGAAAATTTATATATTTGATTTCTTTCATTTTCATTCCGAACATTAAATAATATACCATTTTTAATAATATTTCGCCCCCCCCCCCTCTTTTTTGATTTTGCAGTATTATTTATTTCAAATGATTTTTTTTTTCAGTTATAATTGGTGTAGAGAAATACACGACCGTTTCACACTGAGTTATTTTCTTTAGATAAGTTTTCGATTTCTTCATCCGATTTTAGTTTTGCAATAAAATAGCACCCCTCCCTTCTTACTGTTGCATTTTAAAATTTCAAGAACCACTTTATGCCTATATTTCTCATTTATTTTTTTCTTTTTGAAAAATCTAAGAAAATTCCTTATTTTTAAATAACAAATTGCAATTTCAAAGCAGCTTTAAATACAAATTTGTTATATATCTTACTTTTTTTTAAATAATAAGAAATTTTTTTTCAAACCTATTAACCTGAAGTATCTGATATTTAAATTTTTTATCATCACTTAAAAAAGTAATTTGGTTGTTAATCATGTAATAAATGAATTTTATATGAAAAAGACATTCTCTTTGTATATCTATATATTTTTCAATATTGTGCATTTCACATATGAGACCTTCCGAGCTAGAAGGGCGAACGCCTCATTTCTTGAATTTTTTCTCCTAAAACATCTGTGAAAATACATTTTCTATCATTTTTGAGGTGGCCAGCTGTGTACAGGATTATACAGGGTGCGGCAGCGTTCATAGCGTAATATTAATAGTACACCAGTAGGAAATAAATGCTTTTTATTTATTGCTCTTTATGTCAAATAGTAGTTGCAAGTATGCCATTTGTTAATTTGTAAGTCAATATTTGATTGGGTTAATTAATGTTTGAATACGAGTCCTGTCAAATGATGTCCCCGCTGCACCAAACATTCATCTAAGTGGCGTTGGAATAATGATTATTGGAATAAATGTTGAATGTGGATATCGACCAATTGTGGTTTCAACAAGACGGGAACGATCTCGCATACAGCCAGAATTTGCATAGCTTTCTTGCGACAGACCTTTCCGGGGAGAGTAATTTCTCGTTATGGTGACATCTCCGGGCCGCCTCGATCACCTGATCTTTCATGTGCAGACTTTTTCCTTTGGGGCTACCTCAAGCAAGAAGTTTTCCGAACACGTTGTGCCACCATTCCTGAGTTGAAGGATCGCATCAGAACTGCCCTGGGCAATGTCCCAGGGAATACGTTATGCCGAGTTATGGAAAGCTTCCAACGCCGTCTAGATGAATGTGTTGTGCAGAGGAGTCATATTCAAAAAGCAATCCACATACCTTTAACTATTAACTAACATAGGAGATAATAAATAAATTACATTTACATCCTAATGGTGTGCTTTTAATATCCTACTATGAACGCTGCCTCACCCTGTATTATTAGATTTATGTTTAAATTTTATTATACTTAATTTAGCAGATGTTTAATGCTTAATTACTCAAAATTTAATTCCTCTGGCTCGGAAGGGCTCATATTCCATGCTTTATCTTATTAGGGATGGATACCTTCATCCATCTCTCTGGTCTTATATTTCAACTTATTTAAAACAGCAATTTTTTTCATTTATATTAACGTTAAAGAGTATCATCAAGTTCTATGGAAGACAATTACCTAACAATATACTAAATTTTTATAAATAAACTTAACTCAACCGTAATATAGCTGGGAAAAAACCCTCCGTCATCCTATTATTTCCATCTCATCTCCCGCATAACTCGCATCTATGTCGATTGCAGCGCCACCGCTACTATCATCAAATCGGGAATCAACCACGTAGCATTGCGAGTAGTAGCCGTTGCTACACAATTCTTCTAGCCACTATAATTAATAAAAAGGCAGGTAAATAAGTGTTTTACGAGATAGCGAGGTTCAACTGTATTTAAGTACACTGGATGCTGCTTTAATGAATCACTCGTTAGTAGAATGGTTGCTGTGTATTAGATACAAAAATCATAAAACCGAAACTACTTTCCATAGACATCTAAGGGCCTGTACAGTAATACTGATCGCAACTAACCAGTGCGATCGGTCATGCCAAAAGCTATCCTAAAAGTCTCAGCAGCAGCTTCCGGCAACTGACCGAGAAATTTGTAGGGGCAGTGGTGGTAGCAGAGTTTTCAACATGGCAGAGCAAGTGCTCACACTACAAACGCGGGCACTGCAAAAGCCAATTTTTTAGCTAAGAAGAGTGCAATGCACACATTGTCGGAGTCTGTGGCAAACAGAACTCCAAAAGAATGGTAGAACAGAAGGAGACATTTGTATATTTGTACTACATTCTTTTTCAAGAAAAAGTGTCGACAGGCTTCGCACTTTTATTGCTTCATCACTTGAGAATTTAAAGGAGAATGTTGATTCTTTTGATCATAGCGACCATTTTAAAACGTTTGTTCACATAAGAATAACAAACGCACATAAGGAATAAAGATTATTTACATATAATCATGTCGTATTTGGTGTGATCGTGTTCAAGGTGGAGTACGTGGAGAGGGGGAATTCAATTCAAGAGTCTTTCCGAAGAGGAATCTGATAATTCGCTACTTTCAGACTCTGGAAGAATCTGTAACAGAGTCTCTAATTCCACTATCACATCCAGTGCTAATTTTTTTAATTGAGTTGTTGGCGAGTATAAATGAGGGCATGTTGAAACAGATCACACAAAACCGCTTTGTCCTAAAAATCCTTTCCCAGGATAGTGACTGAAACTTGATCGCAACACGTGACTCAATCAGCGGTGGTCAATATTACTGGACAGGCCCTAAGTAAAATTCAAAGTAGCTCCTTCCCCAAGCCAGTCGTAAATGCAATATACGAGGGCTGGTCAAAACTTGTCTACATTTTTGCCATAACCCTTTGGAGGCTGTCATACTGCCTTGTGTGCACGTGTGCTTAAGAGTTGGTACGACTGCAGTCACGTAAGCGAGATTTGATCCTGATCGCGTTATTTACCAGAGCGATCACAGTAAAACATGTATGCTCTGGTAGCAGCTTGCACTTAAGAGGAACAACAAGCAGCAAACAGGTTTCTCTGGTTGGAGGGTGAAATGTTTGAAAACAAGCTGAAGCCAGCAATTTGCAACAAACGCTGAGACTGTTGTCAAAGAAAGTGTATGACAGTGCATGCCCCACACGTCTTGCCACACTATACAAACCATCAAAAAGTTGAATTTTGAGATACTGGAATACAGCCCAGAGATCATGCTCCCTCAGACTTTTATCTGTTTAACAGCTCAGGGATGCTTTGCGAGGTCATCGATTTTCCACCGTTTGGGACGTTGCAGGAAGTAGTGCAAAAGTGGCTTCGTGTCATCCGAAAGCCTTGGAATGTAAAATTCGAAGAAGCTCCTTCCCCGACCCATTTATAAATACAAAATAGAACAATGTCAAACGAAGACTCGAGAAACAACAAAATCACTTCTGCGGCAACCAAATGTGGTGCCATTCCGGTTGAAGATCGAGCTACAAGAGGGATCTGAATACTGTCAGTTTAATTGCAAACACTGTTTTGATCAGGTTATCTACTTTGTAGGCTTTTCTATATTCCTTGTCACGAATTCGTTTTTATCAGTTTTCGGAGATTCATTTCGTCACCCTTGCCTATACTGGACCAGAAACTACTAAGATTTCAATATCTTACACAAAAACGGTTTAAAACTGCATACAAATGTAAATACAGTCGAAATCGTTTATATCAACATTGGTGTTAGCAACCAGCCAGATATAACGACCAGATTTTTCTCTAATCAGTTTGATTTCCTTCTAAATGATACGTAACAGAAAATATCGGTTAGAGCAATATTTTGTTAACGACTGAACCTTGTATGGCAGCAGACTTATTGACTGAAAAACTGATTCAGGCTGAGCTGGCCGAGTTCGTGTGGATGTCGCAGAACGATAATCTGCGGCACTTAGTCTTTCGAGAGGGTTTTGCGGCATCCCAGTAACTAACAGCTGCCATGAGATGAGAGTAGCAGTTCATGATGGAAGAGCTGCTGGCGGACGAACAAACCAGCGGCTATCACCAACTGCTGGGCATCTAGCGCTGGTCATTCAGCAAATGGGTCAGACTAAAGTCTCCCAACAGCTGTGCCCCAAATAGCCGTCCCACCCATCAGTGGCCCTCAACCCACTGGCTGTCTTCCAGCCAGCAGCTAGCCGCGCCTGAAGTCGCTTAACTCCATCAATCAACGAGACAATCAGGCCACAGCCACCCGCAGAATAGCTCCTACAAGGTGCATTTGAAAAATTCGGTGAATGGTCCCATTGTTGAACAACCGCGCTGGTTAGGATGTTGCGCTCACGCAACTAGTACTCCCTAGCGTCCAAATCACTAAAGGAAGTGCACACTACAACCAATTTAACGCCTTCCGTGTGAGAAGGGGTGTCATTGCGCAATGGAGCAATGCGTCAAACATCAAGTTTTGCTTCAAATTAGGCAAAACGGCGTCTGGCGGGTTCGGCCACAGTTGTATCAGAGTGGACACTGGAATCTGCTTCGGCCACAGTTGTACCAGAGTGGACATGGCACTTCCTCGCTACACGCCAGGTGACAGTTCTTGAACATTCCTCCATATTCTCCAGATATGGCACCTGCAAACTTCTTGTTTCCCCACCTCAAGGAGCCCTGAAATGTCTACGCTCTCCCGACATTGTGGAGATCCGACAACGGTGCTTTGAGTGATAACGAAAGAAGCGTTTGCTGACAATTTCCAGCAGCTGTACAACCGATGTCCAAAGTGTGTTGTAGCTAATGGCAATTACTTTGAATGCCAGTAAAGGTATTTTGTATGTATCTCTTGTTTCTTTTATTTTGATACCTCAAGATGGGTAAACGTCCGGATTTAACGGACATCCAAAAAGGGATGATAGTAGGCTATCGCAGCAAGGGTGGCACCATCTCCAAAACGGCGCGATTTGTGAACTGTTCACGGTCCGCTGTAGTGAAGGTGTGCAAAGAGTGGACAGCAGGAACAGAAATCGCGTCCCATCAACCAACGGGGTGAGTGGCGCCTATGACGACTCGTAAAAGGTGACAGGAGAGCCACAGTCCATTGACTGACCACCAGATTCAATAGTGGTGCCAACAGACGTGTATCCGACATTACCGTTGAAAGCACCCTGCTATGCATGGGCCTGAACAGTCGACGCATGATTGCTGCACCCATGTTGACCAGAGATCATCGTCAACAATGCCTAGACTTTGCACGTGAGCACTGCCATTGGACCACAGACGAGTGGGCTAAGGTCACCTTCTCCGACGAGTCGAGGTTTTTGTTCCAAAAGATTGCCGGGCGATGGCGAATGCGTCGTAAACGCTATGAAAAGAGACTGCAGGAGGCTATTGTGGGCCGGAAACAGGCTGGTGGGGGTAGTGTGCAAGTCTTCTTCTGTTGGGAGCAGTTAGTTCCACTGATTCTATCTGTCAATCGTAGTGGACCAGGAGCACCTGTACATGTTCACGAAGCTCCCTCAATGTGATGGCGTGTTCCAGCAGGACAATGCACTCTGCCACAAGGCATGTCTCCTTCTGGATTGGTTCTAGGCACACTCTACTGACTTTTGAGTGCTCCCTTGGCCCGCTAATTCGCCGCACATCAATCCAATTGAATATCTGTGGGAGCACCTTGATCGCCATGTACGTCAGCTGGACCCTCCACCTATGACTCTCGAAGCTCTGTGGACAGCGCTTCAAGCGGAATGGACTGCCATACCGTCGGACACATACCACGCTCTTCTTGCGTCCATGCCACGACGCCTAGCAGGAGTTATAGCGACAACGGGTGGCTGCTCCCATTACTAAGTGGGTAGTCATTATACAGGTGGTTATTCACACTTTATGGAAACGAAATTAAAAATCACTTTTACGTGCAAGCAAATTTATGTGGGATTATTTTGTGTTCATGTAACTATGCCACCGATAGTGAACCGTTGGTTAGAAGGGTAGGTCACCGCCCTTTCCGAGGAGAATTACTCGTACAGTCAAATAGTACAACGTTCTAAACAAAAAGGTCTTGCCATTTCTAAGAAATGGGTCTTCATTATACTCAATTCCCATGGTAAAGCTCGATCCGCAGTAAGAATGAGTCAACTGCCGGGTCCGAAAACGCATCCCAAGAAAGTGAGGAACCGTGGACGTCATTCGGAGAGTACGAAAATTAGTCTCTGTCAAAAATTCCCAACACAAAAAAGTATTGCTTCAAAACTAGGAATATTGCCTGCAACAGTAAACAAAATTATCAACGGAGATTTGAATCTTCGTAAAGTCCACAAGCCGAATGTTCATAGGCTTTCCTCTTCACATCACAGAAAGGAAAGTGAACTGCCGAAAGCTTTATGATAAACTCCTAGCCGGCCACTAGTGGAAAAAGATTGTTACGTTGGATGAAACATGGCTCTACCTAAGCCGCCCCAATGGATTTCTGTGCTTTCGGGATGTTCAAGAGAGCCCTCAGGAATAGACGATGCAGAACTTTGACTGGCCTTTGGAAAGCTGCACAAGAGGAATAGGACAAATCGGACCTTGTAGCCCTGCGAAACAGCCTTGTATCTTGGAAATACCGGTGTTGGGCTATTTTCAAGAACCAGGGGAATCAAACAGAACATGGGAGGAAAATAAACATTGTTAGACTATAATTCAAAAAATAAAATCGCTTCGATAAAGTGTGAATGACCTTCTGTAAACATGCAACAATACAAGGTGCATTCACGTTATAACATCTCAGATTTTGTTTTTCTCAGGACTGGAAACAGAAATATTCGTTTATTTTAAAATATGCGCACACTCATGAATGTGTGACAAGAATGGCAGCGCTATACGGTAAACAGAACTCCAGCGGCAGCGGCGAGTGTTAGGACTGTTATTGATACTTAAAATTGCGACGTTTTCATTACAAAGAACAGCATGTAATCATTTGTTTTCTCCGTTTGCGTGGTGTGAGACCGATTGAAATTCATCGCCAGTTGAATGAAACATGCGGTGCACTCATGGGTGCGACAGTTCCAAGAAGGAATAATGTCGTGTGACAACAAACCAAGACAATCTCGGTCTGATGACTGTTATGTATTTGGGAGCTCGATGAAGTAGGAGGGGAGGCGTATACTACTTAATACTACGTTTGTTTACCTGTCGGTAGCGTTTCATGGGCTCCCATTTGATCGTCAGCTATGGTTGGAGACGATGAAGACATTTACTTTCATTCGCAATGGAATTCATCTCGAACAAAGACGAAACAATGGGAAAGACAATGACAACAACAAACGCCACGACAATGACATGATCGTGTGAGTGGGGGAAGTTGTTTTGGAGGATCGCCTCCAAAGTTGGCATATCCATGGGATCTGTGCACACAATCCTGCATGAACACCTGAAAATGTGATGCTTCAAGTTCTTCATGACAACTTTCAAGTAATTTCTCGTGCTCCCTTCTCACCTGATCTGGCTCCTAGCGACTTTTGGCAGTTTCCAACAATGAAAAACACTCTCAATGATCACACATTCACTAGCCACACCGCTATTCCATCAGTGATTTTCCAGTGGTCAAAATAGACTCCTAAAGAAGCGTTCGCAGTGTAGATGCAATCATGGCATCACTGATGTGAAAAATGTGTACAGCTGCAGGGAGATTATGTCAAAAAGTGACACACTGGATTACGTTCGTTACCTCGGATCGGTACAGCAAGCTGTGTCAGACGTAAACTGTGGCGATCCGTGGTTCCGAAACGCGAGCTGGGTAACAAAGCCCAGCTCTCCGTCTTCAAATCTATCTTTGTCCCCATTCTCACCTATGGTCATGAGGCCTGGGTAATGGCCGAAAGAGTGCGATCGCGGGTACAAGCAGCCGAAATGAGATTTTTGAGAGATGTGGCAGGTATTACCCTACTAGATAGAGTGCACACCAGCACAATAAGGGAGTCTTTAGATCTTGAGCCGCTACCTCTCCGCATTGAGAGATCTCAGTTGCGCTGGTATGGCCACGTGATACGGATGCCAATGCAAACTGGTCTTCCTAGGCAGTTATTTTCCAAGCCAGTGGGGTTCGAGTTGCTTGGGTATTACCAGGGAGGACATGCGCCTGATGGCGGAAGATCGCGATCGCTGGAGATCCTCCATGGGGCTGCTGCCCCCGCGACATTATAACTTGAATGCACCTCGTAATTTGTTGAGGGGATGGGATTAAAAAAAATAATAAAAAATTACTCAACACATTTGAAACTAGTCCTTTTTAAAACATGGTTTTTTTTAATAAGATTTATAAAGAAAACAAAATTATATAATAAATTACAAACAAAAAAAAAACATATTTATTTGATTTTGTATTTTTATACAATGTGCAACAACTTAGATGGAAGGGAAATGATATTTGTTACAGACGTATAAAAGATAATGAAGATTACTGTGACAAATTTAGTCAAATCTCTTTTAATTCAGTTTTGATGATCATAGACATGGCGATGTTGTATTTTTTTCTCTTTCTTAGTAAAAATAAGTGAAATGGTTCTTTTTTAATGTTTTACATTATTTATGTAACATCATCTGTTTTGTAAAAAACTATTTAACAGGTACCCTTAAATGGTGAATGCCTTTCTTCATCTTCCTAAGCTCAAACAGTCATGTTGAAAAAAACTTTAGATAAAATTAACAGTTATCATTAGAAAACAGAACTAAGCAAACCAAGAGTAATGAATGAATAAGAATAATGAAATGACATCACAGTTGGCGCATAATGACGATCGATAAACGAATCGAAACAAGAAAAAAATTTATTCTCAAGGACAAAAAATGTTCCTTGAATAACGGGAAAAATATTCAAAATGTTAATCATAATAATATTAATAATAATAATTATTTATCATATTTATAAAATTTGCATATTTTTCTGTAGATAGATATTATGAATTATTTCACTTCAAACTTTCTTCAAAACGAAGAAGGTTAGTTGGTATTACTGAACGATTAAAATCAAAATTAACAAAGATTCAAAACTTAGAAGACTATAAAATGTTTCCAACTTCATCAGATCTAGTAAAAAAATTTTTATAGTATTTTTCAGATAACTATGCACTCCCGAAACAAATGCACATGGTCTTTGCAGACCGTCACGGGCTGAAGGCCGTTTCACGCTCTGCTACCAAGAAATATTCCTCAACGCTCTGCTACCACGAACTATTCCTTAATATGAGTAAGTTAGCTTCTAAGGACATTTAAAATGATCAAAAAGGAAAACCGTATACAAAAAGATTTGTAAAATGTAAAGCCACAAAACTCCGTGCTGGAGAAACTTTATTACATGAGTTTTCCTAACACAGTCGACACCAAACGGATTACGATGCTCACAAATCGACTTCGATTTGGAAGCAAATTAAACAGAAATCATATATACAGATGACAAGCATAACAAAAAACCTACACTTGATTCAGCGTTGAACCATATACAATCAAACCTCCATATAGCGCTATTTAAAAAAGCTATTAACCCTTATGAAAACGATATCTCACGATCCCGGCCAATTTTAATGTAACGATTAAGTATTTTCAGAACGATATTATTATTATTGAAAAAAAATTTCAGTTTTGTAACTGGAACAATTAAGTTCTGCAGGAGATCGAGCCTGTATGAGTAAACGTAGCTTCCGTTCAATGGAAATCGGTAGAAGCAAAGTTGGTAGTACTCAAAGATATGGAGGTACAAAATGAACGGATGTTACAAAAAAGTATGGATTTTGTTATATCCTTGGCTACTTTTCTTCAAAACTATTTCAATCCTTTATAACTTATTATAATAGCTGCATAAAAAATATACTAAATTTTTGCGACTATATTCTGCGGGAGGAGATTCGGGGTTTCCAAAAAAAGTTTTTTTTTTATACATAAAATTCGAATTTTCAGGGTTATATAGGAATGCGGGTTATACAAGGATGCAGGATATATTCGCGAAAATATGGAGTTCAATTTAAGTCCCCAAAAGACCGTTATACTGAGGTTTGACTATATACAATCTTACGACAGCACAGTCTTTCGAAGCAATTTATGGGTGCCAATTTGATGAATGGCAGAAAGCACCCACATGCGATTCACGCAATAGCCAATCATCACTGCCTGCCGCACAACAATTCAAAGGGTGGGCGACATTGTTTTGACAAGGAGCATAGTTATCTGAAAAATACCACAGTTTCACCTCTCGTTATTCCTCACTTTAATAAATATATTTTTCTATAGAAATACGTAGGCTAACAAGACATGATTTTATGTATTTGTTGTTTATTTTAGCACTGTTAAGTGAAATAAAAATAACATCCTGTCGTTATTAATCACCAGGGTCAGTGAAACATCATTTATGGTCTATTTGGACCATGCGTTTAATGTATTTTTCGTGAATTTTGATGAGAGCACTTTTAAGTATAAAAAATCAAAAAGAAAAAAAACCCCAAAAAAAAATTTAAAAAAAAAAAACAAAAATAAAAAATAAAAAACCAAAAATGGGATTAATCTTAATCAGAATATGCCATTTTTTTAAACTTTTCAGAAGCAATAAAGTCTAAACAAAACAAACTATGATGCTACATCTAGGATGACGATGTTAAAAATTTACATGAATTTTATTTTTTATGTTTTATACAACATGATTATATACATTCTGGATGATGAGTGTGGCCTACACATTAGGCCATAGAACTTCCACAGTCGATTGCTTCCAATCTGAACTCTCGTCTTGTGGTGCGATGTGTTGCTCTCGCACTACATCTTCATTTTTACAAGTTCCCTTAGACGTCTCGCTTTTATTCCCCACTGCGACTGACTTAAATTGCATCATCAAAGTTGCATCGCTCGTTTGTGATTATGGCCTCGTATTCTTTGTCGAAAGGAGAAAAGACCAAATGACCAGAGCCTCCAGATGGTGGTGGTGAAGCTGCAATGTCGACAAAATTGCTTGCATCTCGACGGCGAGCACCCGACGACAATTTCTCATCCGCCTGAAGTCTTTTCTGTTGTCCTTAAAACCACTGGGAAGGTAAAAAGGCAGGCACTTTCACATATGGAAAGATATTGCATGAAGAGGAAAACCGGCCAACATGAATCACTTCAAGAGCCATGTTTCCCGTCACTAGTTCGGGGTTTTTTAACATTTGGTGATGTGCTTTTCTGCCTATTGTCCACTTTGTCTACTCTATCTGTATTGTCTTTTTCATTATTGTCATTGTTCATTATAAACCACGGAAGGGAGAACTCACTAAAACAATAAAAGCAGAAATTAGTTAAGTTCATAAAGTTTTAAAAGAAAGGAACAAATAAAAAAGACACTACATTTATTAAAATATAAGCCAATTGAATTATATAAAAGGGTAATTCAATAAGTAAGTTACAAATCGAAGTTGCGACCTTCATTTTTTAATTAAGTGTGGGGAAACTGTCGTATGGCGAACAACGATCGTTCTGCGCATGACTGTACCAGATGGCTGCATCCCTGAGTACATGTACCACGATAGAACAGCGTGCCGTTGTGCGTTTTTTGTGGGCAAAACATATGGAAGCAAAGGATATCCACAAGGAAATGCTGCCCGTGTATGGTGAACATTGCCTGTCACATCAGGCAATCCATAATTGGGTGCAAAAGTTCTCGGAAGGACGGACAAGTATCGAAGACGAACATCGAACCGGTTGGCCGGTGGAGATCGCCACACCAGAAACGTTGCAGCACGTCGAAGACATCATCCGAGCAGATAGGAGGGTAACTGTCGACGCTGTAGCAACCGCTATTGGTTGTTAACGTGGCCAGGCTTACAACATGATGCATGAGCAGCTAGGCTTCAGTAAAGTCTTACACTACAACACAAAAGCCAGAGAATGGGCTTGCCATTGCAGCATCTCCAGCGCTACGAGGTTGAAGGGGACGACATGCTTTCTCGGATTGTCACTGGTGATGAGTCTTGGGTGCACCATTATGAGCCTGAGACGAAGCGTGCCTCCATGCAGTGGAAACCTCCCTCGTCCCCAGCGCACAAGAAGTTTAAAGTGACACCATCGGCCGGGAAAGTCATACTGACGGTGTTCTGGGATTGCCAAGGAATACTGCTCACCGAATTCCAGTAACGTGGCCACACAGTTAGGTCTGCCTCGTACTGCACAATTCTGACGAAACTTCGTGCCACCATTCGCTGGAAGCGATCAGGCCTCCTCAATAAAGGGGCGGTGTTGCTGCTGCATGACAATGCCAGTCCTTCAAGTGGGAGATCCTCCAACATCTACCTTACAGCCTGGACCTCGCCCCGAGCGACTTCCACTTGTTTGGCCCTTTGAAACATCATCTTTCGGGAGAACGCTTTCCTGACGATGAAGCGGTTGAAAGAGCAGTGGACGCGTGGTTCCAACAGCAACCAAAAGAATTTTACGCCACAGGTTTCCAGAGACGTGTGAAACGGTGGGACAAGTGCTAAAATTTGTATGGAGATTATGTTGAAAAATAAATGTTATTTGTATGTCATTATCTCAATTCATTTCTTTTCAATCACGATTTGTAACTTACTTATTGAATCGCCCTCGTATTTTTGAGACTATTCAGAGAAAAGTCTCCGATAAAATACGGTATTATAATAGAACTTGAATCTGGCATCTGCTTAAAGGATTACTGCATGGTGACCTAAACTTCATTTAAATTCAATTAGCACATTATTATCATCGTGGCATATTTAAAAATTTTTTATGTGAACCCTAAATGTGAGAAAAATCTAAAATTCCGAATGCAATTCCCAATAGCGGGGCATACATCTTGATGACATCAATGAAGGCATAGTCTGTTCTCTACAGCTTAAAATTTATACAGGGTGATCCAAAAGTCAGCAAAAACTATAAAACTCAATAATTCACACGATTGCAGATAAAAAGAATCCATTTGCACAGAAAGAATTGAAATGGAGAAAAAATAATGCTAGAATTGTTCGGTTTTTGACCAACAGATGCCGTTGTCAGGTTACAGATGCAGTAGAACCTCGATTTTACGAAATTCCAGGTTTTACAAAGTAATTCCGAAGTCCCGACCCCAAGGTTTTATTTCAGCAAACTTGTATTCGGTTTTTGTTGCATTGAGTTATATTTTCGTTTAACCTGGCTTATTGAGTTATATTTTCGTAATCAGAGTGTGTGAGGGAGGGGGTGAACTGACATATTGGTGTTGTCTTTCGTTTTAGTACATTTCTGTATAGCGTTTATGAGTATGTTGTTTATGACAAGATGCGGTTATTTAGTTAGTTAATTATGTACCCTGCAGTTTATAGCTGCGTGAATGTATTTGTTGTTTGAAGTGATTGTATATGAAAAAAATTGCAAGTACTGTTTTCCTCTGTTGGAGCTGCGATTGTTGGGAGCGATTTCTAAGAAGATCGCCTCAACTTCCAAAAATTCTGGAAATGAATGCGATGTGTTGCATGTTTTCATTTTTTTGTTTTTTGTAAAACGTTCGTTTCTTTTTTAAACCTTTAACTCCCGTGACAAGCAGATGTGTTTTACCAACGGGCGTCGTTTTGTTGTTATCGATTTGGAACGCCATGGCCGTGGGGTTAGAGCCACTATGTATATTTAGTATGTTATTAATCGTTGATTAGTTTTGACTTGCCATGTAAAGCTTTATTGGAAAACGTTGTAGGACATAATTCTGTTTGAAGTCTAGGAGAATGGAATGCAGAGCGTCGGACTTGGTAGAGAAGTCGACGATTCAATGATGTTAGCACGAGTGCCAGAATTCTTGTATGTCCGGAGCGAGATGTCTATACAAATAAAGTCTTTGTTGGTAATATCTGTGGAATGCTCCAAATTTTGTCGTTGCAGGGAACAGCATTTGAGAAACTAAGGGCGCACAATTTCAACCGGGTCTTCGAGCCGCGTCGGTTGGGACCACAACATCTCTTTATGCTGCACTCTAGTGTCGCGATAGGAAACCTCACCTCTGTGGAAGAACTCCCGTGCCGCTTTAACTTGATTTGTTTGAAGAAACGCTGTACTTAGACTTAGTTACTTTATAAGTCTTAAGAATTTAATAAGTTAAGTGCACCATAAGCATTGGTTGGTATGGTAAAAACGGGCAGACGTCATGGCCAGTTATGTTGGGAGAAGTGTAATCTTTCAGAGTTCCCAGCATCAGCCGCTTTTGAGCGCAGGTCTTAGGATTTCAGCTCGGCGTCAGTGCAGGGTCGAAACCTCGCCAGTGGCTGCCACGGCTTAGTTTCTGTGCCCACCAAGAGGGGTTACCGTGCCTCTCCCCTTGTTTTTCTTTAAAGGAGGTGCTACGCGCTTGAGAGCGTGTGCTAGTGGGAATACTTATACGGAGGCACGGAGCGATTGTTTCGGATACATCAGCACTGGGAGTGAATTCTTCCTCTCGTTTTGCATTTAAGAGACGCATGACGTTTTGTCGAAGTGCCATGAGGATAGTGTGATGGAGTTGCATTAGCTATATTGTTCGAAGGGGCCCCATCGATCTTAAGCAAGATATGGTTAACCAGAAACTGAGTGTGTACTGATAAATATAAAAAGAATATTAACGAGAATAAGACGTTTATGTTTGTCATCCCAATTAAGTGTTGTGTCAGTATACCTCTAATAGCTTGGTCTCGAACCCTTAGCATCCACACCCCCAAGCAAATATCGTATCAACAGTCGTGCCACTATTACGTACTGCGGGGGTGGGAACGCTACAAATTAAACCAACCATTTTATGCTTTTTTTGTTAAGCAAATGATACCTATCACTAATTGGTCACGTAGCAAATGAATCATTTTGCTTCGACTACTTAAGGGTGGTTCATATTCAGCGATTTCGCATCGAATTCGCCGTATCTGGCGCATTGGACGCGATTTTGGTTGCTGGAGCCGTTTCACATTCAGCGAATTCGTGGCAGAAAGCGGGTTAGAGCCGACAACGGTGCAGGTTTTTGAATTTCAAAAGTGCTGGAATTTTCAGAAGTCGCTCCTAATGCGCAGCCAATCAGATACGAGTGAGCATCTCCCCAGTCCCAGAATCCTTAGCAACTGTATTAGAAACAGTTTTTCTAATCCACTTCAGCCAGTCAAGTCGGCCATATTGAAATTCACCGATAACGTGTTTTCTATGCACGTGTGCCTTGTTTTCTGTCATTTTTCCTAATAAAAAATATAATATATACATCTACACGATGCCAAAAAAGCCATGTTATCACTGTATACAGACACAATGTCTAGAAAGTAACAGACTAGATGAAAGAACGACCCATCGAACATCCAATCAGAACGGAGTTTGCCTAGCTGGGGGGATGGGGAGGACGCAGGCTGAAAGCAGAGAAGGAAGTTCGCAGAGCTCCCAGCTTTGTTCCCGCTCAATGTGAAACAGCCCCGTATTTTAACACGCACGGCTTTGTGACACCTAGAGAACACTTGGATTCGGGAAAAAGCTTCATTATGCAAAGTCACTGACTGTGAACCGCCTTTTAAGCATGTGTTTAAGCTGCGTTAGACAGTTTCGACATTTGAAAATCGATGCGTTATCTATTTTCACTTTTTATATCAGAAATGTCGAAAGTAGGTGGAATTTCAATAATAAATTATCAGAGTTTGTTGGTGTAGATGCAGAAGCATTAACTTCGTCTAGGCTGAAAGATGATGAAATCGGAGATTTAGTCAAAGATGGCAGCGTCAAAGACGAGATCGACGATAATGACGACAACGAAGCCCAAGAGTAAATACTGTTAAAAATTTATCATTTATTGTGCAATTAAATCATTATTGTCCCAAATTTTCTGGTCTGGATTTTACGAATAAATGTTAAGTCCCCTGAGATTCGTAAAATCGAAGTTCTACCGTACAAGTATTCAACAAAAAAAAGAAAGGTCTTTTATTCAGTTAAAAATGCTACGTGTTTTGAAACATACCAAGGTTGAAAGTTCGGTACAGGAAACCCAAATGCACAAACAGGCACTGTATCAGATACTTCTAAAAATTGGGCTGTAACGGGGAATAAGATAATGCATTTTGAAATACCATATAAAAAATACGAGGATTACTTACAAAGTCACGGCAACTATATTTTTCAGTAGAATCCCAGACTACAATCCACATTTTTCGATATGATGCAATGACATTGAGACATATGATACTTATTGAGGCCGTTAGATGGTGTAGATGTTCAAAGAAGGGAGGCACATAAAAATTTTGAAGATTCCTTAATGTGTTAATGTCATTATGTATTTTCGCATGTATATTATGAAATATTTGTATCACAAAAAAATAGTTGCCATGACTTTGTAGGTTACCCTCGTATATGTATATGAATAAAACAATGCAACAATGAAATAACAATGTTATAATATTTAGAGTGGCAATTTTACTGAGCACATAACAATAATAACGATCATTATTAACAAAAGTGTGGCAGAAGAATAAAAATAAGAGATGCAGCTTGGAAGAGAATGAATTAAAATAAACCATTAAGGAATGACATAACCAAGTACCAAAAGGTTAAACCATTCACGGAACCAAATTTTTAAACCGCCCTATGTTAACCCTGTAAGTTTCTAATGGACCATAAAGATACCATTAAACCACATACCTTTGAACTAATTTCGACTATAATTAATTTTTCATTATATTCATTCATAACACTTCATTCCAAGTCGTTTGATATATTACATGCCATATTTTAGCATTGAAAGTTCCAATGAACCACAATGGTTCCACTAAACCATTCTTTGTGATTGTACAACTATTAAGATCCTCGGAATTTTGTTTGATTCCAGCCTTAAGTTTAATGAATTTGTCGATCAGTTGATTATTATGTTACACCGCAAAATATATTTGACTAAAAGGTTACGGACAATCTTGAATAAGAAACAACTTGTGCAGTTTTTAAAAGCTGTAATTGTGAAAAAACTTGAGTATGGCACCATTTTTTGGGCTTCGTCTACGATTATTAATCTAAATCGGCTGTCTGTCGTCTATAACCGAGTAATTAGAACTGCATTTAAACTGAACAGATTGGAATCGGTTACATTGATGTGTTCTAGACGTGAACTTCTATAGGTAAGATTGATATTATTATTGAATTGACAGAGGCTCTGAGGAATAATATCCATCCTGCTAGTTTTGTTAGAGAGTGGTTCAGCTTGGGTGACAACGTACGGAAAACTCGACGTTACCGTTTTGTTATACCTAATATAATTTCTTCATTTAAGGAAAAAAGCTCTCCGTTTAATGCCATTTTGGTTTGGAATGAATTACCCTATGATATCCGGTCTTCTGAATTTATGTGTCAGGCTGTGGATTGCACCGTTAGTTGCTTTCATTTTAATCGTCGTGTAAGCAATTATTTTATCGAAACTCAAGCTTAGGGCTGTAGTTTATGTTTAACCGTAGTTTGTCCCTTGGTTAAGTGTTTAATTGTGATGTGTTCAGTTCGTGGTGGATAATTTTGGACTTGGATATTTGACGTGGCCCCCTCTTTGTTAGGTTCAGCTTTTATTTCTTTGTTACAAAGTGAGTGCTCCACAAATAATAATAATAATAATAATAAACCAGTTCCTTGAAGCCAATTTCGACTATAATTAATTTTACATTATATTCATTCATAACGAATCATTCCAAGATGTGTGATATATTACATGCCATATTTTAGCATTGAAAGTTCCAATGAACCATAATGGCTCCACTAAACCAAGTGCCTTTGAACCAATTTTGACTATCAATAATTTTACGTTATATTCATTTATGACACATATCCCAATTTGTTTGATATATTACATGCCATATCTTATCATTGAAAATTTTTGAGGGTGTCATAAGGGTACCATTAAAGCACGTGCCATTGTTTCAATTACAACCATATTTATCAATTGACGAAAATAATAATTTATATCCGCATCAATCTCGTCATTACGATTTGCCTGATATATTACTTAATATACCTCTCCATTGAAAATTGCTAGGTGAGGTCGCGAAGGTACCATTTGATCAGGTGCTATTGAACCGATTTAGATAAAATTTGTGATTGGTTCGTGCCATGTACCATATTCATCGACTGACGAAAATAGTAATGCATAAACGCTTCTATCTCGTCATTACGATTTGTTTGATATATTACTTAGTATATCTTCCCACTGAAAATTGCTAGGCGGGAAAACAGAGGTACCATTTGTGCACGTGCCAATGATCCGTCCGATTTAGATAGTGTTTGTGACTGGTTCGCACCATGAACCACATTCATCGACTGACGAAAAAAGATTTCGGAAATCTTTCATACCCTTGAAGGAATAGAGTTACAGACAGACGGACACGTTTCCCCACACTGATAGCATAAAGCACCTTTCGGTAGTGAATAATCATATACCAATTTCTCCTGCTTTCTGCAAATAAGAGCAAACTTATGAAACCTCTTGTAAGCCAACCTGGCAAAAGTTTTTTATCTACCATAAGTATTCTACTATAATGCAAAACATTGACCTGAAAAAGCACCTAAATTTGTGGGATGACATTATACAAGAAGGAAATTAGCGCTACAACGCCTGCCCCCTTCCCAATAGAATACTTACGGTAATAAACAGAAGTGTCTTCTTCATTTCAGCATATGACAGAGTGGGAATCCAACTTACATAAGTAGCTCTGGAACAAACTTCTGTTTTCCCGAGAAGTAACTATAATTTGTTAAAACTCATTTCCTTAATAGGTTTCCGTATTCTCTAAGGAAATATTATACAAAGAGATCGAACTGATATCAGATATTTATTAAGTACCGAAAGGTGCTTTATGCTATCAGTGTGAGGAAACGTGTGTGTCTGTCTGTCTGTAATTCTAACTCCTCCAAGGGTATGAAAGATTTTCAAAATCTGTTTTCGTCAGTCGATGAATATGGTTCATGGCACGAACCAATCACAAATATTATCTAAATCGTTTCAATAGCACATGCACAATTGTGGTACCTTCACGACCCCAACAAGCAATTTTCAATGGAGAGATATATTAAGTAATATATCAAACAAATCGTAATGAACGAGATAGAAGTGCATATTAATTACTATTTTCGTCAATTAACATATATAGTTCCGGGAATGAACCATTTTGAAAATGGTTGCAATCGAAACAATGGCACGTGCTCTAATGGTACCCTTATGACACCCTCAAAAATTTTCAATGATAAAATATGGCATGTAATACAGGGTGTTTCATAATTGGTGTCCCGTCTTTAGGTCCAAATAACGGCTCAAGGGGAACAGATGGGGGGGAAATGAATATTGATTATTTGGTTTTAATGTCCCCTAATTCCGAATAAACATTTCGCGACCCTGGGGGTGAAGGGGTAAATTTTGAAAATTTTAATTTTGTAGGGGTAGGGGTTAGACCCCATGTGTTATTTAGAAAGTTGTAGAGCATCATGTAAAATGTGGGTTTAGCAAAAAACCCGGCGAAAAAAAATCTCGTGCTCTACCCCCTTTATTGAGTGGGTAAAGTGAAATATGGCTAGCCGATATGGATAAAAACCATACTTATTAGAAAACAGTAGAGCCTACATTTGGAGTGGGCTCAAGACCATTAGCTTTTCAGGGTAACGACCCATTCACTCTCATTCATTTTCAAATGTACTGTTTTCTAATAAGTAATAAAGTTCTAAAAAGTTTCTAATGAGTTTTTCTGTTTTTGTCTACATTATCTAGCCACACCTTTCACTTTACCCACTCGATAAAGGGCAGGGAATGAGATTTTTTCACCGGGTTTTTTGCTAAACCAATATTTTACATAATGCTCTACAACTTTCTAAATAACACATGGGGTCTAACCCCTACCCCCTACAAAATAAAAATTTTCAAAATTTACCCCTTCACCCCCAGGGACGCGAAATATTTTTATTCTGAATTAGGGGCCATTAAAACCAAATAATCAATATTCATTTTCCCCCAATCTGTTCCCCTTGAGTCGTTATTTGGACCTAAAGATGGGACACCAATTATGAAACACCCTGTATATCAAACAAATTGGGATAATGTGTCCCTAGTCATGAATGAATATAACATAAAATCATTGATAGTCAAAATTGATTCAGAGGAACCTGGTTTAGTGGAACCATTATGGTTCATTGGAACTTTCAATGCTAAAATAAGGCATGTAATATATCAAACGATTTGGAATGATGTGTCATGTATGAATAAATATAAAATTAGTGATAGTCGAAATTGGTTCAAAGATACGTGGTATCTTCATGGTCCATTAGAAACTTACAATGTTAACATTGGGCAGTTTAAAACTATGGTTCCGCAAATGGTTTAGTTTAACCTTTCGGTACTTGGTTATGTCATTCCTTAATGGTTTATTTAAAACTAACCACGAATGACACAAAAATGTTCTGCACAGATAAAGGGTCAATATTATAAAAGCCTGCTACAAAATTCCATTAAGTGCCACACAGCAGTGCTGTTTCTTGTTTATATGAGACCAAAAGAAGCAGAAAATGTCATATGAAAACGGGGTTGAAAACACTTTTGTCTAGAGTTGAAAACCATCAAAACCCGGTAACAACAACAATGGTCCCCTAAGAACGTTTTGAATCTGATGTTGAAGAGAGCACAACGTTTCTTCAGATGGTTCTTTTAATTGTTGGAATTCTTCTTCTACTGCAGGGTGAGTCAAAAGTTGCAGTACACCCCGTTCTTTTGAAAACCTTGCAGGGATTGGGAAATCTGAGGAAATCTGAATATTCCAATAAGGTATATTCCAGAAAGACCTCCGATTTCACACACTGTCAGGTGCTTAATTAAGAAATTCCGAGAAACTGGGACTGTGGTTGACAAGGCACGGACCGGCCATCCAATAAGTGCTATTGACGAGACAACCTCAACAATGGTTTTGGTGTCCTTCGTCAAGAGCCCACAACGCAGCACACGATGTTTGTCAGCAGAATGTGGAATCAGCCAGTCATCGATACGAATCCTTCCTGCTCATCAATGGCATCCATTCAAGATTCAGATACTCCAGCACCTAGCAGAGGATGCCCCAAACAGATAACCTGATCTCACACCACTCGACTTTTATCTGTGGGATCATTTAAAGCAAATCGTATATGCAGAGAAAATCAGAAACAGACACCATCTCCAGCAATACATTGAAGAAGTGTGTGCCAGCATTTCTGCGGAAATCCTTCTGCGAGTGCATGACGATTGGATTCAGCGCCTTCAAATGTGCCTCGACCAAGAGGGACGTCATGCTGAACGCATTAAATGACTGTAAAACTTTATGGAGAGCAGTCTAGCCTGTAATTCCAAACAAAACGTGTTGTAACTTTTGAACCCTAACCGCTATTTCAAATCTGTTTACAGGAATGAAATTGTCAGAAAATGCTCATGTTATTTGATATATCACACGACCCCCTTTCCACTTAAAAAAACTGACTTAGATTCAAGATGGCCGATTTCAAGATGGCGGCCATGTTCGGTACATACCGTAAAAGATAGACCACCTCACCTATACCTAACTGGAATATTCCGATTTCCCAATTCCTGCAAGGTTTTCGAAAAAACAGGGTCTACTGCGACTTGTGACTCACCCTGTAGAAAGAAGTGGTTTTGGTCCCTGGAACATATCCTGAAAGTCTGTACCGACCATTCAGAAACACCGTGTACACAAACAGTGTTCTTCATATAATCCCAAAATCTTTGAGCGCGTGATTCTCAAGAGGTTTAACAATTTCTGTGTGGCCTACAATCATGTTCGTGAGGAGCAATTTGGTTTTCATTCAGTTCTGGAGGCTTGCTGCTCTTAATATGTGATTATGGTAAGCTTCCAGAATGGGTTCTACCCCCCCCCCCCCAATTATTAAGAATTTTTATCCCACTGAAATAAAATGTATACAATATAAAATTATTTCTAAAGTTTCAGTAATGCTTACCCTCCTCAGGATTAGGAAAGAATGACGATATGTCCTTGTCTGGCTCTGGCGGGACAACGCTCTTAGCCCCAGCCATCTTACTATACCTCCCGCGTTTTAACTTTTCACTTAACCTTTGTTCGCGTATCCTCTGAAGATCCCACCGTTTCCTCCGTCGTTCGTCTAATTCTAATTTTTGATGTCGCCTTAAAAATACATCGTCGTCTAAATTCTGCAAAAGGAAAAGAAAGAAAATGGTCATCAAATTTCTCCATATGCAAAAATTTCGTAACGGTTACTTAATTCATACTACTTCTTTTTCAATTAATTAATGCTTTCAATACTCGAAAAAATAGCTTTGCTTGAATGTACCTTGAATATTACGCGCTTGATATTTATTCATATACAAGGATTGTCCAATAATTAAAGACCTTTTTTTTTTTTTAAAATCATAAGGCATTGTAGGTATATCTCCACTATTTCTCGATATAGTCCCTGTAACGATGGATGCACTTTGTTAGCCATGGGACTGGGTTATTGAGTCCTTTGTCTTAGAACTCCCGCGCTACCATCCTCGACCATGTTCTCACTTCAGATGAAGAATGAAAATCACTCGAGACCAGTTCAGGGCTGTGACCAGGATGACAAAGGATATCCTATCCGCACGAGTCCAAAAGCGCAATGGCGAGACTGACTGTATAGTACCAAGCATTGCCGTGAAGCAAATACACGCCCCTTGGCCAGCATTACTTGTTGCTTACTTTGGATAGCCCTTCAGAGGTTTTTTAACGTTCGGCAATAACTATTGGGTTTGATCGTGGTCCCTCGAGGCAAAAAAATCAATGACAATGCCTAACGCATTTTCGATTCCAAAACACGCTTAATTTTGCTTATGAGCTTCCGTCAGCATTTTAGACATCCAGTGAGCGTACACTTTTCTATACTCCAATTTTTTCGTCAAAAATCTGTGTAGTAGACTAAAGGTACGTTCACAAAGACGCAGTACATGCAGATACGTGCAGAAGCGGCAGTATGGTAGCCAATCAGATTCATTCCGCGTCTGCAGCTTCTAAGCTGGATCTGAGATCGTTTGGAGTCAAATTTTTCCTATGCGGTACATGCAGCGAGGGCAGCAAGGTTGTCACGTGAATTCTCTCTACCAATCAGCTTGAGAGCGCCAAAATGAAAGCATTGAAGTGCTCTGACGCTGAAATAAAGCTAATAGAGTATATCATCACGTACATCCGATGAAATAATATTTGACAGAAATATTCCAACACCTAATAAAACAACAAACACGTTCATCATAAAAATTTGCCAGTAATGGAGACAGATTGTTTACTTTTAACAGGAAGTACTTGTTCTGTGCACGCACTGCCCCTAGTGGCAGTATTTTGAAACGTCATGCGGAAAACTTGAATTGCCGTGTGTTTGTGAACAGGAGAGGGATTGACGCATCGCATCACAGCTGCTTGCTTCCGCATGTACCGCGTCTTTGTTAACATACCTTTATTCACCTCTAGGGACAAAATTGCGAGCTCATGGACTGCGATAGCTACGAGGTTTCTCATTAATATTCTTCAATAAAGCATCATCAATTGAGGACCTCTGTCCTCTCCCCTCCTCGTCATGAATACTCAATCTACCACTCAAAAACTCAGCACACCAGTTCCTCACATTCCACTGGTTCATTACATTACCATAAGAGACGGGGATGGATTTCAACATAGATGACTGAATGCAGCTTGCACTTGGCGGGATTTGACAGAGGAGCTGCCATCTTAAATGGGTGCCAAGATCACTGATGCAACTTCCTAGTTGACTCCCTGCTCCTTCTGGAGGGTAAAGTCTGCACTACCTGCTAGTTTTGCCAACTTTTGAGAAATAAAGTCCGTGTCACTGAAAATAAAGATTTTTTAATTCTTGGACAACCCTCCTATAATTTAAAATACAAAGGGTAATCAAAAAGGTCCTGGTGTTCCCCAGGGGCATATGGTAGATTTTCTCAGTATGGTACAAGACTATGCAAATGCCACTCCCTTACGATGCCACCTGATCGTTTTCGTACAGTACAGACCCGGTCGAACGTGGTCTGCTACAACACAAAATCAGCTCCAATGCTGTTTTGGCATGACCCCGAAATTCTACTTTCAATTTCGTGAACAGCATCTTTTCGCGATTTTTCTGCATTTATTTTACATTTCACATCATCTACAAACTACCTTGTTCCAAATGCGATGCGGTCTATTACGGGCAGTCGAAAAGAGCAATAAAAAAACGAGGATAGGCGAACACTTGGCATGCATCAGGAATGGCAAATTTGCTGTTTCGAGATTCGCGGACCACATTCTAGACCGAAAACATGGCTACAGAGCAGAAGATTTTGAAATCATATACAGCACAAGTGACCCGAGATTATTAAATTTCTTATAGTCACATGCCATCACCAGCGAAGACCCTGCCAGTTACTAAACAGTGGCGCAGGCCCTTTGGACATGACTCAACTGAAGGAAGTAGCAAAACTTCTTCATCTTCCCAAACTGACCAATGGAATGAATACAGAAGCCACAAGCTACGAACCTGGACTGGACTGACCAATTGGGCCTTGAATTCTCTGTACAGATCAAGTTCTTGTATACGCTGACAAGGCAGCTTGGCTGCCGAAATGCGCATTCGTTCGAATAAAATTTTGATGTGGATTAGTGGTTTCTTGCTATTCTTGTCGTTCTGTGTCCACAGTGTCTGGCTTCGTTTCTTCTTGAAAAATGAATTAAACTGTCCACAGGCAGAGCTTTTCGAGATAACCTGCATTTAAACGCACGCTTTGACATAGCCCGAAAAAGAGAGTTAAACAACAGATCAATCATGTCTTTAGTCTAGCACGACTCGATTTAACGCAATTGCTGAAATCTGGCTCCCACCGACTGTGTTCGACCGGGTCCGTAATGTACGCTAAGTGGTATTACGAGATCTTCATCTTTGTTTCATTTACAAAGTTGTTTTGACCGTAGAATTTACCTTTAAGTTAAGATAAAAGTAAACGACAGTAAAAAATTTTTACGGTATAACTGGGAATTTCTATTAAATCTTACTTCTGTTCCTTCTAATTGATAACAGCTAGTTACATGATGTATTCTCCAACTAGGCACTAGATTAAAAAGAAAAACAAAATGAGTATTCCAAAAGAGATTTCTTTTCAGCTAAAAATTAATGTCAAGAAAACGTAATGAACCTCGGTAATGATAAAAATTTACCTAACCTAACCATAACCATTATCTTTTATGTACTAAGTAATAAATAAGAGATAAAGCGGATCCGCCAAGGAAGTGTATACAAATATCTCGCGAAGCGAGCGATTTAACAACTTTCAGTTTCCATTTCACAATTAAATTCACGGCCGCATTAACTGTCCTCTGATTGGTTCATTCCCAAACGAGATTGACGTCACACAAAATGGCGTCTCACAGCAACCTTCGTCGCATTCATAGGCGAAGGCTGTTTTTGACAGCAATATTTTTTAAATTACCTTTCCAAATGCCAATTTCACATCGACAGTGTGTTAGCTCAATATGGCAAGAAAGATGAGCCGAAAATTGACGTTTTCTGATTGATTGAAGCAGTTGTGGATCCGTTTGAATTGAAAATCCGCCCCCAAAGCAGTTGCGGAGAGGAATGTGGGCGAATTCCACCAATTGTGAAACGGCAGTCCATGCGGAAAATCTTCACCTTGCGTTGCGGGCTCCGCATCCGCCTGTTTTCCGCCCACAAACTGAAATTGTGAAACAGGCTTAACCCGTTCAAGTTAGTACCATAGATGCTCAATAAGTTTTAAGTCCGGATTATTTGGAGGTTAAAAAAGTACAGTAAATTCTTTCCCGTGCTCTTCTAACTACTTGCGTACAAATCCAGCCACATGAGATATCAGATTGTCATGCTGAAAGATGTCATCATGCCCAGGAAAAACAATGTCCATGTATGGGTGTGTATGGCCAGCAAGGACTGATACATACTTAAATTGATTCATACTGTCATCTACAATGATGACATCCACAAATGGTTGAAGGGTGTTAGTTTTCTAACATTTCTCAGCCTATGCACCAACATCCATCCATCCGGTGGAGTCAAGATCGTGATTCATCTGAAAAGGCAGCCTTTTGCCAATCTATGGATATCGTATGCTGGTACTGCCATGCAAATTCCAGCCTCTTACGCTGATGCACAGTCGTTACCATAGGTGCTATCACCATCAGTCTGCTGCGGAACACCATACACAGCAACAACATTCGCTGAACTGTTGTTCTGAACACACAGGCATTAGATCCCTGGTTCAATTGAGCAGTAAGCTGCTCCACTGTAGCACATCAATTCACGGTAACTTTTACCACAGCAGCACGCTAACAGTTCACAAACTCCACAGTTTCTGAAATGCTGCAACCCTTGGCTTGAAAGCCAATAATCATTCCTTTTTGTACGTCTGATAAATCGCCGTTTCTGCATTGCAACAATTGAAATGTTTTTCGAATGCCTACAACACACTGTATATACTCACCCAATCTGCTGATGACACATTATTTATTTAGTCTTCAGCGATTGGTTATTTAGCACTGACATCACAAATAGAAAGTATCACACTAATGTGACTTGACTGTTTAATTTCTGGTCGGATGACAGAGATGCAGTTCTTTACAAAAAAACACTTCACTACTTCAGGAAATACGATTTTTTGATCCATTTGATCTATCCTATAATTTAATACTAACAAATTACGTTTAAAACTAGCGCTACAAATAATTTTTTTCATTAACAGAGGTTCATTGCAAACAAATACAGGGTATCCAAATGTCAGTTCACCCAAACATATATATAATGAAAACCATTAAACATATCGACATCAAATTTGCAGTGGATATCCTTCAATCAATGCGACACTGGTTGAGCCTACAGTAAATGTTCAAAGTGGCTCCCATTCTCCTGATTAAACGAACAAATGTGACAGCATATGTTCTTGGAAATGCATTGCACCACATTCGAATAATTTGTAGAGCAGTCAGATGATAATGAACGCAGACAATGTTATTATCAACAGGTCGGAGCTACAGCTCACTTAGCCCAAATCTCAATGAATGAGTGCACTCTGTTTTTGAGGGTCGTACAAATGAAAACGGAAATTATTTATTTTATCCAAAATGTATACAAGGAATTTAAAAATACTCTCCAAATGCGTTAAGGCATTTATCCCACCGTGGAACAAGGCGTGTAATTCCTTTATGGAAGAAGTCTTTCGGTTGCGTGTGGAACCATTCCAAAACCTCTTCCTTCACTTCATCATCCGACTGAAACCTGCGGCCTTTCAGATGTTTCTTGAGATCTCCAAACACGTGAAAGTCACATATGGATAAGTCAGGGCTGTAAGGTGGATGCTGCATTGCTTCCCAGTTGAACTTTTTGATAAGGTCTACCGTTGCTTTCGAGGATTGTTGTGGAGAAGAAGCACTCCTTCTGTAAGAAGTCCAGGACGATTACATTTGATGGCCGCACACAGTCCCTTCAGTGTTTCCCCATATCGTGCTGCGTTAACTGTGGTGCCTTTTTCAAGAAAGTCCAGTAAAATCGGGCCTTTGTGATAGAAAAAAAACCCCGTCAACATCACCTTCCCCGTGCTGCTTGCGATTGCTTTTGATTTTTTCACGATTTCACTTTGATTTGTTCTTTCTCACGTGATGCAATACTTGCAACCTGTTGTTCAATTTGCACGTGGGGTTTCGCAATTGTTGAAAACAAAAACTTACGATCCTACACGTCGTCTTTTTTTTTCCCCCCACACAAATTTTCGTTTTCATTTGTACGACCCGTACAATCTCAAAGGAAATTTGGCCACCTCGTCGTTCACCGCACCTGATTACCCAGATTATTTCCTGTGGGGTCATTTAAAAGGTTGGATGTATGCCAACAACCCACACAATCCTGAAGAACTTTTGTTTGGAAATCCGCAGCATTCCAAAGGACGTGCTGCAACAAGTTTCCAAGAATATGTACCATCGCATTCATTTGTGCAAGCATGAGAATGGGGGGGGGCACTTTGAACATTTACTGTAAGCTCAATCAGTATCACATTGATTAAAGAATATCCACTGCAAATTTGACGTCGGTACGTTCCATGCTTTTCATTTTTGCGTGAACTGACTTTTGGATCACCCTGTAGTTATTACCAAGAAATACTGAAATTTCCCACACAAACATTTTTGCCATTCCAATTACAACATTCAAATATCAAGTTACACGAGGGCGACCTGAATTTTCTTCTCTTTACAAAAAAAATTATACACAAACTTTAATATCAATTACATAAATCTTCAATGATTGTTATTATAATTTACATGAAGGGAGATTCCTGTTTTCTATACTGCGACCAACCTCAACTTTGATGTAACTGCTACTGGTTGAAGCCACACATTGCTTCCCAATGTGAGATAGTGCTTATTAGCCTAAAGAAGATAGAAACTATGGTTTCGCTACAGTGGCTGGAAGAGTTTGCGATGAAACTGCTTTCATATTATTACGTATGGTGATATGCCCGACCAATAGGTTGATTTACGTATAGATGGCAGCGCCTACGCTTTATGTATCTGAGGCTATGACGCTATGGTCGAAATGAGGAGAAAATCTCGGCAATGTTAAGAATACTGTATAAGAACATGCATGTAAATTGTTCAGTTCCACAGTGTTCGAACAACAATGTTAAAAACAAAATTCTCAAGTTTCATGGATTTCCTACAGATTGAAAAATTCAGTGAGGTTAAATGAGATGTCGTAGCTTAGCCCAATATTTAGCATCGTCACTTTCGTAAATCGTAATTCATTATAAAATTTGCTCACTGTTAGTCAATACTTGTTTATTTCCGTCAGTTTTCGCTCCGATTATCTGATGCTTTTCTTTCAAGTCTTTAACTTTCATCTTCACTAAACTTTTGTAAATAAACTAGAACAAAATTCATAAACCGTAGGGGATGCATCTGGTGGATAGATTTGGCATTTAAATCAACCTATAGAAGTTAGACCAAAGTTGGGGTTAGCTGCAGTATAGAAAGTCCTCATATTGAAGAATTTACATGAAAAATTTCAATATATACATAAGACAGGAAAAAAACGCAAGACATACAAATTTTTACAACTCTATTGGTAGATATACAATGGCACTTGTTATGGCTTATAAAAATACACCTTCCTTTAGGTAAGTCCAACAAATTTAATAACTACACAGAAATAGCAGCGCAAAGCAAAAAACAGTTACTACTGAAATAATAAAAATTTGAGTAAATTTAACAATTCATAAGCATTACACATCTTGAATTAGCATTACACTAGGAATATTTGTGCCCACATATATTTATCATAGGCAGAAACCTGGAATAGCAATTTCTAGGTTATCACAATAAGATATGAAGTATACCAAAAGACAAAGTCCCACTTGGAAATAAATGGTTCCTGCCATCATCAGAACATGGGAGATTTTCTCATGCAATATACATAGCAAGTAAGTTGCTATACCACGGTTTGCTTGGAATATGTCCCTCTAAACCTACAGGGCGAGTCAACCTACTAGAGATATCGGGTCGTTGCATATGAAAGGTATTCGGTGTAGGCACCATAAATGAATGTACTGTCCAATGTTGGTTCCGAAAATTCCGGGCGGGAGTGATGGACCTGGCAAATGAGCCACGCAGCAAACCGCCGTACGTGTTGAATGACGCTGATCTGAAGCGATCTGTGGAAGAGGACTGTCAAAAGCTGTTCCTGTCAATAGACACCTTAGGACCATCGGCAAGGTGAAAAAGCAGGACAAATGGGTCCCACGTGAACTTATGGAAAACCAAAAAGAGCGTCGGTTGGAAGCATGTACGGAATTGCTTTTGCACCATGAAGAAGCGGGGATTCTTGATCGCATTGTCACCTGCAACGAAAAGTGGCTCCTATACAATAGGAAACGGTCAGCACAGTGGCTGGATACTGATGAGCCCCCGCAACAGTTCCCTTAAACCCCAGTTGCACCCCAGGAAGCTCATGGTTAAGTTTGGTGGAAGATTCATACTCTCTGGACCTCTTTCCTACCGACTACAATCTTTTCCAGAGCCTGGATAATTTTCTCCGGAGGAAAACATTCCTAACCCAAGCAGAATCGAAAACGCATTCCGGGAGTTTATTGAGTCCCGTGACCATGGATTCTCCTAAAAAAAATTCTCCTACCTAGCCGCCATTTAGTGAATGCTGGCAAAACAACAAAATCGATCTGCAATTCTAGCGTTCGCATTCAGTTTCGATTTGAACAACTGCCAGCCACTGCGAAATATTACGCAAGGTTATCTTCGTCATGGACATTAATTAAAGTTGAAAACTGAATTAAAATACTCCACAGGAAGATTTTCGAGGAGATAGTTTCATTGGTTTCATGCTATATCCAAGCATGCATTTAAATGTAGACAATCTCCTCGAAAATCTTCCTGTGGAGTAATTTAATTCATTTTTCAACTGAAGTGCGGACGGCAAACATTTATTCTGGACCTATAAAGCATCTTCCCATAAGTTGCCCCTTTGAAAAAAAGCATCCCATGGGATCCAATTTATCTTTTATAACAATGTTGCATGTCCTGTGAAAAACTGGTTGCGTGAACAAATCCCAAATACATGCTATTCCAGAATACTGGCATAAAACTAAGGAAACGGAAAGAGGCTTCTTCGCAAAGTAGTCAGTAGAACTGACGATTGTAGCAATGCAATGCCACAGTTACAAAGTTTTATGTTCCAACATTAACAGAAATAAATTGTGGTTCATTACTTTAAGAATGTTCTTTATTGATTGACGCAAAAATGGAGGAATCAATCGTAGATTTTGTACAAACTGCTATGACTCAAAATATTTAGGCAGATACTCCGAATGTAATGCTAATTCATCAAACTCAATTCTAAGTCTATAATCATGTGAAATCTCAAATATCTGAATACATATGAATCTGTTTTACCCTCTCACATTGATTTGAATGAACTTTTTAATTTAAAAAGGAATATTTTTAAGTATGCGAGTTTACTCAACGAGACAATAATACAACTGAACAATCTCTTCAAGCATGCCATAATTACAAATAGAAAAGGGATGGAAAGATTCCGCGACCTGGACTCAAGCCACGGACCATGCCTTTCGCTAGCACCAGTCTTACCAAATGAGCTACTGTGGACATAAATCGCCAAGCTTTAACAACTTCCACATGGACATACACTGAGCAGCAACCGAATTGGTGATACCAGTCTTGTATCGTGTAGTACCACTTTGTCTTAATTACGCAGCACTTTGTCTTGACATGGACTCGACAAGATATGGAAGAGTTGGGAAGCCATACAAACCCATGACCCCTGAACTCCCACAGTTCACGAAGATTTGATGGAGGGGTTGAGGTCAGGTGACCTAGCTGGCCAGGAAAACAAGGTCACATCTGTGTAGTGTTCACCCATGATCGTCATGGTTATCCCAGTAATGTTTACCTGTGAGGGACAATGTCACATGTATGAGGGGTTCCGTTTCATTCCACATAAGCTTGAAGGGCCCCGACATTTAATGTGGTTTTCACCATACTGGTACCAATATGAATCTCGACTTACTGGGTCGGACGGCTATTTGGGGCACAGCTGTTGGGGAACTTTAGTCTGACCCATTTGCTGAGTGACCAGTGCTGGATGTTCAGTAGCTGGTGATAGCCACTGGTTTGTTCGTCCCCCAGCAGCTCTTCCATCACGAACCCCTCGTGCTTCGGAGGGCATGTTAAGTTGTCGGTCCTGGCTGCTACTGTCATCTTGTAGCAGGTCATTAGTTACTGGAATGGCACAAAACTCCCTCGAAGGAGTAAGTGCTGCAGATTATCGTTCTACAATAATCTACCCTCTGTACAAGATAAGATAATTAGCTTGGCGGTTAATGTCCACGGTAGCTCAATTGTTAAGAGTGGTGCCAGTGAAAGGCATGGCCCTGGTTCGATTCAGATCACCGAATTTTTCCTTCCCTTTTCTATTTGTAATCGTATGTGGGTATAGATTAACACTTCATTAATTCATGGAAAAATCCCCATCAAAGTCAAACAAAACTACAAAACATTAACACACATTCCTTCACGTTTCAAGATTCACAGCAATTCAGATAGCCGAGTTTCCGCAGAATAGAATATACATCTAATAAATCAATCAATTAACAGAATCATAGTCATTGCATTCTCACAAACATCAAACGATATTGCCTTTGTTCACCTTACAACCTGTTCACTGCATTTTTTGTGTTGTTCAATAATAAAATAAATAAAACAAACAGCTAACTGCACACCTACAAACTGATTAACGTACACCTTACACATTGCGACTGTTACTCGTATTGCGTTGTTGTTGATCAACCATATCGTATACAGCAGTAAAAGTAAAAAAAAAAGATAAGAATATTTTTTCTTATACTTTTAATGCTCTATACAATAATCGAGGCTTCCGGATGAATTACAAATGAAGACTGTTCCACTTCCTTAATAATATAACTATAAACGCTAAAAAAAAAAAAAAAAAAGGAAAAAAATGCGCAAAAATCAACAAAATGAAAATTTATGCTAACAATAAAAACTTAATAAAAAACAAACAATATCAATTGGTTTCTTCTTATTGAACAAAACAATAACAACGAACAAAAAATAATAAACAAACAAATAATAACAATCTTATGCTTCATTTCACAGTGATTGTAACGACTAATAATGTTAGATTAAGCATACATATGCAATGTGAACGTATACAAAGGCATTCTTAGGTATAGACAAGTTTTTGACTTAGTACTTGTATGAATCCGAGTGAGGGTGCTGTATGATTCGTTTGCATCTCAAGGTTAATAGAAAGAAGTTATGTCATGATCTCAAGATACATAGCCTTATCCTCCATTTGGTTTCACACTGCTGGTTTCACGTGCTGCTTACACACTGTCTCTCTTATAAAATTGTTTAGTTCCGGGCTGGGATCACGCTGCTGATTGCCATTTCACCAATGGCCCCCCCAAAAAAGCCATAAATGTAACACTTATTAATATACCCGATTAATGAAAACGCTCCCCGCTCCGAGATGGCCACGATTTTCGATTTTCGCGAACCAATTCCCCAGACGAGTCACTAATAACGTTCTCATGAAGACCAGACGAAGATTAACAACAAACGTGGAGCAAGGACAACGCACCAAGCCCGTGGACTACACCACATTCACGTGCTATGGAGACGGCAACCACAGATTCTCCAACCTATTCCGTGAGCAAGGGATTGGAATAGCGTTCCGCACACGAAACAATTCCAAGTTCGCAACGAGAATTGACTATGTTTTTCAACAACGTGAGCCATCTATGATGTCATTTCACTCCCAGCCAATAGCATGCCTCCGAACACAAGTGAGGCTTCATTTTTCTCCCCTGCTTGACGTTTTATGTAAACAAAAACGGCGGATGGTTCTTTTAGCATTCGTTGCGTCAACAGCCGTCGGTAAGAAAAGATAACAGTTTTAGAACTTATCTGCACACACAGACTAATGTTAAAATTGTCCCTAAGAAGAATCCATTTCAATAAAATTATGAAATTTTCCTTCTTATAAACCGTATTTTAATAAAAATATGTTCGTATAAAGCGGAAAAATTTACACAGAAATTGCTTTCTCGGGGATGGGCCACAAAATGTCTTCGTATTAACCGGAATTACGTATTAACTGGTTTTGTATTATCAAGAATTGACTGTATATAAGCTTTATTCTGGCGTTTGGTAATAAAAATAATACACCATCAGTATTCTACTATAATACGAAAAAATTAGACCACCATCTGTACTGTATCAAGGAACTTTTTGAAGAATCAGGCGATAATGAATCGGATTTTGAAGGTTTTTAAATTGTAAAGATCCAGGTTATGCATTTCTAAAATCATAAAAAATGGGAGCTTTTTCTGTATATTCTTGCATATATTATTTCTCCTATGTTAGCGAAGAGTCAAAAACGATCCTCATGATTCGTGCCTTTTTCGCATCCCCTTGCTCCCATAACACGCGTAATTTGAATTGTGTCAGTCGCGTGTGACGCGCACATGGCGCTTTCAAAGATTGTATATATTAATCCGGGCTACCCGGAAGTATCAGTTTACTCCAATGCCAAAATATAAATTTTGAAATATGTCGTTAACCATTGCGTTTATGAAATTTTTGAAGGGATTGAGAAGTGTTAAGGTTACAATTTTAAACAACTTTAGAATGAAATTTTTCTGTGGTCCCAGCAAAAATCCTATTGATTTAATGCTTTTTCAATCTCCATATAGCCAAATCTTTATAGCGTAATTATCCCTATAACGTAAGGATTTTTCGGTCCAGACAATAAATTTTAAGGTATATTTTAGCTCTTTAACAAAATTTTTCTAAATTCCAACCAGATGTACCAGTTTTACTCTTATCAAAATCCAGTTTTTTGCTAATGCAGGCGAAATAAGACGGTATAGGAAAATTTGTAAAGTATAAAAAAGTATTTAGAAGTTAATTTTAAACAACTTTTGTTAACGAAATTTTTCACAATTCCAAACAGAAGTACAAGAAAGTATAAGAAATTCGTGTGGTGACCATACCTCATTTTTTTTTATTTAGAAGTGGCAAAAGCTGGTGGCAAAAAAAATTAAATCTTTTATTTACACCATAATCTTCCCTAATCACCATTCTCAGCCGGGGCTATTCTTGAATTACTATGATCTTTACAATTATTAATTTAATGGAAATATGATGCATTGCTTTATATTTTTGAAGTCACTGTACGGGTAATTTGATAAGCATCATACGCACATTTTAAAAATATAAAATCAATTACAATCAATATGTAAAAAAACCTTCATAAATTAATAAATTCTAAAACTGCATGGCGAGTTTTTTATTAATTTTTCTTTTTTTATCAAAATAAACTTTTTATCAATTTAATTTTTTCTCATCCCAACAATCCATTTTTTTTAAATTGTTAAATGAAAGTCATAAATAAAAATATTTTGTATTGAAAATCATCTGAGAAAATTATTTTATAAGGGTTGTACAAATGAAAACAAAAATTTGTGTGGGGGAAAAAAAAAAGACGACGTGTAGGATCGTAAGTTTTTGTTTTCAACAACTGGGAAACCTCACGTGCAAATTGAACAATAGGTCACAAGTGTTGCATCACGTGAGAAAGAACGATAGCTCGCGCTCCGAAGCTTTGTGAGTGATCACTTTGTCCAAACAACAAAATGGAGTCAATGAAACAGAAACAGAGAGCAGTAATTCGTTTTGATCGCAAAGGTTTTTGAAGGTGATGTTGACAGTGTCTTTTGATTGCAAAGGCCCAATTTTACTGGACTTTCTTGAAAAGGGCACCCCAGTTAATGCAGCATGATATGGGGAAAGATTGAAGACACTGCGTGTAGCCTTCAAATGCAAGCGCCCTGGACTTCTTACAGAAGGAGTGCTTCTTCTCTATGACAACGCGCGTCCTCACACAGCAACATTAGACCTCATTAAAAAGTTCAACTGGGAAGCAATCCAGCATCCACCTTACAGCCCTGACTTATCCACACGTGACTTTCATCTGTTTGGGGATCTCAAGAAACATCTGAAAGGCCGCATCAGATGATGAAGTGAAGTAAGAGGTTTGGAATTGTTCCACACGCAACCGAAAGACTTCTTCCAAAAAGGAATTAGACACCTTGTTACACAGTGGGATAAATGCCTTAACGCATTTGGAGAGTAGTTTTAAATTCCTTGTACACACTTTGGATAAAATAAATAATTTTCATTTGTATAACCCTTATAACTTATTTGATTTGAAAATAAAGCAAACTAATAATCTAAATATATTGCTTTAAATTGTTTCTTATAACTTACCTTTTAAAAAAACTGCAGTAATCAATTTATATAAAATTTTATTTTGTAAATATCAGTTTAATTGATTAAACACAAAAGTTAATTTGGATTATAATAAGAAATTAATCCCCTCAAGAAAGGTATAGGAAAGTACGGGAAGCTCTATCGTCTTTCGTTTCTCGTAATTTCCAATCAAATGATATATCACATACCATATGACGCTACAGTTCAAAAGACCAAGTGACTGCCACCCCTACAACTCTGACCCCATGGGATAATTTGGCCCAAATTTCATAGTAACGTAGATCTTGCCTAGAGGAACCTGCATGTCGAATTTCAATCCTTTGTCCGCTCTGACTCCCACCCCCGTAATCCCGATCCCAGTGCGCCAATCAAAACCAAACTCAATAGTGAAGGTGCACATGCCCATAGTAAGCTATTCTTCCGCAACTCATAATAATCTAGATCATGCCAGAAGTGTGAAACAAACTGGTGATAGCACTGGAATAGTAGGTGACATAACCTCCTTCTATTAACCTTCTTGCATCTTAAAAATAGCTTAAAAATACTGAGAACTTGTAAACATTTCAGAATAAATGGTTGTATTAACCTGATATTCGATTATGATGGCAAACATAATCACGGTAGGTAAGAGATATCCCTTCATTCTGTTCTATAATTTTGCAAAAGAAATATATAAATGTTTAAGTTAACACATGAACTTTTAAATAATGTCTAGTTCCTATGACGGCGCGTCAAAAGTTATCTACATTTCCACCATGACACATCTTCTGCGTGTTTAGAGTTGGTATGACTGCAGTCACATACGCAAAATTTGATCCCGATCACGTCATTTGCCTTCCGGCTATTACAGTGTAAACATTAATCCGGAGGAACAAGGAGCAGTGATCCGATTTCCTTGGTCAAAAAACCTGAAAAAGGCTGAAATTCATTGTAGACTTTTATCACAATACAAGGACAGTGCTTTATCATGTAAAGCCTGTTTCACAATTACAATTTCCAGCGGAAAACGGGCGGATGGGAAATCCACAATGCAAGACGAAGATTTTCAGTTTCACAATTAGCGGAAATTGACCGCATTGCTCTCCGCAACTGCTTTGCAGGTGGAATTTCAATCCAAGCTGGTTCTGAAACTTAATGAATCTGCAACTGCTTCAACCATTTGGAAACGTACCTCACTGACGGATCCACTGGGGCTAATACAGGAGATTTAATTGTGAAACAGGCTTAAGAGTGCTTTTTTGAGCTTGGTGAATCTTGTCGTTCGCGGTGGAGTTTAACGGGCATCCTGCTCCTTCTTTGAACGTCCGGCCACTTTTAAATTTCTCGATACACGAAAAAATACTCTTACATGATAAAGCACTGTCCCTGTATTGCGATAAAAGTCTACGATGAATTTCACGTCCTCCGACTAGAAAAATCGGATCACTACTCATTGTTTCTCGGTGGTGCAAACTGCTAGCGGAGCGGACATGTTTACACTGTAATAACCGGAAGCAAAATGACACGACCGGGATCAAAGTTTACACAAGTGACCGCAGTCGTACCAACTCTATGCATGCATGTGCAGAAGGCAGTAGACAACTTAGACGGTGCGTTATAGATAATTTTTGACTCGCCCTCATATACGACGAAAAAATCCTGCTGATGATCCCTAATAAATGAACATAGATCCATTATTATGACCACATCTTACGCAGTTAATGAACACAGAGGCAAGTTAAGTGTCATACCCTTAACATTAAATCAAAAATTAATAATAAGCATCAAACTGTGAATAAAATTTAAAAAGTTTTTAGGATATTTCAAAACAAATCAGCTTTTCGTTAAAACGTAACTATTTAGTGTGTTCCTCATTAACTTAATATTTCTGTTCTAACTCCTGGGATCTAAACTTAATTCAATCAATACACTTCAATACAAATTGACTTAACTTATTCTACATAAAACAAAATAGACAAATTCTCTATGAAACCTGTGTCTTATCACATTGTTGGCTATTCAATTGGCTGAAAGATTAAAAAAAATTACCTTTGCTTTACACATAAAATGTAACGCATTGCATATAAATGTGTCTCCCTGTAATTCACTGCTGACGTAGGTGAAGTGATAAGGATGTTGAAACACAGGGTTAAACTCAAAGATGATGACAACAACCGACTTACCAGGCACTTCTTCGTTTCTTGCGGGACTATCCGGTGACCGTATCGTAATATCACCGAGATTAGAAAAATACATAATGTCTGTCCTAAGAATATCTTTTTTGGCACTGTCATTATTATTGTCAGTATTGTCATTTTTGTCATTTGTGGTTTCTTGCTCAACCGGCGTCGTCGTTTGAGCAGAATTTTCCAAAACCGTCGTTTCGGAATCAACGTTATCTTCGGGGATTTCCGCAGATTCAACGTTGTTAATGACCGGACTTTTTCTCTTTGCATGTGAAGGCGAATCCGTTGATGATTTCCTAAGGGAAAATATTTAACATTAGTGAAACAGGAAATATTTGAAAACTTTAAAAATAAATTTCATTTCATTACAATGCATCTCAAAATTCTACAGTCTCTTCAATTTAAGCACCCCGTGAAAACAAATGTATCCCAAATAAGAATTGCATTGCATGAATTTTACTTAAATAAGGCAACTTTCAAGGAATTTCAAGTTTGTAGCCTCTAACAGGCCATTTTGAATTGGTAACCATTGCTGTACATATGAAGGCAACTATTGAGGGCAGATCTCACACAAAAACAAGAAACACTTTAACAATCCAAAAAGCCAAAGAATTTATGATATACCTAGTTTCAGAAATTCATAAATATTCAAAATGGCCTCCTCATGCTTCTACTGAATGCTCTGGTGCTGAATGGTTTCGCAGGCTTCCATGAGACGCTGATGAAGCGTCTCAGCATGAAGGTACATTCCCATATCTCGCTTTCTGCTTAAAGCTCGCAGCTTTTAGCGTCTTTCGTCTGATTTTTCAAGCTGAAATGCGTTAGTTGCATGAAGCGAAAGGATTTCAAGCTGCTTTTCGCTTTAAGTAGATATCTAGAGCTAAGGTCAAAAACCCTCACCGGTGAGAGAATGATGAGGTAATTTCTCACTGGGCTAACAGTCTTTTTCTCGGTGAGGACGGTGAGACTAACCGGTTAGGCATAGCAGCAGTAACTCGCGTTTCTGACCGCGTTAAAATGACGTCACAAATTTCTCACTGGGATTTCTGACCGACCAAGCGCTAACTCTTCTCACCAGTGAGAGTTTTTGACCTTAGCCTAGGT
>JAHWFO010047173.1:359460-382368 GCA_023313115.1 Rhysida immarginata | reverse complement strand
AAGAATGGAAAAAATGTCGATATCCGTTTGACAGTTAAGGAGGAGGTCAGGAGACAAGTTCTTGGCTTTGAAAATCTCTATGGATTCCAGAGTTGTGGTTTTAAAAGGGTTATTACAACAAAAGTGAAGAATGGACATCACTTCTTCACATTTCTTAGGTACGTGTCCAGTGATGGCGAGGTGATTTGCATAATGGGACTTGTCATCTTTCACTGGACACACACCTAAGAAATGTGAAGAAGTGATGTCCATTCTTCACTTTTGTAATGACCCTTTTAAAACCGTAGCTCTGGAATCTATAGAGATTTTCAAAGCCAAGAACTTGTTCCTGACCTCCTCTTGAACTGTCAAACGGATTTCGACATTTTTTCCATTCTTTATTCCGTCTCAGATTTACTGTATTTTCTTTTTTGTATTTTGTTATCTTATTCGTTTATGGATCAGCCCTTCTTTATTCATTTATATCTATCATTTTTTAATTTTTTTTATTCTATATTAGTCTCTAATTTATTATCAAATCGCTATTTCTCTGCTTTAATCCAGTTTGTGTATTTTTATCGTTCATAATGTACCCAGGTCGGGTAGAGATCAGGAAACCGGGAAAAGTCAAGGAATTTTTTGTAACCGGGAAAGAGTCAGGGAATTTTACAAAAAAATCAGAGAATTTTCATTTACTTTTCATTCTTATCCAATCAATGTGCACCTATGCCATTTATGTTGCTTCTACATTCATTGTACCCAGATTATATTACTCTCTGCTTTTATCTTGCCATTTGTTGTACTTTATCCAATAATCTTACTCCATTGTACCATATTTTCTGTATATAAGGGCGAGAAGCCTCTAGTGTAGTTTATATCCTTGATAAAGCCAGGAATAAATGGCGAAACTAGTTGGAAACTCTGTTCTCCCTTTATTGTAAAGTCTCTACCAATTTCATTCATAGAAACAATACTAAAGACACCCATTTTGTCGATCTAATTAACATATTGTAAAATAACTTATTAATAGCTGATTGAAGTTAAAAATATCTGTCTGTGTCATGATATTGTCTAAAATACAAAACTTCATACAGAGAAAATTCTTAGAATTCGTCAATTCATGCAGAATTTAATTAAACTGTGTAGGACCAGAATACTATATCCAAAGACTGTAAAAGACCTTTGACAGTAAAATGTTAAGAAAAAGTGAGATAGAGGTAAATGTTTTAGTAAAGAAATTAAGTCTTTTAATAATCCCAATTCTCTAGCTAATATCGATTAGTAACTCCTCCAGATTATATGTGAAAGACATAGTACTAAGAAAAATAAATCCCAGATCCTTCACGGATTCACGGTGTTGTAAAGTCTGAGAACCCACATGATAATCAAAAACAAAACTGATACTTTACACGAAAAAAGTCAAGCAAAAAGATTCATCAAAGTTGACTTGAATAATCCGTTATTAGTGAACCTTCGAATATATACATAGAAAACAAAAGATACAAAGCATTCCTATGCAAAAGTCTTGCAGTCATTGTTGATGCTGGTTCACAGAACAATCTCAAAAATCTTCATCAAACAAAGCAAACAACGACGTGACAATTTTTTAACGCTGGCAAAACTCGCATTCAGCTTCAGGTAAGTTGAATTTTAAAAATAAACTACATTGGAAAGGAAGAAAGAAAAAATAAAACCCTTTCTTAACGAGCATCTAGAAGCCAAGAGAAACATACATGCCAAATTTTAAGTTTGCAGGCTTCATAGTTCTGGAGATTTCATGATGAATGAATGACTAGATGAATGAGTGTATGTTTTACACTTTTAATATATTTTAATTATTTCCTTTTATTTTATTTATTTAATTTTATTACATTTGATTGATATAAGTTTTAATTTGTTATTTTATTTATTGTAGTTATTACGAAACGATTCAACAAAAATAAATATCATGTATCGCGTAATTAGAAATATCTTATTCTTTTTACAAAATACTTCTAAAATCAATTACTAATTCTTAAAATTAGATTTCTCCGCAACAAAGAAACGTATTTTTGCATTGATAGGTGCCATGTTTTTATGAATTCCCGCATAAGATTTCTAGCCAAACACATTAGCTACGGGATACCTCTAATGCTAGCCTTGCTTGAAAAAACTTGCAATCTTCTGCTATTTTTTTTCTCGAGAACTGAATTTGCTTCAAAGCTGAACCTTTGCTTTAAGGCTGTAGCAAGCTATAGGAATGTGGCTAACCAACTGTTGTAGCTGGCCCCAATGATAAAATTCCAAAGGATTGACGTCAAAGGAACAGGTCCACTACCTAACCATCTGCCTCTCAAACAACAAGGTTAAAATGTGCTGGAATCCCAAAGTGCATAAACCACAAGCTACCTATCAAACAAATCTGCCATTATCATTTGCGCAACCGTAAATATATAAATCTTATCTGCGTGCTCATAAAATGGATATCTTGCCATGGTTAAATGGAACACCTTTCAGTTAACTCATTACTACACAAGCAAAACACTAAAGACAGACTAACCACAAACTTTCATTTTACTTCAAAATCTAATGGTTTTCAGACATACTTTTATATGGACTATGTTTCTTGCTTTGGTACAAAGAACCCGCTCTTAAAGTTTGTGAACCTGTTTTTGATGAATGAACGAAAATTTGGTAAATAGCAGTATGGGTGAGTCTAAACAAAAAAAAGTTCATATGAACAGAAATAAAAATGCCACCACCAATATCAAGTTAATAACTCAGGTTCTATAAAACTCTATGATGATGAATCTATTGTAATTTGGGGGAATAATACGGTACTTACAAATGTGTACTGCATACTATTAAAATTCGATTCAATTCCAACAAGCAGTTTCTGAGTTATGCATTCAACATCGCAACACATGCTCCCATGTGAGTACTAATCAGCACATGTTACAATGTTGAATGCATAACTCGGAAACTACTCGTTGGACTTTGATCAAACTTTAACAGTATACACGGTTGTATGTACCCTATTATTCCCCCAAATTTCATATCTCAGATGTTATAGAACCTGAGTTAGTAACTTGTTGATATTAGTGGGGGCATTTTTATTTCTATTCATATCTCAGTTATCATTCGAATTTGGACCTATGTTCATACGAACTTTTTTGCTTAGAATCACCTATACTACATTTACCAAATTTCGGGACACCTGTATAATGAAATGTTGGTATGTGTCCATTGTCCATTTTAGCATACCAAGGCTCATACTAATTCAGGATTTGTTAATACTTACAGAAAATAAAGATAAAACATAACGAAATGTTAATGCACTAGCAGCATGTACTTTCAATATAATTTCTTATGCAAATTCCGATTTATCCGTCACTAAAAAGTTGGTTATCCAGATCGCTACACTAGAAGCCGATATCTATTGTGTAGCGGGCTTAAGATGTCACCTTATAGTGTAGCGGTCAGGATAATCAACTTTCTTAGTGACTTATAAATTGGAATTTGCATGAGAAATTATATTGAAAATATGTGCTGCTAGTGCATTAACATTTCGTTAAGCTTTATCTGTATTTTTCTTAAGTATTAACGAATCCTCAATTAGTATGAGCCTCGGTACACTAAAATACCAAAATTTTTGTCCATGGATCCAGATTTTATGGACACCTGGTCTAATAACATTTAAAAATAATTTTAAAAAACATGTTAGGAACCTTTATATTCAAAATATCTAACTAATTGCTTAGGCTTTGCATTAAATTGAGATTACAGTAAACTTGAATGGTCATTAGGCTCTTAAAGGATAAGCTTCCAGTGCATCTTGGAAGACTTTATGAAATGAAAGAGTCATTATTATTATTTTTTTAAAAATAGCAATTTTAAAAAATGCTAATCCAATTGTATTTACTAATTATAACAGTGAAACCATAGAATACTTAATTTGGAAGCAGTCATTTGAGAACTTATCAAGAAGGCCTAAAATTCACATGAAAACTTAGGCCTAAATCTCAGTTGGTTTCACTTTCAATTTTGTGCTAAGCTAGTTAGCAGCTTAATTGCAGCAATGAAGAAGCAAAATAGCTGCTAAAGATTTGTACAGAGTTTTTGATGTTATAATTAACACCAAATATATTAATAAAATAATTTTATAGCCCAAGCTGATAATTTGTTTCTGTATCTGCATGATATTCACTCAATCAATCATTCTAAATGAAGGTTAGTCATGGCAAGCATTAGGCCTTGCCACACTGTTCTTTCATCCATAGCTTGGAAGCATCATAGCAGCAGACAGGCTGTAAATTTGAGGAAAGGTAGAACCCTATGGTAGAATTTTGGTAAACTCACTATCAAATCCAATGAATGAAACTATTTTTCTCTGTTTTTATCATTCAATTATGATATAACTGCCAAACATTAGTGGCTATAGAATAAAAAACTAATGTACTTTGAGAATAACCTTTTAGATCTCTTATCCGCAGGCGATTTATTTTTATCCTTTTGCGTACTGGACGGAGATGAAGGGATTTCAACAACTATTTCTTGACTGTCTGTCAAAACAGGAGTGCTGCTCGCTGCAAGTTCAGCTGCTTCTCTCTCTTTCTGCTTCAGCAATTCCATTTGCCTTTCCATGTGGTCTAAGCGCTGCTTTAACTGTTAGCAAAACACAAAAAACATTAGAATTATAAATATTAATGCAGTACAAAGCTAAAAATAGAAATAAAAAGGCAAATTATATAAAAATTATAACATAGCATTATAATGATTAAGAAAATAGCATCCTCAATAACAATTACTAAAACATATGCTTGATAACGTAAGTTTTGAAACTGACTCTTTAAGCAATAAGATACACTGAATTATCATTAAGATTTTTGAATGTAGTGTATACACTGTATTATAAAACATTTATGGACAACTAACGTCCAATCCAAAGCAAAAAGCACCTTTTACGAGGGGAAATCATGAAGTTTTATAATTGCGTAGAAGGCATGATCGTATGGCAATCACATTTGGTGGGGTCATCAATCCCTCTGCATACAAACTCCCTACAAAGTCACACACATCCGCCATCGATATTTCATCCATCAATGCTGTAAATATAGAGGCCCATCTCCAGTCGCATTAATGGAGTGGTTTTCCGAGCAGACGACGGGCATTCATGAATGAAATATCGATGGCAAAAATCTGTGACTTTGCAAGGAGTCTGTGTGGAGAGGGATTGGTGATCCCACTAAATTTGGTTGCCTTATAATCATGCCTTCTATGCAAGTATATGAAATTTATGACCGCCCCTCGAAGATGTCATTGGGTATTATTATATCCACACAACTACCATATGGAGGTGTCCAATATACGATCAATCAGAATCGTTTACTTTAATGATGTTCTAGCATATTTATTTATATTCCAGACAGGAACTTCATGTTAGAAGTTGATGCTAGATATTTCAAGCCAGGAAGGCATCTATTTGCATGGCGATCCATTGACTATCGAATAAGAGTTGTGGATGATTCTCGTTGAATACAGTAAGATCTGAATATTTGAGATCTGGTCTGTCTTCCGGTGTTCTAGCAGATTTCGAACAAAAAGAATTAGGTTCATATAGCATCTAAAACGCAACTGTCTGTACCAGTTGCTACTGTATGAAAATACAGTGAGCTGTTCTTTAAAGATCTGCTGATAGGCACTACAATAGAAAGATCTTACTCTTCATTAATGATATAGCAGCAATGGCCATGAGCATTCTCTTATCAGTTTGGCTGGGAATTTTACCATCTTTCATTTTTATAGTTATACGAGGTGCTTTCAAGTTCTATGGTGTCAGATTTTTTTTCTCGGGACTGGAAATGGCGATATTCTCATCAAAAGATCAGCATATCATCATTCATTTTCTCCAATTGCAAAAGCCATTGAAATCCACCATCAACTGAGTGAGACATGATGGGCGTCTTGAATGTGTAGAATGTGCATTCGTGGCTGCGACAGTTCAAAGGCAGTATGTCATGTGACAAACTGAAAGAAGCTCGACCTCGTACCAGCCGGAGAATGTTGTTTTGGAGGATTGCCGATTAAGTGTGGAAGATATCGCCTCCAAAGCTGGTATTTCCATGGGGTCTGTGCACACAATTCTGCATGAAGACCTGAAAATGCGGAAACCGTCCTCCAGATGGGTGTCACGAATGCTGACGGATGACCACACAGCTACGCACATGGCAATTTTTCAGGCAAAATTGACACATAATGAAATCATCAATCGTCATGATGGTCGAGGCATGGATGCCGTTTTTCAGTTCTGAAACAAACTGCCAGTTGACGCAATGGAAGCAGACAAATTCTTGGCAGCTGAAGAAATTTCAAGTTACCACCAGTGCTGAGAAAAACATGGTGGCAATGTGTTGGGACAGCTATGACGTAATTCTCACTCATTGCATTCCAATGGACACTATGATGACATATGCATTCTACCAGAATGTCTTGAGGAAGAACCTTCCAGCATTGCATGAAAAACGACTGGAAAAGACTGCACATGTATTTGTTTACCAAGACAATGCATCTGCTCATCGGGCAAACCTAATGCAGGCGTTTCTTCGTGAAAATAACTTGGAAGTGGTGTATCATGCTTCTAGCGAATTTTGGCTTTTTCCAACAATGGACATTCTTCATAGTCAAACATTTTCCAGTCATGCAATTTTCTAGTGGTCAAAACAGACCCCTAAACAAATTTATAGCAGACATGGAATGAAAAACATGCAAATTTACAAGGAGATAATGCCGAGAAGTGACAGAGTTTTATATCTTTTGTATAATTATTTTACTGGGAAAAAAAAAATGTCGGAGATCTTAGAACTTGTATGCACCTCGTATAACAAAGCGTAATTACAGATTTCTTTTTGCTACCTGGATGATAGATAATTATTTTATTAAATAAATGTTTCCAGTAAGTTTTTGTGTGGCCTGTTCCTTTTCAACAGGTAAGCAAACTCCAATGACTTTTGTGTTATCTTGGATAAATACTTTCACTGAAAGGTGCAAAGCTCATTCTAAAATTATGATAACAAATGAAAAGCTTAAAAAAAATTGCACCATCCCAAAACAGTGGATATCCTTTTATGAATTTGAATATTAACAGAACATACTCTCCATTAAAAAAAATGATCTTTTAAGGAATAGAATACTAATAAACTGCATATCATCAGAGAAAGAATGTTTGATAATTATAAACTTATCCGACATATAGCCACCAACTTCAACCAAAATTTTGTACGGAATTACAGTTTATGAAGTAACAGCTGAAATGGAACGAGATGTGTATGCTGATAGAGATGACTTCAGTTCGAATCGATGCTTTCAGGAATCCCAAGATTTTCTTTAAATTCATGTAAAAAATTTTCCATCTCAAAATGCACAAGAAACCTTCCAGCAATGCAAGTAACATTGAAAGATACTCCCTTTTCAATTTCACTAATTTGGCTTGCTAGATTTGTGAAGTCGGTTCTTCCGTAGCCCAATTTTTTCAAATTTTTGATCTCGACTTCAGATTCAGATAAACCATCAAAAAGTGAGGAAACATTATAACAGGCACAGATATCCTATCTATTTGGGAACATGGCCAAAATAACGGATAAAGTTAACGTTTTGGTCCTTCAATCTGGCTGCGGAACCAAAACGATTAACTTTAGCCATCATTTTGGCCTGTTCCCGAATAGATAGGACAAGTGTGCCTATTATAACTTTTACTCACTTTCTGATGCTCTAACTTATTTTCACCATTAAAATCCTATCGAGTTTGCAAACTGGGTAATAAGATGGTCAATTACCTTGGCAGTAAATGATAATGAATGCCAATGCAATTTCTAAAATTTTCTAAAAACGATATTCCCAACGAGGCTATGTTCTTGTACATTAATGAGGGTACTGAATTATTTATAAAACATTTTTATAATGTTTCAGGTGAGACAAAATGACTGAGGGCATCTTGGAACATTCCCGCAAGCCATTTTTTGCACTGAGCACCACATATCTACGAAACTAATGCATGTAGATGCATTTAAATTGGGCGGATAAACTAGCTAAGTAATCCGTGTAAGTCATCCAATTTTCATGTGGCTAATTGGTAGAGAAGCAGAGATATTAGCATGTATAGTTCTCGGAATCTTGATCATAAATGATCACAGTAAAAGAACAGCCAGGACAAGCAAATCATCTAATATGAACTATTCATTAAGCTTGTCTATGTGATAGAAACGCGATATTGAAAAGTTGCTGTAGCTTTTCAGAACGTAAGGTTAAAAAGAATCACTAGACTTGTATTAACGTCTGCTGAGAACCCAAATGGAAATGAGAATTCATCAAAGTTCCATCTTGATGTGGATATGTCTTTGTGAATTTTTGCAGAGGTTTAGGTTGGGGCATGTTATATGACGAAGAAAATTGAAATTTAAATGCACTACAACGAATAAAATGAAGAGAAACTACATTAGTTTTCTAATCCATGGTACATTTCGATCATTTTTTTTTGAATACGAGAGATTTTGTTCAGCTTGAAAAATGAACAAAAGTTACTGATCCTGTAGGGAAAAAAAATATTTCAAATTTCTGATTGCACAAGTTTTCACCTTATAAAGCATTCTTACATAATGACTTAAGCTTGTATAATAATGGATCATTTTACATTGGCTGAAAAGAGCTTCATTTTGACCATTGAAACGAGCTTCAAAAAAGTATCACATATGAAAGCAAGTTCAAATTTATTAACTGAATTCGAGTTAATACTTTTACAACGTTAAGATAATTCATGTCATGCAACTTATCATCAGGCCTTGCCCATTACGACATAATCGACAAAAGCATGGAATTAAAGTAAGCGAATAAGTGTGTGACCAGAAGATAATTTGCATAAATAGCATAGCTTTGAGACTTCCCCTAAGAATTACGGTTGAGGGGTGTTATATTACATAAGGGGAGAGGTGTTAGCAACTCCCAGATGTTATATACGACATAAATGATTTGTGAGATGATAGGGTGAGAGGTTGGGAGAGAGAAAATGTACGATGTCACAAAAAAATGGTAATAGGCTTAATTAGCGTAGATTTTAACCAGAAACATTCTTTACATGTAATCAATTTTGCATGTATAAAAGGTAGAATAGTGCTAGAATGTAATCAAGTCTTCATGATTCTTGGTGATATTGCAAATACGGTTTCAGATCATTGCAATTAAGTGGACCAATCAAATTTTGATTTTTTGGTTTAATTTTAATGTTTACACTATACAGAGTGGCACAAAACTTATCTACTAAGATTAAACTCCAATTTTTCAGCTAGTACTATCTACGAAACCCTATGTTACTCAACTAAAGCTACTATTGATGCTTACAACATAAGAAATCTGGATATTCAAAATAAACTGCGAAACCGAAAATCCGAGCGCACATAGCCATACAATGTAGTCTTTGTATGGCTATGTGCGATCAGATTTTTTTGTTTCCGCAGTTTATTTTGAATATCGCGATTTCTTGTTTTGCAAGCATCAATAGTAGCTTTAGGAAAATAACATTTCTTGTAAGTGCAATCGTTTCAAAATTCTGTGATATGTCCGTGGCATCAAGGCATTTTCAAACTGTTGCATGAACATTTCGGACAGCATTATGGCTATGTTGACTGGTCCCCGTATTTCACCTGATCTCAATCTATTAGATTTCTTTTTTGGGGTCATGTGAAGAACAAAATCTGAAAGACGAACCCTAAGACTTCGGGCAAGATGCAAACATTTGTGAGTGGTCATATGAAAAGCGACCTGAAGGAAAAATTATAGATTTCGAAAAAAATGTTTATATGAACATGGTATGCAATTCTGCCAGTGACATGAGCATAAGGGAGGGGCAAACCAACACCTTCTAAACGCAAGGCCTCGGAACAAAAGACTGTGATGTTAAAGCAAGAGTCAATTGAAACAGAGGTGCGTTAAGGAAAATAATTAATATGAAAAATGTTCATTATAATAATGTTATGTTTAGACTAAAAGTTGAAAGTCCAATGACTGTAAATCAACAAAATAAAATCTCCAATTTCTTCAGGTTCCTTTTTGCGTGACCATTCAAATTTATAGAGCATTTTTGTTCGGCGAAAGTGCACTTTTTGATCAAAAAGCAACAATAAACCACCACCAATGCGACTAAATTTTGGCCCTTCTAATTGATGTTCTCATGAAAGTGGTGGCCAATGAAATGGAGGCCTTGGAATACATTGCGGGAAATCACAATTCCGACCAGTTTTGCCTTTTATTGAAGAGGCATACAAGACGCTTTATATACAGAAATGTGGTAGAATTTACAAAACATGATTGGTGAGATGATGGACTAATTGCAAATTTAGGCATTTGCCTTTTTATCCATCAATCACTGAATATGTATTCTACCATATTCATTATACAGCCGAACCGTGATGTTTTGAATTTTGCGGGAATAGGAAAAAATTCAAGATATAGAGAGTTACTTTTAAATCAAGAATTTTAGATTATTAATGATACAGTGAGAATATGGAGAACAATAAGGGATAAAAGGGACTTGTGTAAAAAAATTATGACACGTACTAGTGGAGTCACTAGCGCCAGGGTGCATAAACTGCATTCATACTCGATCATTTTTCGTAATGCACGAGAATGATCTAAGTTTAACGGAAGTGACATCAAATTTTGTTGTATTTGTATGAAAAATTTCTCTGCACGAAAAAAATCTTCACTTTTCGCTGGTACACAAAGTTCAAAATTCGACATAGCGAGGTTTTCTGAGAAAATGTTTCGAGGTAACGAAGGAAAATTAGATTAAATTAACAGTGAAAACGTAGGGAAATAATTTTTTGAGATGCCTCTTCATTTGTGTATCCTTGATAGAATCGGGAATAAAGGGCAAAACCGACCAGAATTCAGTGTTATCATTTCGTAACAAATGTCGGTTTGTATGCATTGTAATCAGCCTAGTTTGAACTTTCCACGCTTATTTGTTGAGATACAACATCTCAGTAGGTAGGTTTTGAGCCACCCTAATATTTACTGAAACCTTCCTTTGACTTCCATCATCAAGGAAATGAACAATGTCTAACTATCGAAATTGGCCAGAGTATAGCAATCCTATTTGCTCAGCAACGGGAAATAATATCGCGGGTTTTTCAGCAAGAAAACATGGTAAATTGAACGTTATTAGACCTTAAATGATCGGAAAGACTTTAGTATTTTTGTGACATCATACTGGAATGGAAGGGAATCGGACAATTGTGACAAAGTATAGGCAAGGTAGGGTATCAATCGTGACCAAAATCATGTAACATCGTATATGGATGACATTAACGCTCGGTTTGGGAAACTTCCGAATACACTGGTGTCAACCTTTAAAAAGTAAAAAAAAGACAAAACAGGATCATACACATTGAATTTTTTATTGATAAATAACAGTTTTTATTTATTTTTTTTTTTTTTATATGTATCAACAAATATATAAAATATGGCGAGTTAACTGAAAAAAGCGTAATCTAAGTCATCAAGCATTGATAACTTAGATTAAAACATAAATAAGCGAATTCTGTGCAATCATATCACGTTAAGTAGCACACTGTTAAGGTGTGTTCAGTGTCCAGTTGCAAAACTGTAGTCACACTGCACTGGTCATGCATTCTGCAAAAAGAGTAGTCAACAGGCAAGGTGAATTGCTTGCAGCACGAATTCTGGGAATAAAATACAAACATAGATGCACCGATTTTGAAAATTTAGAAAGACTCAGGCTTCTGGCTGTCATAGCACTCTGCATTATTCTCCAACAGGAAAAAGTGCAGAATCTGATCTGAAAAACATATGGGGACATACAAAAAGAAAAAAAAACGTAAAAAATTAACGACAATGGGGTGGGAGGCAATACTACTGCATAGCAATCAATGACAAATTTGTCGACAGCCCTCATTAGCCTGTTAATTTGAGATGTTTTTACTGTAATAGAATTCTTCATTATTATATAAACTTATGTTTTTTGTCACAAGTTTAAATAAAGTAATATTTACTTTTATTGGCCACATTATCCGTAGGACCCTCAGTTGGCCTCCCACTCTATTTAAAAACAGTAGAAGCTTGAACTTGAATAGCAAGAAGCCCAAATTGCGAAAAGCTCTTCAGAATAAAAATATGAAAACTCTTTTTAATACTGTTATATAAAAATAATGATAATAATAAAACAGCTTAATAAAATAATCAATGATGAAAAAATTTAAAAAAAATTGCAAATATTAAAAAAAAAAAAAAAAAATATTTAGTAAAAAAAAATAGTTTTTAAAAATTTTAGGAAAATTACAAAGCTCAACAGGTCTATAGAGAAAACTACTCTTAAGGGTATCCAAACCAGATTCTTTGATTACAGCTGAAGTGTTTGACTGTCGTCATACATATGACCAAAATTAATGCACATATAAGCAGCAAATGGCCTGGTATTAGCGCTAAAGTCGGAATAGATACATGATAAAGCGGAAAACCATCTCGAGATCTTCATACGAGCAAACAATTAAAAAATAATAATTTTGATTTAGAATACTGAAGATGCAGTTAAGATTGATACAAAATCCCGAAGAAGTATTTAATGATCTCAAGATACATAGACTTCTGTCTGAAGCAATTTTTGATTGCAACAAATAAACAAAAATTTAGCATTTTAATAAGCAGCAATCTAATATTAAAAAAAAAATGCCAGAAGAAAGCAGGAGTTAACGCTTTCCTTTGTCCAAACATCCAAATGACGATATTAGTTGCAATTCCAGAACCCTCGATCTAGTCTCGGAGTTCATTCCAATTCCCAATCTGGTTTTATCACCATAATGGTTAGAATTATACTGCTAAAGAAAACATTAACAGATAAAAATCTTTTTCATGCTTTGAAATACATGTCTTGAATATATCATGCTGCATAACACAAGTTAAACAGTCTTGATGTAGTAACAATCATTTTTAGGCCTCACGGATTGTGCTGCATTACAGTTCAAAATTTCAAATCTCATTCACGCCCCTTTTCGAAATTAGCATCCTTCCAGTCAAAATCGTGTAACTTGGTTCATCTTGCTGGCTGGCAAGATATTCGTTAATACAGTTGGTCCTCGATCTACCATGCCTGTGTATAACATTATGCAAAGTGGCTGAAAAGAAACAAAAAAACAAACTACTGATATTATTGATAACTGGGTTCAAATTTGCAACAACGTTAATTTTATTACTAGTATGCATTTCGGTTTTTAAAAACCATCTTCAGTTATATTATAAGATTTAAAAACTTGAGCAATTTATCTATGAAGGTGGGCTTGGCTCCACGTCAGTTTCTGGTTGGTGGAGGTGCTAATTGTGCACATGTGAACCTTCTTTCACCCCAGTCAATCTCGTAAGAAATTAGGAGAGTAAGTCCTAACAACAAGTAATCGGAGGGAAAATAACTTCGAATAAATATACTGGTGAATATTTTAAACACAAAAATATCAATGACAGGGGTATTGAAAGAAGGCAGACATGGGCATTCATATATAAATTGGTCAAGCTTTTAAATCTTGTAACGTTATGAAGATGGTTTAAAAACCGAAACGAGTTGTTCACATTGATAACGTTGTTCCAAATTTGAACCCAGTTATCAATGATATTAATTCAAAGTGTAATATGGAATAATTCAATCTAAACGAAACGATTGCTTATGATTGAAAATCCATTGCAAGACATTTTCATCTGAACAGATCCTTCCTTACAAGTGAGCGTGTGAAAAAAATTTTGCTGGTATGTACAAATTAAGAAAAAAAAAAACTATTGTACACCCTATTCCAAAAGCGTTTTCACTTAGGTGAATAATGTTTTGCACTTAGATGAATAATGTTACGCATCCATCATCTTTTTTGTTATTTTTCCAGTTGTCCCCACAAAAATGATGAATCGAGGTTCGACCGTTTTCACGTATTGTAACAATGAACTAAAAAAAAAAAAAAAAAAATAAAAATCATTATTCAATTTATCAGTGTTGATGAATTTGACATGCTTTTCGATGACATTCTGCTATAAGATGAGCTTTGAGAATGTTCAGTTTATTTTACGGCGAGCTGATGATCATTTTGGGTGTACAATATCCCGAGCAACAGACGGGTCAAACTTTTTGAAATTTATAATAAAATAAGCTTAACTGATGCTTAAAGTAGTTGTAATATAGAAATAACAATGTCTAGAGGCAATCAGTAGCCAGATATAAGCAAAATATATAACACAATTCGTAATAAGAAATAATGTCATTGATTGTGGGAGTGTATCTTGTAAAAATCAAGGATATAGCAAACAATAATAACACTATAGAATTTAAAATGAATAAAGGTATCGGCATTAATAATAAAGCTATATATGGCAATAGTGTTTAGTTATTATTATTAATAAAGTTATAAATTAATTCAGCCCATGTATATGATGACGACAGTCAAATATTTTTTTTCAATCCTTCTGATATGTATTTCAGAAATCTAGTCCTCATTTTCAAAAATTTAAAAAAAAAAAAAAAAAATTACAAACAATAATTATGGGAAATGTCAACAAGTAAGTTAAGGAATTGATAATGTTAGTTAGATTGAGGGATAGAGATGAGGAGATGGAAAGGAAACCAAATGAAGACATCAGAGAGCGCTACACACACAAAAGAATAAAATGTTTAATCAATTTTAGCATACGAACTTACAATCATTTGCAAAGTTGAATTTACTAGAATTCCCTCAAACATCCAGATTCCAGGCGATGAGTATAAACACACAGCCTAGCCAATACAATAACGTTTCTAAGGCGTACATAGGGATATGAAAAGCCGACCATCGTGCATTTATATGCTATTTCAATAGCCCCCTTTTACATATTAGTCACACAGTGACATTATAAGGGGTTGTTGGTGTTGTTGATCGTCATCATCATCAATGAATACTAATAATAATGATAATAATACTATTACAAATGTGTGCACATTTAAGAAAGGGAACGGAGGGCTGGGGAAGGTGGACATTTGTGCGTTCATGACTGACTTCATATCAATCAGATTCGTATTATTTCTGAAGTTTCAAGCCAATTGTGGTCATTACGATGAGAAATCAGCGCAGTGAATATGTAATGGGTTGGCGTGATCGTATTGCTCGTTTGAAGATAATAATTGATATTATTATTAAAATTACGTAACGTAACTAAGTATTCATTGCATATATAATAATAATAATAACATATATACGTTCTAGATCACGTTTTAGATGAACATTTCGAGTTTAATAACATAGTGCATTGGAGTGAACCATTTTATTAGTTATAATACTGAAAGCAGTAAATGGCTTCTCTTCAGGCTCGGTATTGACAATACACGAAGCGGCATCGGTAGTAGTGCGCTTTAGCGTCACAAATTGAATGTGGGATTCAGTGAATCCTTACGGCGTTTGAAAATTAACCGGAATATAACGGAAACGGCAATGAGTGCATAGTGGGCGTTTTTAAGCGGAATATTTAATCCATTTTTTCTTATAAGAAACGAAAATGTCAGTTTTAGCGTCGGCTACGTTAATGGCGTCCACGTTAAGCTCGCAGGGAATTGAAGGACGAGACGCCGTTAGGTTGGGTGGTCGTTTTGAGGAATAAGCAACAGAAACATGACGATGAGGCTGGAAATCGGATTGCGGATCTTATTTTATGCTTTGTGGCGAGTTAAATCCTTTGAGTACGCTTTTAAAAGGGAACAAAAAGTGATCGGTTGTAAGAGGAAGCGGAAGTGAGGATTGGGAGGCTGTAGTCGACAACCGGAAGTTTTTGTTTAAGCGGAAGCAGTTTGCTCCACCACGCTTGGATATTTAATTTGTAGTAGCAGTGCACAGGCGCAACGTTTGGTTTATTAACTGCTAAATTAAAATTAGTTATGATTTTTAAGAATTTTATTTTGGACTGGGAGTCACGCTGGCGGGGTATTTGGAAATGGGATTTTAGGAATATTTCTATGGGTTAGCTCGACTATTTAAATATCCGCCATTTTGGTTTTGAAAAATAACAATAGTTGAGTGGGTGCGCGTGTTGGGTTTTAAGAAAGGCAAGGCGCGCGCTAGTCATGTGGCAAATTAAAAGAAATTTGGTTTATGGCTTACCGCTTCTCTCTCCTCTAAGAGCGCGGCGACTTGACGGTCACGGGCACGTAGCTCCTCGTCCTGTTGTTGTATTAAGTCAAGGTGCAACAACAACAATTCGCGTAACTGTTTAACTTGTTGAGACTCCTCTTGGATGTGCACGGGCTGCTGTAGTTTTTGGCTCGTGCAGTTGGCGTACATATGATCGAGTTCGCAAGGCAGGGCGATCTTCTCCAGCAGGTTCTGCGATCGTAAGACTTCGGACGATTTCGTGCAAGATAGGTGATCCTGTATAGCGGCTACCATATTCACCCCCCTGTTGTTGTTATTACACTCCGCGTTCGTAACGTCGCCATTCACGACCGAGGATTTGGACATTCTTGTCGTCTTGTCGGCGAGTTCTTCGTTGGCTATATCACCAAGAGACAAGTCCGATTTCATGATATATCTCCGACGAGACGGAGATGCCCTGTTGCAGCATGTGAAATCGCGTACTCTCAAGTTATCGACATGGAGGTGTAGTGCATTCGTTGAGAAACCACCATGAGCGTTGCTGCTGCTGCCCCCATCCAACGAAGTGACGTCACGCCCCAACACGCGCTCCCATTGGCTACAACTGATTATCGCTCGCCAATCGCAGCGGAGCAGGCGAAAAAAACTTAAAACCGTTACGAAAACTATAAAATATCGTCAATACAAATAGTCTATTTTAATCCTATAAACTTACAAATAAACCGCATTTCTTACAACAAAACAATCCAAAACAAAATCCCAAACAAATCCCCGCGCCATTCTCCCGCAGAAACCATTCATTCGCCTGCAAGCGCAACTTAAATCCAAATGACCCGCCAAAATTTGCACTGTTTACACACAACTTCAAAAACTCGCAGAAAATCGAGATTCTTCCAAAAAATATTAAATTTCAAATTAAATACTCCCACATAAGCCTCTTATGAAAACTCAAATCCAATATAACTTGAAAATTCAATATAACATAAACCCAATCGAAATTAAAACACGAGCGCACCTGTATCCACGAGTTCTATGAATTCAAATGAGGGCGCACTAAATTTCACGCTTGCAGGACACTAAATAAGATCAATGAATGAAAAACTGTCGAATTCAAACGTAAAAATGGAAGAAAATCACAGAAAATAAAAGTTAGCCTACTGGAAAAAAAAATTTGAACTTTTTTCAAACTTTATAGATTACTAATCAAAAGGTAAACAAACTTAAACTTAAGGTATAATACAATTCTCTATAAAACAAACTTCTTTTAAAACTATTTTGTTTACAGTTTCTAACGTTGAGTTTACTTACAATGATACAAGAATAATAATTAAGGTTTTGAAATACGCGGTCAAAGGCTAAGTTTGACAAGTAGCGTGATTATGACATCGTTACTTTATAGTAAAAGTTTTCTCAAAACCACCACGTGGATGTGAGCTTAACTTATTGTTCTAGTCCAAAGAAGTAGTGTTTTTCCTAAGCACTCGATATATCGATACTTTCAAAAATTGGAAAACAATTCTTAATTTTTCTAACCGATACTTGTTTGGAAAACATTCCTAATCCAAGCAGACGTCGAAAACGCATTCCGGGAGTTTATTGAGTCCCGTGACCATGGATTCTGTCGGAGAGGGCTCGAGAAGCTGCCAAATCGTTGGTAACAATGTTTAGATTGCAATGGGGGTTATTTCGAATAGCACGTGTGAAGGTGTCCTTTCTAGAGGGCTATTAAAGATGACATTTGATATGCAACGACCTGATATATTTTCAATTTTTTTTCTTTACCAGATGTACCGTTAACTATTTTTCCACATAGTTTCCAAGTTTATTTAAGCACTTGTCATAGCGCTCGATGTACTTCAACATGATCACTTCATAGAAGGTGCCGCTGGTGAAGAAAATCACGGAGTTTTCACTTGTTCATCTGACTGAAATTCAGGCTGCGATAATCTCCTTTAGCTCCCAGAACGTTGTAGCCACTGGACGTGAGGTCCGAACTGTAAAGGGGGTGGTCAAGTTGTTTCCAACTAATGAGATCACGTCCAGTAGCTACCACCTATTCCAGGATGTAAAGGAGATCAGCGGCAGCCTGTATTTCAGCGACGATGAACAAGTGAAAATTGCGTGACTTTCTTCACCGGCGGCAGCTTCTATGAAGTGATCATGCGGAAGTACATTGAGCGCTATGACAAGTGCTTAAATTAACTTGGAAACTATGTGGAAAAATAGTTAAAGGTACATAGAATCTAGTAAAGATAAAATTTTGAAAATATATACAGTAGTTTTGTTTTTATTACAAAACGGACTTACTTTCCGAATAATCCTCGTACTTGTAAACTGGTTTAGAAATTTTCTTACTGGGCATTATGCAGAATGTTTTAGTTGACGGTGTACTAAATCAACATTTGAATCAACATGCTCCAGTCAACTTAAATAGTCGATCAGGCATGCCTTCAACCATTTTTTTTTTTAACTGCGTGCCCTTCAGTTTGTCCCATGCACGATAAATGGCTATTTTTAAATCATTGATATGTGAAAATTGCCTGTTGTTTGCATAAACCATGTGTACTAACATGCCCACACATTCTCCATCGGCTTTAGGTCCGGACTTGTGGATGACCATTCGAGGACAGTTATTTGTTGTTCTCCAAATCACTGTTTCGTTGAGTGCGATGTATGGCATGGAGGATTGGAATCTCCAAGAGTTTCCGCCAATTAAAGGGTCAAAGGGTATCAAGATATTGTACTCGTACAACATATCCTGGTACGCTTTAGAGTCAAATCTTCCATTCACTATAACAAGATCTGTCTTACCACCCGAGCCGAATGCAGCCCAAACAATAACATCACCACCACCCATTTGCCTACTGAAATGTTCTTTAGGTTCCGATCTTAAATCGTGCCAATATCCCTTATTACCACCAGCCCATCTAAATTGAACTTTTTCTCATTAGAAAAAAGTACACAGCTCCATTTATCCTTCCAGTTCATGAGTATTTTGGCCCATTCCAGCCTCGCTTATTTACGTTTCGCAGTCAGCTTTAGTTTATCTTGAAGTTTGATGTATGCAGTATTTTTGTTGACTTTCAATACATTTGCCACAGTAAAATGTGACACTTCAGAAACTATTTCACTCGCAATTGACCTTGTCAACATTCCTTTTCTGCTTGCTGGATCAAAAATTTTCCTCTTGGCCCTTTCTGTCAGTTTTGGCTTTCGTCCACTTCTTTTGCAGCAATATACACTACCCTATCAAAAGTCATGGGATATCATCACTTTAATAGAAACACTCAAAAATATACATATTTTAGTATCTTGTTGGTCCACCTTTTGCTGCTATCACAACTTCTACTCTCTGGAGCATACTGTCCACCAGTTTTTGATACGTTTCGACAGGTAATTTTCGCCATCCTGCCATAAGTGTCTTGGACAGTTCGGTCAAGGATTTCGGGCGTTCCGCGCAAGCGCGCAATCGACGTTCCAACACGTCCCACAGATGTTCGATGGGGTTCAGATCAGGGCTCTGGGCAGGCCAGTCAAGTTCTCGAACCCCCTTTTCATCAAACCATGTGCCTACAGCCATTGCTTTATGGCAAGGTGCATTATCGTGCTGAAACAGAAAAGGGCCATTGCTAAAGTGCTACCAGAGAAATGGGAGTGCTACGTTGTCCAGAAGGTCTTGGTAACGCTCTGCATTTAGATGTCCGTCCACAGAAACGATTGCACCCCCACACAATCACCGACCCTCCGTCGAACTTCACCGTGAGCACAACACAGCTTGGCAGATAACGTTCGCCATACCCAAACCCGTCCATCCGATTGCCAGATGATGTAGCGGGACTCATCACTCCATTCAACCATTCACCATTGATTCAGAGTCCAATGTCGGCGCTCTTTGCACCATTGTAATCTCCTTGCTGCGTTGCTGGTGCTGATGTGAGGTTTGTGGGCTGCCGCTCTACAATAAAAACCCATTGCATGCAGTTCCCTGCGAACAGTCAAGGTGCTTACAGTTGTTCCGTCGACTCTATGAACGATCTTGTCAGTCCATCAAGCGATGTGTGACGGTTTGCAGTGACCACTTTAAAGAGCCCTTTGGTCTCTGGCCGACATGATCTTGGGTCTTCCAGTCCTAGGCGGAACACTTATGGTGCCTTTCTATTTCCATGCCCGGATGACGTGGTGAACGGTCGATTTCGGTATGTTTAGGAGGGTTGATGTCTCTCTTTAGAAGTCTGAAAGCTCTTTTCTTTGAGACATTCTTAAAGCATTCACGCAAGTATCATCTCATAATAGCATACTCTCTGTTATGTAGTACTGGAAAGTATGCCAACAGTGAAATTGCAAAAGAATGTCTCATTTTCATGCAAATCAGGGTTGTTCCATGACTTTTGATAGGGTACTCTATCTGTATGATTTCCCTTGTCCTTTCAGAAAGTAAACTTTTCTCACTTCTGGTAGATGTTAGTGTGTACCTCGCGGCAATGTGGAATTTTCATTTGCAAACAAAACAAAACTGTGTGGTTTGCCGTTTAGGTATACCATGAACCTATTTGCATGTGTTGCAACCTACTGCATTTGGCTATCCCACTTCTGAAAGGGGTGTTTTTATGATTTCTTAACAGCAAAATTCTGCATTATTCCTATTTTTTCAATTTATTCGAAAACTATTTGCTACAAATGTGTGATATTTTGTTTATTTAGGCTACTGTGCAGACATTCAAAATGTAATTTCTGTTCATAACACTATTTTGTTCGAAATAAATGTTTCAAAACCCTGATTGCAGACGTACATTTATATTTTCTTAACACACCTTACAAGTATTATTCAAAATCAAAAGCATACAGATAATATTGCAAAAGAAATATTCAATAAGTAACAGGCAGAACGCAATGAGGGTCTAAACAAATGAATTTATTACAAAAATATTGACCGTGGTGGTTGAAACAATAATCACACTGTGAAACCAAGCGCGAAATACCCTTCTCATAGAAGACCTTAGGTTTTTTGTTTGAATCAATTCCGAACCGCCTCTTGTATCAGGTCGTTGCATATCAAATGTCGGATTGCAGAGGTCATCTTTAATGGCCCTCTAGAAAGGACACCTTCACACGTGCTATTCGAAATAACCCCCATTGCAATACAAACATTGTTGCCAACGATTTGGCGGCTTCTCGAGCCCTCTCCGATAGAATCCATGCTCACGGGACTCAATAAACTCCCGGAATGCGTTTTCGGCGTCTGCTTGGATTAGGAATGTTTTCCTCTAGAGAAAATTGTCCAGGCTCTGGAAAAGATGGTTGGGGAGAGGTCCAGAGAGTACGAGGGGTGTAGAAGCACCTCGTAACCCAGAGCCTGTAGCGCCTGCACGGTCTTTCGTGCAAAGTGCGGACGCGCGTTGTCATGCAGCAGAAGGACGCCTTTGAGATGCACAAGTGCAGGTTGTTGCTGACACAGTTTTGTGTGCATACGATGCAGTTCACGACAGTAGGTCACAGCGGTGATCGTCTCCCCCTGCTGCAGAAAGCTGTAATGCACTACAACACGGATGTTCCACCAAACTGCTTTCCGTAAGTTCATGCGGGACCCATTTGTCCTGCTTTTTCACCTTGCCGATGGTCCTAAGGTGTCTACTGACAGTCGACGCTGACACAGCAAGTTCCCCTGCAAGGTCCCGAACAGTTTTTGACGGGTCCTCTTCCACAGATCGCGTCATTCAACACATTGGGCGGTCTGCCACGTGGCTCATTTGCCAGGTCCCGGAATTTTCGGAACCAACGTTGGACAGTACGTTCGTTTATGGTGCCTACACCGAATACCTTAATGATGTTTCAAGAGGCGTTGGATGCATTGTGATTCAACCTTAACTCGTAATGCATTATCACACGTAATTCGTATAAAGGATGACTTATCTTCGCTTGGGTTCAAACGCTATTAAATATCATCGTAGGCATGCAAATTTCAGGCAGCTGGTCGCTGATAGGTTTATCTCTGTGAATGTACCACTTTGTTATGGGTACTTGCTATTAAACGTGGAAATCGTGCTGAAGCGCGGAACCCATCTCGAAATCGGACATTTCATATGCAACGATCTGATAACTGGGTGGTTCTTAGATTCTGCCATTATAAACAGGGAAGCAGGTTGTTACCATGACAATAGTGATTTGCTTTTGAAGATATGGGTAAACAATGCGATTTAAAACCCTTTGAACGTGAGACGATTGTTGGCACTCGGACCCATGGAGCGAGTATCAGCAAAACAGCTGCAATCATTAAATGTTCAAGAACAGCTGTTGTTAGTGTTGAAAGACTGGACTGTCAGCCAGAAAACAGGTCTGAGCGTACGAGTTGTGGCCATCAGCGACTAGTCAATGTTCGGGCGGAACGGAGAGTGGCAAGACTGGTACAAGATAACAGAAAGGCAACAATGCATCAAATTACTGCAGATCTTAATCAGGGATCCTCTCAAATGATAACTGAACGCACTGTTCGCCGAATGGGATATGGAAGCCAAAGGCCTGTTCGAAAACCTTTGCTGTGTGCGGTTAACAAGATAAAACGTCTCCAATTCGCACAGGAATACAAGGATTGGACAATCGAGCATTGGAAAAAAGTCATATGGTCCAATGAATCACGTTTCCATTGCATCATGGATATGGCAGAGTGAGAATTTGGCGGAAGCAGAATGAGTATAACACTTCAAGCTGGTGGGTTTGGAGCATATTTTCCTGACATGATTTGGGCCCTTTATTTCGTGTGGAACAACATACCTAAGTATCTTTATTTCGTGTG
>JAHWFO010047173.1:271608-359450 GCA_023313115.1 Rhysida immarginata | reverse complement strand
CTTTATTTCGTGTGGAACAACATACCTAAGTATCTTTATTTCGTGTGGAACAACATACCTAAGTATCTTTGCTGGTAAAGTTCATCCTATCATATTGATGGCACATCCCAATTGAGATGGTTTTTCAACAAGGCAATGCGCCATGCCACGGTGCTCGTATTGTGCAAGAGTGGTTTCAAGAACATGAGGGAGATTGCTTAAGTGACCCCCACAATTACCAGATCTCAATCCAATTGAGCATTTGTGGGACAAAGTTGAAAGAGCCATCTGGCAAGTGGTTTCACAACCATCAAATCTCACAACTGGACAGTGCAATTCATCAGGCATGGTGTCAGATTCTTCGCATCACCTTTCAACATCTCGTGGAGTCAATGCCATTAAGAATCGCTGCAATATTGAAATCAAAAGGTTCCCCAACAAAGTACTGATGAAGGTCATAATAATCTGGCGACTCAGTTTATGTTCTTTTGAAAGTTTTTCACGCTTACATGTCACCTTTTATGTCGGGCAAGCAATCTGCACTCATCAGCGTTGAAGATGTCTTCATCCTTAAGCCTCTATCAAAGTCAGGGAGTTTTTGAAGAAAGCAGTGAAAAATCTTGTTAATAAGCAACACTTGGTGATAACATTGATCGACTCGTAGAGAAGAAATTATCATCGTGTGGCATGGCCCAAGCGGTCAAGATAGAACTTACAGAGGTGATAAACATACAAAGTTGGAAATGCATTGTTTACATGAGATGAATGTTTGGACTATAAAAATTACGTAGGTCAACTTTGGAGGGGAGGTGGTCAACTTTGGAGGTAGTCAAATTTTGTGATTTTGGTTCAAAAATAAATATCTCTTCTTTTGGAAAAGTGGTTTCTTATCCCATTTTTCTTAAAAGTTCGTTTGTTTTAGAGGAACCTAAAAGTAATGTCGGTAAAAATAAATATCTTTGCATTGGGTATGAGAATAAGGTTCCGCCGGTTTTAAATATCAGGTCGTTGCATATCAAATGTCGGAATTCGAGGTGGGTTCCGCGCTTCAGCACGGTTTTCACGTTTAGTAGCAAGTACCCATAACAAAGTGGTGCATTTCCAGAGATAAACGTATCAGCGAACAGCTGCCTGAAATTTGCATGTCTGCGATGATATTTAATAGCATTTGAACCCAAGCGAAGATAGTCATGACTCCATACGAATTACGTGTGATAATGCATTACGAGTTCAGGTTGAATCACACAGCATCCAACGCCTCTCGAAACATCAATAAGGTATTCGGTATCAAAAACTGTTCGGGGCCTTGCAGGGGATCATGCTGTATCAGCATTGACTGTCAGTAGACACTTTAGGACCATCGGCAAGGTGAAAAAGCAGGACAAATGAGTCCTACATGAACTTACGGAAAACCAAAAAGAGCGTCAGTTAGAGGTGTGTACGGAAGTGCTTTAGCGCCATGAAGAAGCGGGGATTCTTGATCGCATTGTCACCTGCGACGAGAAGTGGCTCCTATACGACAATAGGAAACGATCAGCACAATGGCTGGATCCTGATGAACCCCCGCGACAGTTCCCTAAACTCCCGCTGCATCCCAGGAAGCTCATGGTTAGAGTTTGGTGGAACATCCGTGATGTAGTGCATTACAGCTTCCTGCAGCAAGGGGAGACGATCACCGCTACGATCTACTCTCGTGAACTGCATCGTATGCGTATGTTGCACGAATGACCGTGGAGGCGCTACAGGCTCTGGGCTAGTAGGTGCTTCCACACCCCGCGTACTCTCCGGACCTCTCCCCTATCGACTACCATCATTTCCAGAGCCTGGACAATTTTCTCTGGAGGAAAACATTCCTAACCCAAGCAGACGTCGAAAACGCATTCAGGGAGTTTATTGAGTCCCGTGACCATGGATTCTATCGGAGAGGGCTCCAGAGGCCAAATCGTTGGCAACAATGTTTGGATCGCAATAGGGTTTATTTCGAATAGCACGTGTGAAAGTGTCCTTTGTAGAGGGCCATTAAAGATGTAATCCGACATTTGATATGCAACGACCTGATATTATCCCATTCCCAGTGCCGTTTTCAGAAGGTTTTAGCTTATAATACAAGGTTTGACCAATAAGTAGGGTGAATCACCCCTCAAATCGAAAATGGGAACAACCCGAATATCAGCGACACCTTCGTCGTGTTCCGTAATATTCATTTAACATTAATGCTAGGTTTCGTACACCTGTGAGTCCTGATACATTCATTATCGACTTTTGTCTGTGCGGTATTTTTCTGGCATGTCATGGAGCATTTGAAATTCTTGTATACAAATTGGATAAAGCAGCAGGCTAAAGTCATGGAATGCTGAAGCAGGTGTATGGAGATGAAACCGTGAAGGTGTCGGCCACATCTAAAGCACACCTTACTTTAGATGTAAGAGAAACCATATCGCATACCGTTACACTTGTAAGGGGATTTCTGGCTCAACATCGGGTTCCCCAGACATGTCACCATCAGACTTTTTCTTGTTTTCCTAAACTTAAAGTGGCTCTAAAAGGGCGAAGATTTATAGACATTACGCACATTCAAGCTGCTGTGATACGGGAATTGAAAGCTGTAACAGTGAAAGAGTTTTCAAGAGCTTTCAGCGATTTGCACACACGTTGTCAGAGATGGTGCATAATGTACGACGGGGATTATTTGAAGGATTGTAAACAGTTTCCATGTGAGGCTTACTCAATGTAAGACTTATTTCATCATTCACTCTACTTTTTAGTCATATCTTGTAAATAAAGCTCTTGGATATTCCGTTTTGGAATTGCTGAACCTGGTTCACGTCATTATCACCACTTTAAGATCGCTGAAACCACTCTTCGTGGTACCCGTACGAAAATAATCGCCGTAAATATCAGCAAGTATTCGATGCGTTACAGCAGCACTTTTCTTCAGTAATGGAGTTATAGTTCTCCTAATGCTGATTCGTTAGAGTAAATATTGCCATTTTCGACGCTTCAAACGATTGTCTACTATTGCGATTCAAAGCTTACAAATACACCTTCAAAACGCAGTAGCCGTTCCATCAAACGCGAAATTATTGCCAGTAGCGCATCTTTCTAAAAGGGCGGAAACTTATTCCCATGTCCAATACAATAGGAAAAATTTAATTTTTAATCAATTATACAAACACTGACCAATAAATTCGTAACTTCTCTTTGCTCCGAATTACAGAATGTATGCAAGTTGGCTCATAGACAATGGCATATTGAAGCACTTGTAAGTCAATGGAAGACCAGGCGATTACCAGATATTCCCTTAGTTTTCGCAGATATGCTGGAAAAGGATCTTGCTCAGGGCTGGGCAGAGTCAATCTAAGTAAATGATTGAAGTCATCTTTGACCTCACTAAACCACTGCTGAGCCAACCGTGCGCGAAAAATAATAGAAATATCACACCCATGAAGAAGGTGTCAGATGCGGGATAGAACTGCAGCAATGTTGTCTCCATATCCAAAACAAATCCGATTCTCGTCTGAGAAAACAACACTTTCCCAGTCTTCTCGGGTCCAATTTTCATGCTCTTTTGCCAGTTAAAGCGTTTTTTGGCTTGTCTAGGAGTAATGAGAGGCTTGGTTTTGGCTTTACACGATTTAAACTCCATTGAATACAGTTGTCTTCGTACTGTGCGAGTGCTGACGTCAACTCCATGTTGCCTCCATTCTGCTTGTAGTTCTTTAGATGACTTGTTTCTATTCAACTTGCAAATCTCTCTCAGTTTTCTGCCATCTCGTTTAGATGTCGTTTTGGGTCGCCCACGTCTCTTGAGACTGTCCACACTTCCAGTTGAATGGAATTTGTTTAGTACCTTTTGGACACCAGTTTTGCTTATTCCCAAACGTTCTGCGATGTCTCTCTGGGAATAGCTTTGCTTTCGTAAATTTACTACTGTTGTTTTCAAATCTGAAGACAGCTCTTTTGTAAATGGCACGTTGTCTGGTTTAAATAGTAAGATAATTTGCATATTTTTAAATTTTTTCAATAGGTGGAAAATTCCATTTGAGTTTTTGTGCTATGGTCGGTCTCATACTTATGTCCCACAAAATTCCTCGCCTCAAAGTTATGTCTCATATAAATTTCCAAATTTCGTTTTATTAACACTGACTGAATTAATATTTCATTAATGTAGAATGTAAATTTTATAGAGAGAAGAATTTTTTTATTAATATGTAATAAAGCCTACACACCGGCCAAAGAATTAGAAACCTTCGTTCAATATGGTATTAACCCTCCTTTGGCTGTAATTACAGAACATACGCGGTTTGGCATGGACTCTACAAGGTGTTACAATGCAGGTAAGGTAATCGCAGACCATGCATTCGTCAGAGAGACCTTCACGTCCTGCAGAGTAGACGGAAGCGGATGCCTTCGACGAATGTCTCTTTCCAACATGTCCCAAACATTCTCGATCAGATTCAAATCCGAACTTTGCGCTGACCAGGGCAGATGTTGCAACTCGGTGTCATGTTCAGAATAACCACTCCTGAACAATTCTTGCTCGATGGACAGTAGCATTGTCGTCCATGAAGAACCCGTCACCATTTGGGTACAAATGCACCATTGCAGGATGGACTTGATCTGCAACAATGTTCAGGTAGTCTTTGGCTTTCACCCGACCGTCAAGGAATATCAGGGGACTCTTGCCATACCAATAAAACATGGCCCATATCATGACACCTCCTCCTGCAGCTTGAACTGTGTTCACAACACATGAGGAGTCCATTGCTTCATGGGGCTACCGCCAAATTCTCTGCCGGCCATCGGTGCAAACAGTGTGTAACGTGACTCGTCCGACCACATCACCTTTTTTCAGTCGTCTGCAGTCCAGTCACACCGTTCTTCACACCACTGCAGGCGAACTTTCCGGTTTGTTGCTGACACCATGGGCTTCCTCACTGGCATGCGACTTCCCATCCCTATTCGCTTCAACTCTCGGCGCATTGATCTGGAGGAGATGGATTGCGATGATCCTTCATTGAAGTCTGTCGTCAGTTACTCCAGAGTAGACCTTCGGTTTTGCTGTACAATTCGTCTCAGACAACGTCGGTCCCTGTCTGTGTTGATCGTTTTTGATCCACAATTCTGCCGTTTCGACAACTCTTGTGGATTCAGTTTCCACGCACTGAACACCTTGGAGACCTGACCTTTTGAGATACCGGTCAGTTGTACTGTCCTGGAAATCGTAGCTCCAGCTAGACGGGCTCCCACAATAACTCCTTTTTGGAACTCCTACCCTGTACCTGCAGCTTGGAATGAGCATGTACCTCACATGATTGCATTCATTTGCATATCACAATCGTTTCTGACCTGTGACCCCGCTTTACATATCAGTACAGTAATTCATCACGGGTTTCTAATTCATTGGCCAGTGTGTGTACTTTTAGCCATGGGTTGTATTTATGCTATAACAGACATCCTGAAATTTAATGCAGAAGGTTTTCAAAGTGATTTCCATCTGCTGCAGTCAGTGTGTAGAATCTTGAAGTAAATTCCGTGATGACTCTCTGAAGAACATTATTTTCGAGTTGAGGCTGGTCGTCCTGAGTTGGCCTTCCTGGAATCATGTACTGATACGTCGTTTCGAAACGTTTCACTAACCTGGAACAAATTTACTGCATGGTACAAAAACCCGCATCAAAAGATGCTTCAATTTTGTCATCACAATTTGGCTTCAGTTCTGTACTGTAATCTCACCGTGCAATGGTCATATCTGAATGTTCTATAGAATTATCAGAACTATGATAGAACAGTATCACAAGGAAAATCATTTACGGCGTACGATTAAACCACAGCAAACAAAAACTTTCTAACATCCTTTTTGCGCCACCCGGTAAAAGGGTAAAACTAGATGATTTCAGGGCTTCCGCTACTTTCCTATACCTTCCTCGGGAGGATTAATTTCTTGTTTATTCTAATTCATTGTCTCGTTAGAGAGTAAGATTCACTGCCATAAAATATTGTACACACCTTTATAAAAAGCAAGGCTACTGCTTATTTGATTCCGACTTAGCCTATAGAATATTAAGTTATCTGCATTGAATCAAGAGTTCATCGCGTGTCATTAACTCCGGATTGAATTGCGTTGGATTTAATGGAATCATTATAAAATATAATATCGTTTACCTTAACGAATCCACAACCTTAATTCTCTGTTTTCTTGGCGATAATCTAAGCTAAACAGTATTTTGCTTGCACTTATTGGCGTTGGGTGGCACTCCGTGATTGGTCAAATCCGTTTCAAGATGGCAGCACTTTTAAGAGGATGGTCAAGCGCTGTCGTGTCGAGTTAACCGAATTATGTGAGTAAATAATTAACCGAACAAAGTAAGCTTTTCTATGCGTTGGGAAAATCCTAATAACGTTTTCTTCTTATGTAGTTTCTCCGTCTAAGGGATTATCTGAGAATAAGAGAAGTCTTTTAGTTTAAACATTCCACCTAAAGATTAATTGAGGGCGGACGTTGAAGATGACGCCACCTTAACCATGATGATGCCCTAATTAAGCAATAGTCGAAGTTTTGTCGTATTAGTAGGTACTTTATTATTTACTGGTATTGCTTTGCATTATTTACATTATTTTCCATTATAAGTAAAAGAGTAAAATGCGCCATTGATTTATAATATCCATGTAGTGTCTAAAGCTGCTTGATGAGAATGCCGTAGACCGTAAGGTTATGTTAATGAACTTAGCCGAGCTTGGTGTAAATTTGTACTATCTATTAGAGAAAACAGAATCCGAAAATCTTTATCCGTTTGAAAGTTATAGTAAGTACAGATGAACAAACGGACAGACGTATGGATGCGTTCTTAGTAGGGACACACAAACACACACACACACACACACACACACACACAGCACAATGAATCAGGAACATATATGAAACATAAGTAAGTTTGTTTATAAGCCATTTTATGCAAAATAGTTTAGGTCATATGATCTATATATATAAAATTCTCCGTATGTCTGTCTCTCTGTATGTTCGCTAGGCATTCCAAAATGGCTGGACTAATCTTGATGAAATTTTGCATGGTAATTCAGGTTGACCCTGGGAAGTTTTAGGCAGGTCAAAGTGATCCGAGGTCAAGGTCATGGTGGAGATAAAACGCTTTTTTACTCCCCCACTCCACATTTTCTCTCTTTTTTTTTTTTAGGGGGATGCTAATTTCTCTGAGCACGTAAAGGGGTAACAGAAGAAGAAGATAGATCGACAGATAGATAGATAGATACACTACCCTATCAAAAGTCATGGGTCACCATCACTTTAATAGAAACACTCAAAAATATACATATTATACTAGCTTGTTGGTCTACCTTTTGCTGCCAACACAGCTTCTACTCTCTGGGGCATACTGTCCGCCAGTTTTTGATACGTTTCGACAGGTAATTTTCGCCATTCTGCCATGAGTTTCTTGGACAGTTAGATCATGGATTTCGGGCGTTCCGTACATGCGCGAAATCGACGTTCCAACACGTCCCACAGAAGTTCGATGGGGTTCAGATCGGGGCTCTGTGCAGGCCATTCAAGTTCTCGAACCCCCTTTTCATCAAACCATGTGCCTACTGCCCTTGCTTTATGGCAAGGTGCGTTATCGTGCTGAAACAAAAAAGGGCCAATTCATGTGAAAAACTGAGAAGTGCTGCCAGAGAGATGGTAGTGCTGCGTTGTCCAGAATGTCTTGGTAACGCTCTGCGTTTAGATGTCCGCCCACAGAAACTTCTGGCGAACATTTCGTCTGGAGACATGGGCCTGGAAGATGCGCCAAGGAGCGGAAGACCCAAAGAAGTGGATGACGCAGCTCTAGGGCAACAAGTGGAAGCCAACCCAGGCAGCACCACCCGTGGACTAGCGGCGGACATCGGGACATCACAGTCGTGTGTGGTTCGACATCTGTACGCCATGGAAAGGTTCAGCAGGAGCTGCCGAGTTGTGCCTCACGAGCTAACGCCCGCGCAAGCACAACAACGGATGAAGGTGTGTCGTCAACGGCTGGAAAAATCGAGGTTCTGCCACATCCAGCATACAACCCCGACCTGGCACCTTCCGTCTACCATCTCTTCGGGTCCATGGCGCACTTCCTGAAGACGCCGTGCGTGACTTTATCGCCCAGAAACCGGAGGAGTGATTTCGCGAGGGCATCCGCCAACTGGCTGATCGTTGGATGAAGACCATCAAGCACGATGGACTCTACTTTGAAGATTAACAATGAGTGGTTCCTATCCTGTGCCCATTTAAAAGTTTGCGCGGTGATCGGCTACTACTTTTGAGTCAACCTCTGTAGAATAATCCAACAATTTAGAAGCAAAATAACTCAGCGTGTAATAGCCAGGAATCTTGGATTTCCGTCAACTACAGTTCATAATATTATTAATAGGTACAGGACAAGCGGAAATAACACCGTTCGTAAAGGGCAAGGACTAAGACCAATTCTGACTGCTCGTGATCTTCAGGTTTTCAGACGTCACTGCATTAAATTGTTGAATATAATAGACATTCAACAATGACAGAAATTGTGGAATATGCTCGAGAATTCAATCAAAAATTGAATACTGTTCGTCACTACATCACAAAATGTAAGTTGAAGCTCTATTAAGCAAAACAAAAGGCGTTCGTAAAGACATTGCAGAAACGTAGGTGCCTGGCTTGGACACGCACCCATCTGAAGTGGACTGACGTGTTTTGTGGTCCGATGAATCTACCTTTACGGTTGTTGTTGGCGAAAATCGTCGGCGTGTACTTAGGACCAAGGAGGAGAAGGGGAATCCTGCCTCTTACCGACGTGCTGTATAGAAGCCAGCTTCAATAATGATCTAGGGCTGCATGAGTGCCAATGAATTGGGAAACTTGCTCATCTTCAACGGACCGTTAATACACAAGCATATATTGGAATTTTAGAAGAACATATATTGCCTTTTAAGCGACGTCTCTTTGGAACCCGTCTCTTTCTATTTCAACAAGATAATGTTAAACCCTACATCGCTCGCATTACAAGACAGTGGCTACACAATAGACGAATTCGGTGTTAAATTGGCCTGCCTGCAGTTTTGATTTGTCCCAATAGAGAACATATGGCGAATTAAGAGAAAGAAACGTCAACGACGACCCCGAACAGTTCAACAGCTGAAAACTTTCGTACAGCAGGCATGGGAACAAATTCCCGTTGCAACGGTACAGAAGTTAGTATCATCTGTTTCCCGACGGATACAAAGCGTGATCAGAAGGAAGGGTGATGTCACCCAATGGTAACTTGCCCACTGTCCCAACATTTTTGGAGTGTGTTGCAACCGCCAGTTTGCAAAAACCTAACATTTATTACTATTAGTAGTTGGTACTTGCATGAAACTTTCAACAGGCCCTTCCCGTCATCCCAAAAGGCACAAAGGCTGATGAGCTGAATGCATCTTTGAACACCTACTGGACATTCTATGACAACATGTTCAGAAACTGGAACTGAAGACCAACATGAGAGCCGGATTGTTTAGAGATTTAACAGCTTTACACTTTTCACTGCAGCTGCTTGCCATTGGCAGCGGAAGATTGCGTTTATACCAACAGTTCGACATGCATCAACTGCCATTTGGACAGATGGTTGGCACTATAGATGATCTCAAGACAAAATTCTTTTCTAACATGAATAATAACTACAAATACTCCATCTGGTTGTGTGAACGTGCGATTTTGGCTCCATACAATGATGAAATCGAAAAAGTTATATGGGCGATTGGATCCGTAACTAAAGAAATGAGAAAGGGTCTACTTTGAACACAAAATAGGTTTAATAACGAGACGTATTTCGATCTTAGATCATCTTCAGTCTGAATACAGTGACAATCGACAATCGAACAGTGAAGTGTACATTTGTTCAGGTGGGATGTAAGCAGTGCTTACACGATTCTGACCCTTCCGGAATAAATTCCACATGAAATACATTGAAATAGGCAAGAAGCCTGACTAACCCAAATAGGTCTTCCGCATTATGAAAAAACAAAATAATAAGATTGACGATTATCAGAAGAGAGGGGGATGGGGTGGTATCACATCTTCCAATAATCCGGGAAGGAAACGTTGCCAATGTCTCCGAAATTGACATCAAGAATATGCCTCGGTTTTCTATACTTTTTATGCCACTTCATTTCCATCCGGTTATTCAGTATTCCAGCCACCAGGCCATTGTCATGGCTCTTCATCGTCTGCACCATGTTCATCAGGAGATCTTGGACACACTTTCCAATATGAGTCATGTTCAGATCCGAGTGGATGTAATGATTTTTTACGGTCCTTCTTCCAAGCTGGGCAATAGTCCTCAGCGTAACATTCTGGAACGACTGGAGTTCACTCCATCTGCTTCTACATATAGTCGCCCACGCAAACATACCATAGAGGAGGGTGGTCCGAATCACTGTCTTGTACAGTAGTAATTTATGTCAATGCTGAGGGCGCTGTTTCTACCTAGGAGAGCTATAAGACTGTACTTTGTTTGTTCAGAGCAAAAGTTACGTGACGATTTCAGGAGAGTCTTGAGTCGTTGATAACGCCAAGATATGTGTAGTTGTCTGCCCAGTCCAGTTTCTTATTGAATAGAACAAGAGAATCTGGGGGACGCTTGAACTTTCTGTTGAAATACATAGCCTTGCACTTTCCGACGTTAAGGTTCAGCTTCCAGCAGTTAAACTAGTCTTCGAACATCTTCAAGGCGTACTGCAGACGAGTGATAATGTGAGCCGGCTTGTGTGGCCAAGTCATAAAAAAATAGATTACAATTTTCTGGTTTCGGAAAATCATGCACAAAATAATTAAATAGCACGGGCCCGAGGACAGAACCTTGAGGGACACCGGCCTTTATAACACGTGGCCTTTCTGCACATTTATTACAACGAGGATCTTCGGTGTACCCCATGGAGACGTGTCCAAAACGCAGGCAGTTGTTGCACTGCAGTGGCTTCTTATTTCCACGAAAAACTTCGACCAGCACCGCTAACGGTCCAATGCGGTTGACGTTCCTCAGTGTCTAATTACACTGCTTCGCAAAGAAATTGCCCCACCCACAAGGAGTTATCCGAATGAGCCAAAAGTAGTTATACAGCAAGAGATACATCTGAACACACCTTTATTACGTGATGGAGCCATGACGTGCACTTGTTGTACAGGGTGTTCCAACGGAAAGCGGCATCAGTAGTTTGTGGCACCACCTCTAGCGACGATGTATTGTTCCAGCCGCAGATGTAGGTGATCATACAGGTGGCGAATGTAACCTTGGGGTATGTCTGCCTAGGCGTGGTGAACCTGCTGTTTTAGTTCATGGAGATTCCAGGGTGATCGTAAACGACGTCCCACCATGTCTCACACGTGCTCAATTGGCGATAGGTCTGGGGACCTCGCGGACCATGGCAGGCAGTTGACATCATGCAGATATGCCATGCTCATGTTTGCCGTGTGCGGTCTGGCGTTATCCTGCTGAAAGACTGCGCCGGGCATGGTGTGCAGAAAGGGCAGTATTACGGGCTACTGTCAGGGTGCCTTGGATGGTGACTAAAGGCGTTCTGGTATCGTAGCCGATGGCACCCCAGACAATGATCCCGTGTGTTGGTCCAGATAGCGATACCGGATGCATTGTTCTTTGGCACGTTCCAATGGTCTGCGCCACACCCGTCCGCGTCTATCGTTGGTGTCCAAACAAATTCGCCGAAAAACACAGGGCGCCATTCCATTCGCCAGCCCACTCGTTCACGAAGCCGGTGCTCATGTGTCAAAGGAAGACACAACAATGGACGCTTGGCAGATATTGTCGCGGCGTGTAACCGGCGTGCTATTGTCGCTATTGACTCTGGATCAGTATCGGGAATAGTGATATTGTCGCGCAGTTGCCGCAGGGTGATGGTTCTGTCCGCTAGCGCTGTCTGACGTGCTTCTCCGGGCCCCAGAGCCTGATATTCTGGTATGTGTGCGTTCCTCTCGCCATTGCCTCCAAACATGCAAATTACATCACACACTTGTCTACATCCTCTTCTGGAGTTTTCTAGAAGTTTTCAACTTCCTATTTCAGTGCAATAAAATGGAATATTCAAAGATACCCCAGAAAATTGGCAAGGTGCAAAATTCGGGTTAAAAGGTCAAATTTCACACCACCATTATTTAGCCCCTACCTAACTTCCTATAGGTTGACTGCAACAGATTTGTTGTATCTCCACTCGTTTTGAAATTATATGGAGGGTAACAGATTTTTGACTCATCCTGTATATTACACTTTCAATCCTACAGTAGATCTCTTGCAGTGAAAGCTGCTATGTAAGTCTATAGACCAGTACTATGGGAAAACAAATAGAGACTATTTGATAGTAAAGACACAGCTTTACATTAAATAATAGCCCTTGATTACCCAATTAAACGCAACTCGGAGGAAACCATGTCCAATGAGCACAAACCTTGGACCGCTGATGAGAGAAACATACGTGGTCTGAGGAGCCTCCAACCTTTATGGAGTCTGGTGTTTTCGCCGTAAGCTTTATTTTCTGACTAATTGGTCGTAAAGCGGATAAAATGAGAATGCAGTGTCAAAATCTTGCCGTTGAGAATGCAGCCACATCCTTCGAAAGACTTATCTCGGGCGTCTTTGTTGTTAGATGTTTTCCCCTTCATTTACATAGAGAAGCGGTCACCACCCATTTTGATAAAAACTGGCCTTCATAAAATTTTATTATAATATTAAAAAGGCTTTATTACGAAAAAAGGAAAATAAAAAGAATAGTTGATGCTTAAAAGCATGAATTTAAAATTCGTATAAATTCATGGCAATACTCGCAAATAATTGATTTTATTTTGTGGATTGTCACTAAGAAAATTTTGCCATGAAAAATGATTATGTTTGCGCAGTTTTGTCGTAACGTTAACCATAAAGCACTTTCGGCAGACTTAATTTATTGAGTTGCTGCAAATGAAATGACTTAATCAAAGTATCAGTTCGTTACATATCAAATGTCGGATTTCGAGATGGGTTTCGCGCTTCAGCACGTTTTCCACGTTTAGTAGTAAGTACCCATAACAAAGTGGTACATTCCCAGAGATTAACCTATCAGCGACAAGCTGCCTGAAATTTGCATGTCTGCAATGATATTTAATAGCGTTTGAACCCAAGCGAAGATAGTCATGACTTCATACAAATTACGTGTGATAATGCATTACAAGTTCAGGTTAAATCACACTGCATCCAACGCCTCTCGAAAAATCAATAAGATATGGTTCCGAAAATTCCGAGCGGGAGTGACAGACCTGGCAAATGAGCCACGCGGCAGACCGTCCAACGTGTTGAATTACGGTGATCTGAAGCGATCTGTGAAAGAGGACCCGTCAAAAACTGTTCGGGACCTGTATCAGCGTTGACTGTCAGTAGACACTTTAGGACCATCGGCAAGGTGAAAAAGCAGGACAAATGGGTCCCACATGAACATATGGAAAACCAAAAAGAGCGTCGATTGGAGGTGTGTACGGAATTGCTTTTGCGCCATGAAGAAGCGGAGATCCTTGATCGCATTGTCACCTACGACGAGAAGTCCTCCTATACGACAATAGGAAACGGTCAGCACAGTGATGAGTCCCCGCGACAGTTCCCTAAACCCCAGTTACACCCCAGGAAGCTCATAGTTACAGTTCGGTGGAACATCCGTTGTGTAGTGCATTACAGCTGCCTGCAGCAGAGGGAGACGATCACCGCTGCGACCTACTGTCGTGAAGTGGATCGTATGCACACAAAAACTGTGTCAGCAACAACCTGCACTTGTGCATCGCAAAGGCGTCCTTCTGCTGCATGACAACGCGCGTCCGCACGTTGCGCGAACGACCGTGCAGGCGCTACAGGCTCTGGGCTACCGACTATCATCTTTTCCAGAGCCTGGACAACTTTCTCCGGAGGAAAACATTCCTAACCCAAGCAGACGTCGAAAACGCATTCCGGGAGTTTATTGAGTCCCGTGACCATTGACTCTATCAGAGAGGGCTCGAGAAGCTGCCAAATCGTTGGCAACAATGTTTGGATTGCAATGGGGTTTATTTCGAATAGCACGTGTGAAGGTATCTTTTCTAGAGGGCCATTAAAAATGATCTCTGCAATCCGACATTTGATATGCAACGACCTGATAATATCCAGCAGAAGCAATGAAAAATTCAGCGTTTCTGTATGTGATCAACTGTTCCATTGCCTGTTACATTTATGGATGTATCATTGGTAAGGTATTTCTTCACCAAAAAGTTGTTCAAGTGTCGGAGAAAATGATAGATCAGAAATATATACTGTAAAATATTGTTAGAAAACTGGCGCTATGGTTATAAAACTGCAGGACATGTAATGGTGCGAGATACTGGATCAAAATTTGGGAGACTGTCCTGCAAAATGTGGACGAATATTTACCATACACCCAATAATTGATCCACTTTTTTCTGCAGTGAAAATACCTTGGCTGTCAGCTTGTTTGTTGGAGATAAGATTGAAATCGCTGAACGGTGAGTTCATCGAGATCCTCTTGTTCGATATTTCGAACCTTCTCTATTGTTATGAAATGCAAGGAAACAGATGTGCCTTTAATCCGTCTATCGTGGGTCTGCTTGAATCGTATCATTAAATCCGTCAGAATCTGCAGATCTGAATTTTGCAAAACCAACGCCGAGGGCTTCGTTCAATAAAAACTCATAGAGACATATTCTATGGTTCCATGACTAAAATTTTGAGTCCACAGTATTCGCTCTTTGATGTTCGCTACACCCAACAGTAGCCTATAATTGTAACACCCTTATCGAATGATATCAAAAATTTGCATAATCCGCAGCTTGCGCTTTCTCCCTGGCCAATAATCTGCTGTTTCATTTGCAACAACCCAAAATTAAAGTTTCTTGTTCTCAACATTATGAAGCCATTCTGAATAAATTAAAAAAATCAAAAAAAATAAAAACATAGCCCCTCTCTTTTTATATCTCAAGATGTATAGTTCTACATGACCTATAGTATCAAATTCCATTTCCCACCATATAATATTTGCATGCTTCCATATCTAATGTGTTGATTCTAAAAGTTTTCCATACCTTACGAGGTGTTGCCATTATTTTCTGCATCCCCAGTAATCATCGCTAAAATTTGCTGATTTCTTATCAAGTGATTTGCTGATGTAATTCTTATTTTTAAAAATTAATATCATTCATTTGTTTATTAATATTATTATTATTATTTGCTCCATCATTACTTTGTTGATAATCCTTATCGCTTTAACACAATGCATCAGATGTTGTCATCAGCTGGCATTCAATTCAACTTTATATAAAATTTAACATGCAAATAATTGTTGTTTTAATGTATAAAAATTGTATAAGAGTCACTCATAATTTATGATGTACATGTTTAAAATAAATTTAAATTTTTTTTGTAGACGTAATATACACGTATGTGTTAGCTGAGACTATAATATGCAACCGCCCCTGTGGCCTAATGGATAAGGCATCGGTCTCCTAAACCGGGGATTGCGGGTTCGAGTCCCGCCAGGGGTACGTGATATTTTTTTTTCTTATTTCTATCTATCGTAAGTTTGCATATAGTGATATGAATATCTCATAAACACATAATAGTGATAATAATAAATTTATTAGAAGGTTTTGATTATATATTCATGTTAATAGCCAGGTAAGATATTAAAGTGGAATGCTTACCTGCTTTACACGGTTCATGTGTTATTGAATGAAGGTTTTTATTTTACTTATTGTTTTTGTAATTTGTTACACTTTTATTTACATTGAATTGTTTTTTTCTCATTGCGATTGTATATTTTGTGTATTTTTGTTATAAAAATACTTTAATCTTGGAAAACCAATGAGATCATCATCAAAATCGACTCGGTATGGCTTTAGTGACGAATCATGAAAACATTTTTTGCAAGTCATTTTTTTTATTTTATTTTATTTTATTTAGAACTTTATGAAGTACCTCTCTTAAAAAACTTTCCGAAAGTGGTTCATATTAACTCAAAACATCGTATCCAAAGCGTATTCGATACAAGCACGGAGATGTGCGATCCTACAAGCGGCGATCGGGTGAGGCAGATGCGGCTTGGCGGGAGACGCCTTTCCGTCAGTTGGGAGAGTATAGAGAAATTTTATATTTTGCTTTTTTTCTTTTTCTTGAATGCACTGGAGAAGAAGTTTTTGAGTAGTTTCGATGAAAGGAGTATATTCAACGAAGTTAGGGACGATGAAATAAGAGGACACGTGGGAAGTGAAGATGGGGGCGGAAACACGCAACGAATGATTAATGGGCGGTTGATGAAGCTCTTCTTAATATTAAATTTAGAATTTTTTGAGGAAAATTCAGAATATTAGCGTGCGTTTTTTGAGATCCTACCATACAAGGTTAGGTTAGGTTAGGTTAGGTTAGGTTAGGTTAGGTCTAGCGCATTCGGCGCGAATTTAGCAGGTTGCCGGAGCCATTTCACATTCAGCGAATGCGCGGGTTTTTTGGAGTTCCAACCGTGGTGGAATTTTTAGAAGTCACCCCGACTGCGCAGCCAATCAGCTACGAGCGAGCATCTCTCCAGTCCCAGAATCCTTAGCAACTGTTTCTAACCCACTTCCGCCAGTCAAGTCGGCCATATTGACGCAGGCTGGAAGGAAGAAAGGGGAAATTCGCCTGGCTCCCCACTTCGTTCCCGCTGAATGTGATACGGCTCCGCATTTCAACCAAGACCTAGAAAAAACAACTGGACTGCGCTTTGGCGCTGTTGGCTCCTTACTAGAGGCATGGTTATTAGAAGTTAGAGGTGAGGCCCTAACTTCTAATAACCATGCTAGAGGTGAGGCTACCGGATGTCGCAGCGCCGCCATATTGGAGGGGCAGAAGTAGAATATAAGCAACGTGGAGTAAGTAAGCTTTTGGCTTCTTTACCTTATAAAATCGGGGAGTTTTAACATTTTAATTACTGATATGATTATTAGGTTTATTTCCTTTTTATGTAGTTAAATAGAAGAATACTCCAGGTATTTAAAAAGCTTTGGAAATTGTGTAAAAAAATACTAAAAGCCATTTATCAGTAGTCTGGATGAGCATCTTTACGATTGTTCCCCCACTAATAATCATGTTTTTGGACTGATAAAATTAATTTCTAAGTGTTAATATAAGAATGAATTATTTGTGTAATAAACTCTCTGATAAAGAAACAGGAATCAAAATCAGATCACATGTAACCAGAACTATTTTATTTGCCCATCAATAAATTTGTAAATATTAACATTCCAACATTGCAGTCACTTACTGTCATTGTAGTATTTTTTACACAATTTTCAAAGCTTTTAAATACCTGGAGTATTCTTCTATTTAACTACATAAAAAAAGGAAATAAACCTAATAATCATATCAATAATTAAAATGTTAAATATCACCGATTTTATAAGGAAAATAAGCCAAAACCTTACTTAATCCGCATTGCTTATATTCAACTTCTGACCCTCCCAACATGGCGGATTGCACACTTCCAGTGGCTTCACTCCAAACCGCGCCAAGCGCAGTCCAGTTGTTTGTTCTAGGTCATTGATTTCAACACGCGCGGTATCGTTGAAATGTCGTGCGTAATTATGCTATGGCGCAAGTGGACATCACATTGAACACTATCTGAAAGATTTGATTGATGGAAAGACTTACTTTGATGAGGATTGTGGGTGATCCGCTCATCGGGTTTTGGTAAAAATTTTTTTAGTTTTGTTTGTAATTTGCTGTTGAGCAATTGTGCAATTAGAAGTTTTAATGTGTCTTTTACGGTTTTCGAGAGAGAATTTGGATGTGTCTTGATTTTCATATTTGAGATGATGAAAGGTGCCCCATCAGATAGAGCACCCTCTAGTTCCTATTCATTCCCTGTATTGGAATTTGCGTAACTACGTTAGCATCCAAGATAGGAAGTGGGTAACAGACTTTTGACTCACCCTGTATATCTAATCTCATGTCCAACAATGCCAGGGCAAATTTGTGCAACAATAGGCCAGTCGTGTTTGTGTCAAAAACTATACAATGGAAGGTACGATTTTTATTATAAAGGGTGTCCCAAAAATGAACAGATATAATCGCCTGTCAGATTTATTGATTTTGCCGCCATTTTTTTCGTGGTATAATCAGAGTAGAGATTTTTATATGCTGTCATTATTAAACATTGGGGTTAAATTATGCAAAATTACACAATCGAACAACGCGTAGAAATTATAGAAATTCACTTCAAAAGTTTAATGGTCGTATTATCTCGCAGCGAGGTGATGTGGCTTGACCGCCAAGATCACGGGATTTGACATCGTTAGACTTCTTTCTCTGGGTTATCTTAAGGATAAAGTGCACGTCAATAAACCACAAACTATTGAGGACCTCAAAGATGAAATTCGACACAATGTTGCCGAAATTTCCCAGCAATTTTGTCAACATGGTATTGAAAATTTCCTCAAAACAGTGAATTTGTGGTACAAAGGTCGGGGCGGTCATTTGTCCGATGATCATATATTTTGTATCACACATAATCTCCTTGTTTTTACTTTCTATTAAAGCAAAAATATTATAAATTTTCTAATGAAAATATTTTTTATTAAAAAATTAAAAGGTCAGCTCATTTTGGGACACCCTTTATATGCCCGTCTTCGCCAAGCTTAAACGTGCACGTGACGAATTTGAAAATGGTAAGCATAAAACTGGCGTATCGTAACACGTTTGGTATGACTGCACAGAAATATGCCACCCTTGCGTTTCGTACGGAAACATAAGCACACAGTGCAGCGGATCATACCATGGGTGATTTTCTAAAATCCGACGAACCCTACCAGGTAAAACCACAACAACGTCCGAAGTTGTCGGTAAATTGTAGGGTCGACGGTCAACAGGTTGAACGTTTGGGGTATACAATACAACAGCCAATTCCGAATAGTCAGGTTCATTTGTTTTAATACCAAGAATACCGTTACAGACCAATCATTTTGTGGAGTTCGAACGTCAATCAGCTTATGCAATGGTGATTAACAAGTCCCAGGGTCAAATCTTAAACAATACTGGTAAATACCTAGAGTAGATAAATACTGATACCCCGCCTTCATTGAGAGGACATTTTTTAATAAAGCTCGCATCACCTTTAAACAAATATACGGTGTATGAATATCTAAAATGTATAAATATAATTATATTAGAAAACAATTTATTTTATTTCATGTAATGTATTAAAAGTGAAACGCTTTAGATGAAAAAAAAAAAAAGTTGGAAAATTTTTATGGCAAATTTAAACTCGCTGTATTGTCTGTAGATGGCGGGCTTTGTGCTTATACTGCTTTGCAACTTAAGTAAGTTTTTTATTATTTATCTTATTATTAAAAATAAGCTACCGGAACAAGCTTTGTGCAATTAATGAAACGGAATGATAAATAAGTACAATAGAGCTTCTTCAGTTGGTGATCGGGTGCCGAACTCGTGATCTACCATCTTAATCCACTGCGATATTATACTTTGATTGAGAATTGATGAATCCATAAGATTGTGAAAATTATTGAAAAAAAATTAATTTTTACTTTTAAAAAGTTTTATTTCTAAAATAATTAGAATATTGATATATTTTAATTAAGAATAATAAAATTTATATTTTTTAAACAGATGGCAAGCATTACTAAGACGAGCGGGTGAACAGTGAAATGATGATGACATTACTGAAGTCAATTTTTTTTTATAGCGGAAGAGCATCATTTTATAGTGCAAGGTATAAATGATTGTTGTAAGTATCTTATTCCTGAATTCAAGGTATAAATTTCTTTACATGAGCTGTTATAGTCTTGACCGGAGTTTAGATTAATCTAAGATTTGATTCAAGTCTTTTACTGCATTAGCTTTAGTCTCATGGCTTTGGTACTATAACAAAAAGTATTATCTAAATATGGCACAAGCTAGGGCTATGAACATCGACGAACATAGCTACAGCTACAATTTTCCAAATAACAGTGTGGCGAATTCTTAAGAAACACCTTCGACCGAAAACCAGTAATTTACATGCAATGCACGCAATGGCAAGATTTGCTGCAAAGAGTTTGCTGTTGAATACTTGTACCATATCAGGATATTAACTTTTTGTTATGGTAACTCTCTTTATAAATAATCATGTATTTGCATTATTTATATAATTAGCTTTAAGAGCTGTATAATACTTTCCTATGAATAATGGTTTTAGGGTGTCTTAACAGTTTTAAAATCGATCAGGTAAATTTTATGCAAATTGGATTTGTTTTTATTTTCTTTGGGCTTATGGAAAGACAGTAAATGACTATGCGTAAGTATTTGAGGTTTACGTTATCCGCCACTTGCTAACAGCAGATGGTCAAATTTCTAAAAGAAACTGGTTAGATCGATGAATGCTGCTGCCTCTTATTGAGGCGTTATGATTGCAATATAATATACCGAGAATGTAGAGGTACCTTGGAAATGCCTGTTACCTGTTTCTGACTATAGAAAACTATCTGGGCTCATGACCAAGATCACTGCATGTGTACGTCAGAACTTCTAACATGTAATAGGTTCAGGTAAAAAAAAAAAAGAATATATAACCATGATTGATTTTCTTAGTTAATTCACAACATACTGTTCTGTGTTCATATATAAGCTTTATTTGTACGATTGAAAATTTGATTTAAATGATTTTCATCTAGGACAAAATCCAGCAATTTTCATATTCGTAAGAAGACTTTCAAAGAATGAATTTAAAATTTTGCTGACCTAACCTAACCTAACCTAACCTAACCTAACCTAACCTAACCTTCCTGACTTAACGTTTTTGTAATATCATTATTTAATAAGGTATTCATATATTTTAGAAGAACTTGAAACCGCAGTGTATGAAATGCTATAAGAAAGTAATTGTGATAGTTGCTCTTCTGAATGGAAAGAATCTTATTAATGTACGTCTGTTATGAATATGGGATTTCGAGATGTAATGTTGGGTTTAATGGCTGGTAAATTATGGGTAAGAGCATACCACAAAATCAGTAGAAGTCTGGAAACTATTCAATTCAGCTGGACGAACCTGTACGGATATATTACATTTGCAATTAAATGGTGTGGCATAGAGTCCAGATATGCTTGGCATATCGTTTTCTTTAATGTTGACTGAAGCTAGAGGAAGTTGGTTTCCCAGAAGCCAGCAAGATTGAAGATTGTAGATTACGAGTGTTTTAGTAAGTATAGTTATAAGGCATGTATAAAACAGCAGATTTCTGGATGGATAAACCAGGCAGAATAGGCGAGATGCCAACCTCTAGGATATCCTGAGGATTTTGGGTGAAAACTATTGTTGCAAAGGATTTTGAGTGAAAAACATTGCTAAAGGTTGTGGGATAAATCATTATTGGAAACACTGTTGCTGAAAATCCTGGTTGGAAAAGTTTGTGGGTAAAACCATTGCTGCAAAGGATTTTGGATGAACACCATTGTTTCCAAGGATTTTTAGTGAAAAACCATGGTTACAAAGGATTTTGGTGAAAACCGTGGTTTCAAAGGACTTTGTGTGCAAACCATGGGTACAAAGGATTTTGGGTGAAATCCATTGTTGCAAAAGATTTTGGGTGAAAATTTGCTAAAGGCTGTGGGTAAAACATTATTGGAAAAGATGGTAGGTAAAACCATTATTGGCAAGACTGTTGCTTTAAATCACTGTTAAAAAGGTTTGTGGGTGAAAACCTTTGTTACAAAGGATTTTGGGTGAAAACCATTGTTGCAAAGGATTATGGTTGAAAATCATTGTTGCAAAGGATTTTGGATGAAATCCATTGTTAGAAAAAGTTGTGGGTAAAACCATTATTGGAAAGACTGTTGCTGAAAATCATGATAGGAAAGGTTTGTGGGTAAAATCATGGTTGCAAAGGATTTTATGTGTAAACCACGGTCTATCAACACCTCCTAAAGAGATGGTGTTGGGTCTATAGATATTCATGGTCATCGAGCTTCATTGTTAAAATGAAGCTGCAGTTTCTAGCTCCCGGTAGGGCGGGAACTCTATTGAAAAGTGGCGCTGCATGTACAATCCTATTGGCAGATAGAAAGTTTACTTTCATTTTCAGTTTCAATGAAAAACTGAAAAGCTGAATGATTTTACCTGGCGCGATCTGTTTTCCTTAGCTTCTCGAAACAATGGAAAATGGACGAAGCTCGATGACTATGTGTATCTATCAGAGGCAAATGAAAGAAAGATACTGGCAGTGCCCTGTTTATTTCGCTGAGCGCTACTGGTGCCACCGGAAGTGCAGCATTCGCCATGTTGCTATTGGCAAAAACCTAAGGCGGCGTATATTTTCAATGTAATTTCAGCTGTTTTTGTAGATGATTTCTGGAAGTATTAGTAAGCATAATCTGTTTTCTGATTTTTTTTAAAAAAAAGTTTATTGCATTAACTAACGATAACGTATACTTTTAATGACTTCAAATAGCTGATTCAATGCCTAACGAATTTTTAAAAGACAAATATTTTAAAATTTTAAATTAAAAGAAAAGGAAGAAATAATTCTCAGTTCAATAAAATAATCAATTTCTATTAATCCACATATTCTAATAGGCAATTAACTAATACTATAATTACTTGTGAACTGAAGTATTGGATCTTTTCAAAAACCGATTTGACCAATACAATTTGAGAATCTGGTCCAGTTAATTATTAGAAGGAGCGATTATAATTAATACATCTCGTACAAATCAACAATAATTTGGATTATAATTGGTGAACTGTATATTTTATTTAATTTACTTTCAAATTATAATTTATAAAGGAGAATTTTCCTAGTTAATTGTATAATCTCTTCCTCCTTTTCCATTTAAACAATTTTTTTTTTTAATTTATGTTTAAGAATAACTTTATTTATCACCAAATAACTTTTTATCAGATGGACCGAATTGGATGATTATTTTTTTTGTTTAATAGAGCAAGTTTTTCTGATGGTCCCCAATAAATTTATCCAGATATCTTAGGTAGATATTAGAAAAAAAAATAATTGTTTGCGATTTATTCACATCGGCGTCGGTGGCTCAGTGGTTACGTGATCCCGGACGCGAGGACGCGGGTTCGATCCCGGCTGAGGACGACGAAGATTTTTTTTCATGGGGATTTTTTTTCGGAAGGGAAGGAAAGCTGTTGGTCTCGTTTGCCAGCTGCACGTTAAAGAACCCTTGCGAGACAAAATTTGCGACCCCTATAAAGCTGTCCTGAAATGACCATAGCAGTTGAAAAGGACGTTAATACCAATCAAACCAAACCAAACCGATTCACATGCATTGCCTCGGTCGATCAACTATTTCTTGCCAGTCCTAAAATGGCGGCGCGAAGGCACCACTAGAGGGAAGGTCACTGCCAGTCTCTTCATAGTTGCAAATGATTTTGGATGAAAACCCTTGTTGCAAGGGATTGTGGGTGAGAGACTGTTGCTGAAAGTCATTATCGGAAAAATCTCAACAAATTACCGCCTTTAGTAATTCCCTTTTATTCATCTAGCTTGTTGTGTTTTTGAGTTATCGTGTTCACACACACTCGCAGACGTAATTGCAAAAATTTTTTTTTTTTTTTGGCTTAGGGAAGTCTCTAAAACGCCGAGATTCATGAAATGTGTGTTCAAATTTTTTGATGATTACAATACTTACACATAATACAAGGGGCATTCAATACATAACCGGAAATATGTTTTAGAACATATTTATTACAAACCACAAAAATAACTATATTACTCCGCACGCAAACCGTAATTGTGAAATAGTCTTTAGTGATGGCGACTGTATTCTGGGAATTTAAGAGTATCATTCATGTTGATTTTCTAGAAGAACATAAATGCACCCTACTACTGTGACATTTTGAGGCACTAAGGAAAAAAGCGATCAGCAACTTCCAGTGGGCTAAAGTTATGGCAATCTCAAGGCACGAGATCGGCCGAATAAGGAGGGTGGATTAAGCACTCCACAAACAATAAGGCATACAATTATCATGGTCGTATCCTAGATTTTTAATATTACTTTTCCGGTATTTAATGAATGAACCTTATATTAATACAAACGAGAAAGTAAAAAGTGAGACAGAAGCGGTCTCGGTCGTTGAAGATTATCACCATAAAATGTGGACTTCTTGATAAAAAATTACTTTACCACACACTTTTCCACCCTCTTACTCACCTGACACGAAATTTCTGCGTAAAAATTCGATTCAAAAGGCGGCCTTTTGACTCCATTGAAGAGATCCAAGTAGATCCAAAAATTACTGAGACTGAAATTATATATATGTTTTTGCTAATGCTGGAAATGTGACAATTGTATGTTTACCAGCACTCCCTGTTTTGTTTGGCTGATGTTGGAAATTAAATTTCTTTTATCGTCTTTCACTGATGTATAGGATGTCCGAAAAGTCCTATACCATAGGCGAAATCACAGTATTATTCAATATGTCCTCCATCGAATTCCAGACAGATCTGTAGGCCGAATTTTAGATTGTTTAACACCCTGAGGCCATATCCTTGTGCGTAGGTGGGCCATGCAGTGTATACCCTGACTTCGTATATCCCCAGAATGAAATAAATATCCATTGGATTCAAATCGGGTAACCGTGGAGCCCATTCAACAGGTCTTCTGCGATCAATACAATGTTCAGAAAAGGTTTCTTCCAGCCAGTGATATACTAACAGAAATATTAGAATTTCTCCTATGTCCGTAACCAAAAGACTGCCTCACACGCTTACGCGCTTACGGCGCTACACTCTTGACAAGGGGACCCTTCTGTTTCACTGATTATACACCCCTGATTGTTGCATACAAAATCAATGCCTAGCGAAGCATAATGAATGCTGACATGAGCGTAGCCGAGGGGGCAAGACGAACAATTCGCCCCTCCCCCCAATTCAAGTTAACTTATATACAAGTACTTGATTAATGATAAAATTAAGATGAAGTTGGTATTTGGTGAACTTTTGCTAGGGAATGTTCTTACTTATGTATGTGACTTGCCCCTCCCCCATTCTATGAGGGGCGTTCAACTTAAACCGGAACTTTTGCGTTTATAAAATGGTAGAATATACTTCGAGAGGTGGACACAGCATTTAGTTTTCAGCATACTCCCCTGCTATATTTATGGACTTATCCCAACGTTTAACTAATGCTTGGAAAGCGTCCGCATAGAAAGATTTGTCAATACGCCTGAGCCATTCTTGGACATTCTGCTTCACTTCGTCATCAGTGCTGAAATGTTGACCGCCGAGAAGATGTTTTAGGAGTCCAAAGAGGTGGAAATCACTCGGAGCGAGATCCGGACTGAAAGGAGAATGTGACCCTATTTCCCAGTTTAATTACTGTTGTCTTGCAAAATCAGGATGCCCTCAATCAAACCAGGTTGTGTTTTGCGCAGGCGCATATGCATATCATCAGAACGCGGTAATATGAGGGGCGATCAAGTCAAACCGTACACTTTACAGCAATTAGGCTGGGAGGTAGTGCCACATCCTCCTTACAGCCCGGATCTCGCTTCGATGATTTCCACCTCTTTGGACCCCTAATTTAGTTTCTCGGCAGTCAAAATTTCTTCTAAGCAGGATGTCCTAGGATGGTTCAGAAGTATTAACAAATCTTTCTATGCGGACACTTTCCAGGCATTGGTTAAATTTGAAAAATAAATGCTGTGTCCACTCCTTAAAAATTGTTCTTCTATTTTATAAACTCAAAAGTCTCGAGTTGACTTGAACTACCTTCGCCCATGGACACATTTGTAATTTATAAATGAGCTGCCACTTTTCCTTTATTTCCCTTCATCTTATACACTGCATGGCCAGATTATTATGACCACCTGAAGTTTGTAGGCAAATCGGCTATGATTTCGCGCTGAATTGCTATGGGTAAACGACGTGATTTAACATCCTTTGATCGTGGGATGATTGTTGGCGCTCGGAGCCATGGAGCGCGTATCAGCAAAACAACTGCAGTCGTTAAATGTTCAAAAGTGCTAGACTGTCAGCCGGAAAACTAGGACTGAATGTGCGAGTTGCGGCCGTCAGCGACTAGTCAATGTTCGGGCAGAACGTAAGTGGCAGGACTGGTAGAAGACAACAGAAGGGAAACAGTGCATCCATCAAATTACTGCAGATATTAATCAAGGAGCCTCTCAAATGATCTCTGAACGCACTCTTCGCCGTACACTGCATCATATGTGCTGTCTGCAATTAACAAGATAAAACGTCTCCAATTCGCACAGGCACACAAGGATTGGGCAGTCGAGCATTGGGAAAAAGTCATATGGTCCGATGAATCACGTTTCCAGTTGTATCATGTAGATGGCAGAGTGAGAATTTGGCGGAAAAAGCATGAAAGTATGGACCCCACATACATGAATACAACCCTTCAAGCCGATGGGGGCAGTGTTATGGTTTGGGGCATGTTTTCCTTGCGTGGGCCCTTTATTTCGTGTTACTGATCAAGTTCATCCTATCATGTTGATAGCGTATCCCAATGGAGATGGCTTCTTCCAACAAGGCAATACACCATGCCACGGTGCTCGTATCGTGTAGGAATGGTTTAAAAATATGAGAGAGACTTTACCTTACTCACGTAGTCTCCATAATCATCAGACGTCAATCCAGTTGAGCATTTGTGGGACAAAGTTGAAAGAGCCATCATGGTGTCAGATTGCTCGCATCACCTTTCAACATCTCGTGGAGTCAATGCAAAAGGTGGCTCAACGAAGTACTGATGGGGTGGTCATAATAATCTGGCCAATCAATGTAGATCAAGGGAAAATTATTGATATCCAGATAAATGTAGTGAAATAAAATCATTGCTGAATTTCCAAAATCCATAGCCGATGCAAATGCAAACTTGAAATGTAATTTGTTAAAAAAAAAACATTTTATTTAAACAACGTTTTCTATCCAGATCTTTCCCAAACAAGAACGTAGAAAATCTTACACAATAATCTCATTTCATGCAACAACAACAACAACAAAAAATATATTTACATTAGGTTTTCTCGTGTTTCTGTAAACAACAATCGGGAAAAAAATTGCTCTACTTTTAACCACATTACTCTTGTGGGTTGAAATGACATTTAAACAACATCGTGACATTGGCACTAACAGAATAAGTGCGGCTCGTTTGATGAACAGTGTTAGGAAAACTCTATTTCGTGGATGAATAGTAAAAAGAATTAAGTTAATCGATTTAGATTTTCTGTTCCGAAGCATTTTGATGATGATGTGAAAGCGTAGGTTGCCCAGCATCCTACCAACACATCAATACTGGTAATGTTGTATAAATTTCTTCTGTCGAAATGTTTCTTATTTCATGTATAAAAGGAATGTTTTGATAGGTTGTGCTTGAAATTTGCTTGTTTTATATAGAAACAGAAGATTGCATTGGAATGTTTCAATCGGTATCCACGTAGTCACGAACTTCTTTTGACTTATGCTCTATGATTTAAAAAGAATTGTCTGAATTGATTAACAATGAATATGAAATGATTTGTTGAAGGGTTTCAATCAGGTATGCGTGTTCATGAGGCTTCCGGTTCAGGGGTCGTGGTCGTTGTTGTGGTTCGCAGTGCCGGTCGGAGAGGTCTGAATCGGGTGAGCGGTGGCCGGGTGGCTTCCGTTGGCACCTCCTCTTCCGTAACCACTTCGACTTCAACTTCTTCGTTCTTAACTGGTTCGAGTTCTTCCGTAACAGGTGCTGGAGTCGTCGTCGTCGTGGTTGCCTTCAGCGTTGTTGGTTTTGGCGTTGTCGTCTTTGCTGAGGCTTCATTCTCGCTGTCCTCTTGCTTCTCTTCAACGGCTTCACCCTCTGGCGCCGCGGTCGTGGTTGTTGTCGAAACTCGTCGCCTTGGGAATAAGTTGGATTTTCGTTTGGCTGATAAAGCGGGCGGTTTATGGCTTCCTTCGGTTGTTGTTGGATTATTATTGTTGTTGTTGTTGTTGGTAGAACCTGCAGTAGTCGTCGTAGTCGTTGTTGTCCGTGATTTGTTTCTCGAAGATCTGTTTGGAGACTTGTTGCGTCGACTGCTCTTTCTCTCTGTTGTGGACTTTTCGGTCGTCGTCGTTGTCGTCGTGGTTCGTGATTTGGATTTTCTGTTGCTTGTTCGGCTTCCACCTCTTGTTGGTTTTTCAGTTGGAGGCTTTTCAGCATCATCACTAGCGGGAGTGGTAGTAGTTTCTCTATTTCTCGTTCGACTGTTTTTCCTTGAAGGTCGTGTGACTCTTCCAGGTTTGTTAGTGCTGGCTGCTGCTACTGTTGCTGAAGTAGTTGTGGTCGTTGTTGTTCTTGAATAAGTTGGGCGACGTCCTCTTACTGGCTTTGGTGCTTTCGTGGTGACGAGTGGTCTTGCTTCTTCCGTTGTTGTTGTCGTCGGCGTGGTTGTTTTTGAAGCTGAAGGTTTACCTCCAAAATCCTTGTCGCCACGGAAACCAGGCAGAGCAGGACGTGGCCTCGAAGGTTCTCTTACGGTCTGCGTTGTCGCAGCTTCTTCAAAGTCGTCAGTGGCATTGGCAACAGGGTCAAATACAGGATGGGAAAAGAGGGCATCTGGAAGATTGAATTTTTTCTTGTTAACAGGGTCTTGGGAATCACTGTCTGAAGGGAAGGTTTGAAAACCTGGTGGTGTTCCAGGTGGATGGGAAGAAAAGTGTAAGGGACCGTCACCTGTGGTAGAATCGAGAGCTTTAGAGAATGCATAGAGAGAAACTAAGTTAGCGGGGTCTTTGGTGGGTTCCTCTAAATTAGCATTAGATAAATGAGGGGGTTCGGGTAACATGGATTCTTTTTGAATGCCAAGGAACAGGACTGGAGAGTCTGGTCCTGGCATGAAGGGATGAGAAGATTTTTTAGATTGCGAAATTGGGGTTGACAAGAGTTGAGGCGGAGATGTGACTGGTTTAATAGGCAATGGAGCGGCAGACGTAGGGAAAGTATCGAATTCTGAGCCTAGCTTAGGTTTTGTTGGGATGGGATTTTCGAGCAAGGAGGACTTACCAATGTTTGCTGCTGGAATGGCTCGTCCTTCAGCTGCTACGGTATTGTGAGGTAGAGGAGTGATAAGGGGTAGAACGTCATCTTTAATTGGAAGAGTAAGGGGTTTATCGGCTGGCGATGGTTTCTTTAGATCTGGTTTGGGCTTGGCAGCTGGCTTCACCACTGTCGTCTTATTGTTGGGGTCATCTTCGTCGTAGTAGTAATAAACGTATTCATATTCATAATCGGTGTCTTCAGGTTTTTTGGCTGACACTTTCTCGGGTGAGGATTCTGCTGGGAACAGTTCTTTGCTGTCGTCTTTACCTGTGGTCTTTAAGTCGGGGGCTACTTTACCGGGTTTGTAGGATTTACCGTAGAAAGTGTTTAATGGGTTCACATGTACCTCTGTATCGTTTCTTGGTGGAGTTTGGGTGCTCGTTTCTTCAATTTTCTTAACTGGGGTTGGCTTAGAGTAATTGACTATAGGAACGTTAGGTAATAGCAAATTAGGTACTGGGAGGGTGGTGTTGGTCGTCGGCATTTGATTCTTCAGCACCATTGCTAAGAGAGTGTAAAGATCCAATGGATTATTAGGAGGAGGAAAAGATAAATTGGGCAGCATAGGTGTCAAGAAGAGTGGCTGTTCCCTACTCAGTTGCGATCCAGCGCCTTGGAAATACAGTGGCACTTTAGCGAGCATAGCAGCATCTTTATTCATTGCTGGATTGGACATTGTAAGCGTATCAGGCTGAAAGTTAACGACTTTATCGTCTTTCATATTGACAAGGCGGGTTATATCAATTGGAAGCGGCAAAGGAAGTGGTTTGTTGGAAGGTTTTGGTGGTTCCATGTTCTTAGTTTCTGGCATGGGCTTAACCTTCTCTTTAGGCTTGGTTTCAACTTCTTCCTCTTCTGGTTCCATTTCCTCCGCATCTTCTTCATCTACAAACTCCACGTCTTCATCTTCTTCGTTATCCTGTGGGAAGGCTACGTCTGCTTCTGTGAAGTTTTGAAACGGCACTTGTCTCGCAAATCGAGCGTGATGTTCTACTTCTCCAGCAGATTCTGCTCCGGTCGTGTGTTCGTGGTATTCTGAAGTGACGTCAGTAGAGGAATCAGCCATTTTAGATGACGTTTCAGTGTCCAAGGCCTCTAAGGTTTGGAAAAACTTCTTGAAATTACTTAACGGCACTGGACGCATTGTAGAAGGGAACGGTTCCTCAGTATCTGCACTCGATGGAGACTCGGCAACTTTTGTCGTTGGTTCTTGATTTTGAATAAGGGAAAAGAATGCCGTCCAAAGACTCGAACTTTCGGTAGCCGCTTGAGAAGAAGATTCTATCGATGGTTCTTCTTTCCTGGTCGTTGGAGACATTGGAAGTTGTTCCGTGGTGCTTTCGTAGTTGGACCAAAGGGGCGTTTGTTGGGAAGGCTCGCTTTGCGTTGATGACTGCTCCATCGACGATTTTGAAGAACCACGTGATGACAAGAATTCGTTTGTAAACATGTTTTGAAATTCTGGAGGCAACCCAAACATCTTGAGGGGCTTCTTGGTGGACAGGTCATCCATTAATTTCTTCTTGAAGTCATTGGCACGGTACACTTTGGACTTGGCCTGAATGATGATGGGAGCGTTGACAATGGGAGTGCTGCTGTCCTTCTCGGGTTGACATTCCACCCATGAAAATGTCAAAATTAACAAGAGTAGGCTGATCCTAGAAAAAGAAAGATTTATTAATCAATTTTAAAAATATATCAACATTAATTACAAAAAATTATATTAATCAATAAGCGGTAACACTTATGTGTTCCCTCCATATTAACATTTATGCATCCTAATAAACTCAGACTTTTATCTTAAATAGAAAATAAAATGATATGCTGAGTGTTCACTTTATTAATTGCACTTCTATTACTAAAGTGAACAACTCCAATTAGAAGATACATAATGTGGCCGCAGTTATGTTTATTCATGACACGTCATTTCAAGTTGTTTGATATATTACATGCCTTATTTTAGCATTGAAAGTTTCCAATGGACCAACATGGGACCACTAAAACATGTACCAGTTTTGACTAGCATTAATTTTACGTCCTATTCATTCATGGAACATCATTTTTTTAAGCTGTTTGATATAATACATGCCACATCTTAGCGTTTAGCTTTAAATATTTGTTTTCAAATAAAAGTTTCTAAGTAGGAAAATATTAATAAACAAAAAATATTTTGGAAATTAACTTAAGAATATGTTTAGTAATAAAAAATTAAAAAGAAGTAAAAAAAAAAAAAGACTTTTACATCAATTTATTTTAGTAACGTAGTTGGTAGCGCGTGGTCCCTGAGACCGCACGTCCTATTAATATGAATCAAGGGAAGAAATCGTGGATTATGACATACTGACTTCTAGAAGTCCAAGTTCGGAGAATACAGAAGTGGTCATTTGTTTCTTTTAAATTAATAAGAAGGTATTTGGAGTGCTAAAGGATGCGCCAGTTTTGACTAACATTAATGTTATGTCATATTCATTCATTACTCGTCATTCTAAGCTATTTGATATACAGGGTCTTTATAATTTAAGTTACATTTTAACATGGCCATAAAAAAAACTACTGGACCAAAAGCTATAATACTTGGTGATATTATACAAGAGGGCATGGGAAGTTCATACCCACCAAAAAAAAAAATTAGTTCAAGAGGTCACCACCAACATGGAATGGCGCTCTATGCAATATTCGTCTACGAAATTAGACACGAAGACACAGGTTAACAAGTCTTTAATCGTTACTAAAAATAATTTTAGTCATTAGCTAATTTTAGTAACGATTAAAGACTTGTTATCCTATGTCTTCGTATCTAATTTCGTATACGAATATTGCATAGAGTGCCATTCCATGCTGGTGGTGACATTTTGAACTAATATTTTTTTGGTGGGTATGAACTTCCCATGCCCTCTTGTATAATATTACCAAGTATTATAGCTTTTGGTCCAGTAGGTTTTTTTTTATAGCCATGTCAAAATGTAACTTTAATTATAAAGACCCTGTATTACATGCCTTATATTAGCATTGAAAGCTTCCAATGGACCAAAATGGTACCAGTAAAGCATGTACAAGTTTTGACTAGCAGTGATTTTACGTCATATTCATTCATGAAACGTCATTCCAAGTTGTTTGATATATTATATGCCATATCTTAGCATTGAAAGTTATCAGAGGTATCATAATGGTACCACTAAACCACGTACCTTTAAACCAGTTTTGACGAGCATTAGTTTTACTTCGTATTAATTCATGATACGTCATTCTAAACTGTGTGATATATTACATAGTATATCTTAGCATTGAAAGTTTCTAATGGACCATAATGGTACCACTAAAGCATGTACCTTTGAACTAATTTCAACTATCATTAATTTTACGTTATATTCATTCACGACAGGTCATTCCAAGTTGTTTGATATTACAAGCCATATCTTATTTAATCAGTCAACTTCTAGCCCCTGTCAAATTGTAGGCAATTAAAAGAGGCAATAGCTGCTTCTAGAAGAGCCGGCATCGGGAATTAGATTTTCCAAAAATCATTGTATTTTGATGAAATAAACTATATGGTCTACCTAATAGCGCCAGCTTGCTCGAATAAAGCTTTTATATGCCGCAGCATCCATGCAACAGTATCGGAGTATTGTTAGCTATAGACTTTCTCGCTCTAACTTGACAATATTGAATCAGTTATGGTGTGTAAACCGTCCTGGTTTTCATTCCCATTATCATGTAGTGCCATTTCGGATTGGCTTTGAGCATTCTTTTCATTCTCTATTCCGCGGTAAGGGAAGCTCACCGTGTTGCCATGCTATAAGCTGCATTTTAGCGATAGCTACTGCGCGCATGAATACATTCCAGGAATTTATGCGTTCCGATCATAGTCCTTCTATTGATGGCGTAGGAGACATGGTCGCCCCAATTTAGCTTGGCATCTATTACCACTCCGAGGTATTTGTAATGTTTTACCCATTCGAGCTCTTTACCAGAAAGGAAGAGAGGACTCGGGGGTTTCCGAAGTTTCTTTGTAATGAACTTAGCCTTGCATTTGTCAGCATTTAGATTGAGTCTCCACTTAGCAAACCATTTCTCGCACTGATGTAAGACTTTTTGTAACCGAGATATGACATGAGCGGGAACGCGGTCAGTGGTCATGATGGACGCGTCGTCAGCGAACAGATACAGCTTGCATTTTGTAAATGTTGGGAAGTCATGGATGAAAAAGTTGAAGAGTGCAAGGCCAAGGACAGAACCCTGGGGAACACTAGCTTTAACGTCACACGGGTTTGACATGGAGCAGCCAACCTTTACACGAAATATCCTGTTCGACAGAAAGGATCTAATCAAGGCAATAAGATCGTCCGGAAATCCACAAGTAACCATTTTGTATATCAGGCCTTCGTGCCAAACCTGATCAAGCATATCACCGAATATGTGGCATTCGTCAACCAATCAGGGAAAACCTATAGACGGGGTGCGCAGGAAGTAGGAACGTGCATGCACTACTTTCTGTGCCTTCCTTAACTACCGACCATAGAATTTCTGAGGCAGGAAAGAGTAAAAAACGAACAATTTTATGTATTGTGTTCCTCCCGGTTCAATCAATTCGCAAAAGGCAAAATTAAAGTAACGTTTCATCGATTCCGTGTACTGTTTTATAATCTCCGACTCAATAATAAATTAATGATAAATCGCGGCACTCGGCAGTCAGTCTGAATAATGTCAACTTTTAGTAACAGCCAACGCTAGAAGTACGGTTATTACGAAAGCGGAATACGTCTAGGCACAAAGTAAGCTAATGTTTGTAAACACGCACCCCGTCTCTACTGCCCGGCACGAAAGAAGAAAAAAACAGGCGCATGCGTAAATGAAAAAAAGTCATTCAACCAATCAGAAATAGACAAGAAAAGGAGCATTACTTATAGCTGGTATTCCCTCGGTAGAAATCGTAGCTTAAAAACATGCAACAGTTTTATATTTGTTCTTGAGCAAACAGACTTGCAGGCGAGGAGGAGGCCGCCATGGTTCAGAAACTCTGAATGAAGCAGACATCTACAATGGATAAGTACTTACATTACGCTTGCGCCCGTTTCCTTTTTCTTTCGTGCCGGCCACTATAAATGGTGCTGATTGGTGGACTTACAAGATGTAACTTACAAGTAATATCGATAACATAAAAACATAAGAATACAAAAACCACCCAAACAGAAGAAGCTATATCACAACGGATTCGGACATATAATTATATTTAATTGATGTATTACTTTCCTTATAAGAGGTCCACATCAGCACCAATTAGGATTTTCCTGACTGGTGGACGAATGCCATAATGTTGTTATTATTTTTTGTTATATCTTGTAAGTCCACCAATCAGCACTATATAGGTTTTCCCTGATTGGTGGACGAATGCCATATATTCGGTGGTAGTTGCTTGCACAATCGTTCCTTGGTTTGCTCCTTTTTGTCGCATAGATCCTACCGTGTCAGTATTGGAAACATCTTGTCTAATCCCTGTGATGTCTACGCGGGTGTTCCCCAGGGTTCAGTCCTGGGGCCGGCGCTGTTCAATTTCTTCATTCACGACCTATCGGAATTCGCAAAATGCAAACTGTACCTATTCGCTGATGATGCGGCCATCCCAACCAGCGCAAGGAATCCCGCACACGTCATTAGTCGATTACAAAAGGCTTTGCTACAGTGCGAAAAATGGTTCGACAAATGGAGGTTAAAGCTCAACGTTGATAAATGTAAAGCTATGTGCATTACACGTAAATGCAAGAATCCTCCAGGGACCCTGGCCTTATATGACAAAAAACTGGACTGAGTGAAGAACTACAAGTACCTTGGTGTAAAGATTGACTCTAAGATAAACTGGAATGACCATATCCAATATGCTCTCAACAAGGCTAAAAAGGCAAAGTTCAGCCTGATTGCGCTCTTGGGGAGAAACAGTGCCCTTGGATTGGACAATAAACTCTTGCTGTACAAGGTGGTAATCCGCACTATCTTGCTCCATGGAATGCCTGCCTGGGCGTCTATCTGCAAATCAAGGTGGAGGGAAATACAGACCTTCCAAAATGTAACCCTCAGGACCATTGTTCAACTCGATAGGAGAGTTGCCAACAACTCTTCCATTTATGAAGACCTCAATATGGATCACATTGGTAGCTAGGTCCAAATGCTCCCTAAGAAATTGCGTCTTAAAATTGAGACCCACGACAATCCCTTGGTAGCCAGTATACTGGACCACCCTCTAGCCTTTAGGGGTCCCATAAGGATACGAAGACCCTTTCATGTACTGGAAGTTAATTTCGATGATATCAATAAGGTTGTCTTCCCCGACCTCTGGATATCTTAGCCGCAGATGCTCAGGGCTATTTCTACGTCAATCAACAATCTTATTCCTCGTCCTACCAGTTAGGACTCTATTCTCAGGATGACTCTCGAGGGACATCAGGATTCTCCTCTAACTCAGTGTAATTCCCTTGGTTACGTTATGGGCGAGTGTGCTATGGAAGCTCTGCTCCCGGACCGCTCGTGTCTTTTCACTACACTGTTCGATTGTCGATTGCACAATCGCAAGGTAAAGGCCGGTGTCCCACAGGCTTCTGTCCTCGGGCCCGTGCTATTTAATTATTTTGTGCGTGATTTCCCGAAACCCGAAAATTGTAATCTATATTTCTATGCTGATGATACTGCCATTATGACATGGGCACACAAGCCGGCTCACGTTATCACTCGTCTACAGTACGCCTTAAAGATGTTCGAAGACTGGTTTAACTGCTGGAAGCTGAACCTTAACGTCGGTAAGTGCAAGGCTATGCACTTCAACAGAAAGTTCAAGCGTCGCCCAGATTCTCTTATTCTATTCAATAAGAAACTGGACTGGGTAGACAACTACAAATATCTTGGCATTATCATCGACTCAAGACTCTCGTGGAATCGTCACGTGACCTACTCTCTGAACAAAGCGAAGAGGGCTAAGTACAATCTCATAGCTCTCCTGGGTCGCAACAGCACCCGCAACATCGACAACAAGTTACTTCTGTACAAGTCGATTATTCGGACCATACTCCTCTTTGGCATGCCTGCGTGGGCGACTACCTGTAGAAGCAGATGGAGCGACCTATAGTCGTTCCAGAATGTTACCCTGAGGACACAGATTGGCAGAAGGACTGTGAAAAACCAATCCATCCACTCAGATTTAAGCATGGCCCATATCTGGAAAGTTTATACAGGACCTCCTTTCGATTATGGTGCAAAAGATGAAGATTCACGACAGTGATCTAGTGACTGGCATACTGAAGAACTCAATGGATATGAAGTGGCATATGAAGTATCGAAAACCGAGGCACATTCTGGACATCAACTTTGAAGACATCAGCAACGTTTCTTTCCCGGACTACTGGAAGATGTGATAATCTTCTTTCTCGTTTTTTTTTTATTTCGTTTGTATTTTGTTTCTGACAATCGTCAATCTTATTTTCTTTTATGTAAAATATGGAAGAGCGCTTGGGGTGGTTAGGCTTCTTGTCTACCTCAGTGTATGTCATTTGGAATTTATTCTGGTTCGATGAGCTTTGTGAAAGCGCTGCGTTCGTCCCATCTGAAGAAATGTACGCTTCACTGTCCGATTGTCGATTGTCGTTGCACTATCGACAATAGAAGAGTTTAGTGAAAAGACACGAGCAGTCCGAGAGCCGAGCTTCCATAACACACTCGCCCATAAAGTAACCAAGGGAATTACACTGAGTTAGAGGAGAAGCATGATGTCCGTCGAGAGTCACCCTGAGAATAGAGTCCTAGCATGGTGGAACGAGGAATAGGATTGTAGATTGACGTAGTCATAGCCCTTAACATCTGTGGCTAAGATATCCAGAAGTCGGCGAAGACGACCTTATTGATATCATCGAAATTGACTTCCAGTATATGAAGGGTTCTTCGTATCCTTATGGAACCCCTAAAGGCTAGAGAGTGGTCCAATATACTGGATACCAAGGAATCATCATGAGTCTCGATTTTAAGAAGCTATTATATTTTGGAAGCAAGGGCTGTTGTATCCTCCACCTTGAATTGCAGATAGACGCCGAGTTGTAGTCGTCACCTACCCTGATGAAGAAGTAAATTCAAAACGCGTAGGCAAGTAAACGCTACCAATTTTACCAATCCAAGACCTGTTCCTTATTTCTTGAATATAATGACCAATTTTTCATGGTACCTTGGAGGTCGTTTTAAATTTTCTATTTCATGTCTTTGGAAAAGAGCTGCCACCTAGCAGCGATTCCGGAAACTTTTCAATCCACCATCGTATTTATCGTCAGTCATTTTGAATACAGTCAATGGATTTAAATCCTGTTCTTATTATCTAACCTGTCTTTATTATTATGAATATTAAAAAATATTGGCAATAATGATTGAAACATTCAGCTAATATGTTTCTTCTGTATATGTATAAATATGCAAGTTATTTAAATACCTCCTATCCGATCTTTAAACAGCATACGAACTGACTTTTGGGATAATCTGTATATCAGAGTTTATTTACAGATTAGTTTTTATTGGCGCTTCCAGCAAATAACTCAATCTGGCCTAATGGTTTCGTTATTGCAAAAAATATTAATTTAGAACAGGAAAAAATTATTAGCTTTTACTGAAAGCCTGGCAGTAGTAAGTCTTGATATCAAAACTTGTTATTACATGTAGGTAATGATATACGCTGAGTTTATTAAATCTAAATGAAAATCGCTCATCTCTCGAAGTAAAAGAATCAAGTTCTATTGGGCGGAACCAGATTGCAGAGTTTCTAATTATTATTATTAAATATGAAATAGAAATCTCCGCCGTGTAGTTTAAGTAATGAATGGATGTAAGAGGTAGATTTTAAGGAGGGGGTGTTTTATATTTCCAACACTCATTAATTATATAAAAAATAGTTCAGATTGCCGATAGCCGGCCGTTTCCATGGAGTCGTGAAGAGTGTCGATGATCTCCATGATGGCGTGACGATAACGGCGGCGGAGTTGTTGCGACTTATTTAAAAGACTTCTCAGGGATGATTGGAGAAAAGAGAACCGAAATAAAGGTCAAGGCTGAAAGCAGACGACAGGATTTCCTCGAAATGTAGGACGAACTCGTGAGCGGAATGCTCCTTCTGCCCTCAATTTATTGCCGAAAATAAAAAGATTGGAGCGGACACCCTCAGGGATGGGCTTTGGTGGTGAAGGCGATTTCTTCTTTTTTTTTTATTAAAATTTTTTTTAATGACCACCCCGCGATCGCAACCCCTTCATGGTCAGTAGACGTCTCTTCGAGCGATGACAGCGTTTAATTAAATAGGAAGAAATTTATAATAGAGGAAAATAAACGCAAGCTGATTTAATGAAAGGATGCCCCTGAATCGCGAATGAAATTTTCAGCTGTTTAGTTTCAGTGCATAATTAACTTAAAGTTCCTTATATTTTCAGTTCAATACGTAATAAACTCAGTTACTATTGGAATTTTCTAATAATATTCGATTTAAACTTCAATTCACGCATCTTCCTCTTCACACTCGTTCCTACGCAAAATGCTTCAATAAGGTCGAAACATTAGACAGTGCGTATTTGCATATTGTTTTAAGTGAATCATTTTCGATCCATTAATCGAGTGTCTCCCCTTTCATGATTATTATAAATTTTAATTACAGGGCCTAGTTTTGGGAATTAAGAGCGTAAAATTCATACTGCCGACCTATATTACGCTATTAGAGAAGAACATTAAATTTGTGAATAGGTAATAAGATCAATCAAGCTTCACAACTGTATTGTGAAATTTTAAATATTTTTAAGGAATTCCTTATCTTTTGGAGTTAAATGAACCTATTCTTTAATTCGTTAGGTTCTAATAAAAATTTTAAAAATTATTCAAAGTTCAACGATTGAACTTAAGATACAAAAGTTTATTTCTTGACTTAGACATTATTTGACTAGAAAGCTTTAAAAACTCTGAATATTCAAATTATTTGAGAAATTTGAAAATATTGGTGTGAGAATTCAAATTTTTAATATATAATATAATAAAAAAAAAACAAAACTAGTGAGTAGTGGGGAACGCATGCCACGTAATGGGCTTTTCCCCATTGACTTAACATTAGTTGGCATCGGACCAAGAAAGGTTCTGAACCCTATAATTTAAGCTTGAATTTTAAGCAAGGTAACTTTCGATTATATCAAATTGGTTCTGAAGTTTTTTTGAAATTCTTTAACTAAAGAAAGCATTTGGTTGATATACGAGCAAGACCATTCTATAGCTCATCATAGAAAAACCCAGTAAACGATAGCCAATTGTTTCATTATAAGAGGCAGAATCATAAAAATACCATTGATGCTGTATTGCCATGTTTTTGCCTTTAAACGAATTTAACCATTTTAGCTTCAAATAACGTTAATTTGTCAATTCTCATTCTTGTAAGCTTCAATAGGAGAAGCACGCTAAGATTGAGTTAAATTGTTAATCCAAACCACATGCTCGGTCTAGATGATGTTATGAGAGCGCTTTGAAACCGAATATATTCTGGAAAAGGTCGTCTTTTAATATGCTTTTTCTATCTGCCCTACATCATGGGGAAAGAGCCTTCGCTTTGTGGAAGGAAATGGAGCTTGAGAAGGCAACTCTCCCCGTGAATACAAAACAGATGATATTCAAATTTTGACACAAATTGTGTGAAAACTACTTCCACTGGAGTGAAGTGTTTTAAAAGGCATAAAAGAATATTTGGCAACTGATTAAAGGAAGACGGCAGTTGCAAAGAATTTTTGAATATTATACAGTTATAAGTCCCACCCTTTTAGTCAGATTCTAAAACTCCGAGTGCATATAATCCGAATTATTCAGAGATGACCAAAAACTCGTTGAATGTCAACCACAAGCAGAGTATAGACACTAAGATTATAAATAGAAAATTCGAGGGACATTTTCTTGATTAGTGGCTTCTTATGATGCTTTAAAAAGTGATGACGTCGACCTTAAAAATAATCATAAAAAGCTTTAATTATTTTCTAATATCCATGTAATTATTTTTTTTATAAACTACAGAGTGAGTAAAAAGTCGTTGGATACCTTCCTATCTTGGATACCAATGTAGTTAGGCAAATTCCAATATGTAGATATGTAAATAAGGACACATCCAAATTCTATCTCGAAAACCGTAAGAGATACACAAAAAATTCCGATAGCGCATTTGTTCAACAGCAAATTCCAAACAAAACAAAAAAAATTCACCAAAATCCGATGAGCGGATCACCCACAATCCTCATTGCAAGCTCTGCAACAGGACAATTGGCTCTTGTTGCTTACAAACAGTCATCTGATACAAAGTAAGTGTTTCCATCAATCCAGATACTGCTCAATGTGATGTCCACTTGCACCAGAGCATAATTCCGCACGACATTTCAACGATGCCTGGTTCTTGCATGACAATTTTGCCTCGCCTCACCAAAACAGAGGACCATGTTGATCATTTCCTGGTTAGTGTACTGGGCCATCTTACTTTGGTCCGATTTTTTCTCAGCTTCAACCTGCCTTTCTATACCAATTGCACAGGGAAACTGGTATTGACTTTATGGTAAATTGTGGAACTTTCCAGAACAGGATGAGGATGGTGCATGAAATAATTTGCAGAGCTTGCAATGAGGATTGTGGGTGATCCGCTCATCAGATTTTGGTGAACTTTTTTTTTGTTTTGTTTGGAATTTGCTGTTGAACAAATGTGCAATTGGAATTTTTTGTGTATCTCTTACGGTTTTCGAGATAGAATTTGAATGTGTCCTAATTTGCATATTTGAGATGATGAAAGGTGCTCCATCAGATAGAGCATCCTCAAGTTCCTATTCATTCCCTGTATTGAAATTTGCATAACAACATTGGTATCCAAGATAGGAAGGTGTTCAACGACTTTTGACTAGCCCAGTTTTTTATTATTTTCATACAAGTAGTGAATTTTTGGCGTAGTCGAGCGTATGGAAACAACAGAGAAAAAGCTTCCTACGAGAAAACAGCGTCCTAATTTTATATAGAATGTGTTTCGGGATTGTCGGTACAAACTTTCAGGATATGTTCTAGGGACCAAACCAGACAGAAAAGGTCATACGAACAGGGAGTCGAAAACACTTCTTTCTAGAATTTACAATTACATTGAAGAATTAGCACGTATTTTAAACAATAAACTTTTAATAATCCTCAACCATCAAAACTTAAAAACAAATAAATTGTTTATCCAATTACTGACTACACTAAAACTTGTTAACATTAAAACCCTTCATTAAAACTAATTAATATGTATAAGTTAAACATTGTAAATTTTTTAAAGTAAATAGTGTAAATAATGTAAATAATACACTTGTTGTCAAAGGCAAATGCTATAGCAAAGGCTCAAAGTGCATTCCGGTTCATATGACCTTTTCTGCATGGTTTCGTCTCCGGTTCATATTCTGAGAATTTGTACAGACCATCCATAGAATATGAAAGAGTTTGTCCAGGCGGTGACTTCTCTTTTTACAGCTTCATTGTCGGCCGAAAGATGATGTTTAAGAGTACCGAACAAATGGAAGTCGTGAGGATCAAAGTCAGTATACTCTCAGAAGACTCAACATCCTCTTACTGCCAACAAGGCAATTGAGATCCTGAGGAAGTTCAAGTGGAAAGTCCTCGAACATCCTCCGTATAGCCCTGACCTTGCTCCAAGCGAGTTCCATTTGTTAAAGAACATCTTTCGGGTAAACCTTCCCCTACAATGAAGCTGTTTGGTCCTTTTAATAGAAGCGAGGATGAAGGTGTACAAAGGAAAGTCAGCGCCTCAGGCTGGCAATAGCCCAAAGAATTTTATCTTACTGGTTTTGAGAGGCTTGTGAAACGATATGACAAATGCCTCAATGTACAGGGAGATTATGCGGAGAAATAAAAGCAGTTTTCAAATTAGTACTTGTATTTGTTTCATTTCTACATCCATTTGTAATTTACTTACTGATTTCCCCTCGTATATAAATGCAAAGTTTCTTGAGTTAAAATTCAAAAAGATGGCCCTCAAGCTTTAAATAAAGTTGTATATATTTGTAATTATGAGACTACATAAAAGATGATATCAAACTGTGGAATTATTTTTCGTCCTTGTCCTGCCAAGAATCAGGCCACGAAGTTTCTCCCCTATCTGGTATTGCCAAGAAATTCTTAATTAAAGTCAATAATTGTTTTCTTGTCTTATTTAACAAAATGATTAAGTCAGCAGGCTGGTTATTAAGCCAACACCAATGCTTGAAAGCAATGAGAAGAACTGTTGGTTCTTACAGATGATTTTCTAATAACATTAACTGAACTCTGTCCGAAATCCAATTTCAATTGTTAGACATTGTTTCAAAATAACATTAAACATTGGAAATTTAAATGGAAACGCCCAATTCATCTTCCGTTAGGCAGAGAATAGTTAATATTAAAACTCGTCTACAAGAACCAATAGCAACTTAGAAAAACCCGATGCAACTTGTAGCGAAAGTAAAACCATTAAAAGTGGCCTGCAGTTAATACTAAATCTCCAGTGCACCTAAAATTTAATCTAATGCTTAAGATGTTCACCTTGAAACTAAATAGGTTTTAATTTTAATTTTTATAATTTAAGGAATTAATCATTCGCGAAATTAAAAAAAAAAAAAATACGCGAAAAGAAATGAGTCTGATGACTGTTTCTGCCTTCTGTTGAGGCTTTCTGATGCTAAAGCAATTTCCACTCAAGTACATATCAGACCGAAAGCAATAATAAAAATAAAAATAAAAATAATAAAAAGTTATAATAATAATAATAATAATAATAATAATAATAATAATAATGAAAAATCATCTTGAATAAATTTGCCTTATTCTTGTGGTTTTTAGTGTACTGAATCCAAATCTGCTGTTAGATTTTTTTCTATCACGTCATATTTCCAAGTTATGCACTTAGAGACTGCATTGTTAAAGCAATGGGTGTGAAGAGAACCGGCTGTAATGTGAGTATCCATATACTTGGACCACAAGAAATGAATCAGGCCCCAGACTCTGAATAATTTAAAAGTGTTTCATTGAAACACAAGAAATCTCTGGGTGATAGAAAAAACTGACATCAGATATGGATTCAGCACATGCAAAAGCACATGAATCAGATCTTGACGTTAAAAATGATTTTAAAAAGTTATTTTTGTTGGCCTGTAAAATGGGCCAAGTATTATTACTTTTTCGCCAGACCATGGATGAAGAAAACATGGATGGAAAACTCCTTTGTTAAAAGCGTGAGTTTTTTTTTTCAGTGGCGCCCTCGGACGAATTGCAAACACATTGCAATAATTAGCGAACAAACAATGGCGGCAACAATAGAAAAATTGTGATTTCTGATTTGTTATAATATGGATGGTATAACATTGTTTCCTATCTCCTTATAACAAAGTAGAAATCACAGCTTTTCTATTGCTGCCGCCATTTTTTGTTCGTTAATTACTGCAATGTGCTTGGAACTCGTCAGAAGGTGCTACTGGAAAAAACTCACGCTTTTAATAAAGGAGTTTTCCATCCATGTTTTCTTCATCCATGGCCAGACTAACGAAAATATTATTACTTCTTCGGCTAATTTATGCTATAACACAGGGCAAGTCAAAATGATGAACCTGATTTCAGAAGTTTATTCTGTGAAATCTAATGACATATAGTAATGTGAGACATGTGCTACTAAACGTAAACGTTCAAGTTTACTTCAAACACAACACAACACAGGTGTTCTATGTGAGCATCTTCCGTAACCCGACACACATCAAACCCCGATTTCAGACATTTATTCTGTGATTTTAAGGAATATTAATTTGAGACATGTGCTTCGAAAGGTTAACTTCCACAGTTTAGTTTCCACGCAGTGTTTTTACTGTAGCCATTGCTAATATTGACCACGACATGCTACGAAAGGTTTGACAGGAGATAGACTATCGGCTTGATGTGTGTGTCGGGTTACGCAAGGCGCTCACATAGAACACCTGTGATGCGATGTGTTTGAAGTAAACTTTGAACGTTTACCTTTCGTAGCACATGTCTCACATTAATGTTCATATTAATAGCAGATGTTCGTCAAATTTCGTTTTGAATTCAGAAATTGATTGGTAAAAGTAAAGGCAAGTGTATGAAATCTATTGGTAAATCGAACGGCCATATTGTGCCGTTTCCTTTAAAGTGGAATGTAATATCATTATCCATGTCATTATGGAAGTGAAACACAGTTATGTAAATGTTTTTGTACAGAAAAAAGATGTGTTCGAGTCGTTTATGTGAACTGCGCTCTATTTCATCGATGTATTTATTTACTTTTGAGCCCCTAAATTAGCAGTTATAAAATTTTACAATTATATTAACGGACGATGAAATGAGTAGTATTAAAAAATAAAATTTACGAATTCCAAATTTTATAGCACTTTAATATTGTGTTGTTATCAATTTCGATCAAGATAAGGACGGTTAGGCTATTAGTTATTGGCGGCTAGCTGCGAATGAATATAAATTTAAATTTTATTACATCCTGTCAACGTCTTGTCAAAATAAAATTGCCAATAATAACTTCCGACAACAACTTTTTGTTTAAAAAGAATCTTTCTCTAAGCTTGATAGGTGGTACAAAAAATTCCACAACTGATGAAGTTGGCCTTCAGAAGAGATGCGATAAAAAATGAAATAAAAATACAGAGACCTATTTCTTGTTAAAAGCGAGAATCCTTTGAACTCGATATCTTGAGTTTTTTTCCACTTCTTAAATGTAGTCTTCCCCACTGGATTTATTATTGATGGATGTGGGACGAGTTGGTCGTGTAAGATGTGCCTGGACGGAAGATGGGTCACAAGGCAGCGGCTACAGGTCGACCAACGGCGGTTGCAAGGGAGTCAGGCCCTTCAATGTCAACGAGGACATTTTGTTATACGATTTCTTTTCTTCGTGTTGGAAAACAAATTAGTGTGAGGTGAGGAGTGGAATTTTAATGCTTTCCTTGGAAAGATGAATATTTGGGGAGATATCTCAAAACTGAAAGATTTAGAAAGATAGGTCAGAGGGCTGTATTTAACAAAGTTTCTTCCAGGAACTAAATCTTTAAACGTTTCTGTAAGGTTAAAGGTTGCAATCTACTGAAGAATGAAGATTTTTAAATTACAGGTTGCTTGACGTTGTAAACATCAGACATCTTTCATAGACGTAAGCATTATGTTACATGCTAATTAATGTTACCTATACTGGCTGTTCTTTGCTACAGAATGTTTATTTATCCAGTCTTTGAGTGAATACACATTTAAGCTGTTTCTTGATATCTCAAATGAAAGCCTTCATTCTTAAGAATTCATTCTCGAAATGCCGGTTAGAATTCTCGAAGTACTATGGTAATCTACGAGGATCGGTCAAAAAGTAATGCACCATATGGTAATCTACGAAAGTCACTTGCAATATAAATGAACGTTTCCTTTACACGTACTATTTTCTATATAATCTTCATCAGCTTGTATGGCTTTACCTTAGCGCGAAATAAACAACCATGGCTTACCTGTATCGAAAAATTTCGCGACCTGGAGTCGAACCAGGTACTATGCCTTTCGCTGATATCGCTCTTACCAATTCGGCTACTGCGAACAATGAACCGCAAAGCTGTTACAATACGTCCAAATGGACTTCCATGATATTTTTGAAAGGTTTCTTCAGTTTAAGCATTATCTTCTCTTTGAGTTGAATTTCATCAATTTATTTGATGGAGTAAGAGTAAGAACGATTCCCGATTTGTGAGTCTGGAGCTTGCTCTGCCGGTTGAGCTGATTTGTGCCTTCATGGAAGTCCGTTTGAACGTATTGTAACAGTTTTGCAGTTCATTGTCATTTGGTAAAGGAGGTGCCAGCGAAAGTCCAGGTTGCGGAATTTTCCCTCCCCTTTTCTACTTTTTAATTATGAAGAGATTCTCGATATATATCGGTTTGAATACATCCAGGATTTATATTTGGAATCGTTTGACCTTTTCTACTAAAAAGCCCATGGTAATGCATGTAGATAGAGCCATCTTCAAGAAGAAAGATGGCAAATCCCCTGTCTGATCTCAGCTCTTTCATTAAGTCCATCTTATGTTATATATCTCTACCGGTATTTGTTTGCAAAATTCATACAAAAGACCATTAGCTATGAAGGCGAGTCCTCAACTTTGAAGTAGTTAGTAAACCAGTACTTTCTGATTGATTGATTTTGGTCTGATTATTAGGAGTTTGGGAGTTGAATGTTGAAATTTGCTTTTCAATAACTTGTCTTCACTGTTCAAAATGCAGTGACTTGTACTGTATAATAGAGGTCATATCTTCTCGGTATAATAAATGACATGACCTGAGAAAGCCGTTGTGAGGATTTGGCTTCATAAGTTAAGGGAGATCTTAATAGAGGGATTTTTAAAAATATTCTCAGCTTTGAGAAGATATCTGTATGTTAAATGGGGATGATATTTATTAACCTTCCTTAAGAAGTTGGAAGATATATATGAAAAGATGAGAATCAAGGTTGAGAAGACTAAGATGTAGTTATGTTGGAGAGGAATAAGGGTTAAATATATTAAAATTTAAAATTGAGTGGAAATAATTTGTGCAATAGAGATTAAAAGATAGAGAAGAGCTAGTTTGCATGAGTGCTTTGGTGAAGTAAGCAAGCAATGAGAATTTGCCACATATGTGGCTCTTATAATATAGGTTAATCATTTATTGATATAAGTAGCATAAGAAATGGTGAGCTCAGTGGAGATACTTTAAGAAATGTGACTGGTCTCAGTAGATGATACTTTTCTAAATGGAGTAAAGAGAAGTGTAGTCGATGTAGTCGTCTGTATGTTTACTTTGATATGATTTTGGCATGTGGAACGAATGAGAGATGAACAGATGACTAATGATTATTTACTGAGTAAGGGGAATAGGGAGGTCAAGGAAAGTGTGGTAAGACCATTAGGTGAGTACTTAAAGGTTAACGCTATGCAAAAACTCGACTCTGTTTTCTCTTTTTTTTGTTTTATTTTTACTAGGATTCTTAGTTCAATTAAACATATACAAGAAATTTTCTTATCACACAAAATTTCGTTTTTTCATAAGATTTCCATATCCAGAAAATATTGATTTCACTTGCGCCTAATGTTGATTTCCCTTTAGTAAGTACCGAAAGGTGCTTTATGTTATCAGTGTGGGGAAACGCGTCTGTCTGTCTGTCTGAATGCAACTCCAATCACAAATATTATCTAAATCGGTTCATTGGCACGTGCACAAATGGTACCTCTATTTTCCCGCCAAGCAATTTTCAATGGGAAGATATATTAAGTAATATATCAAACAAATCGTAATGACGAGATAGAAGCAGATATAAATTACTATTTTCGCCAATTGATAAATATGGTTCAGGAAATGAAACATTTTGAAAATGGTTGTAATCGAAACAATGGCACGTGCTCTAATGGTACTGCCGGCCAGGTGGCCGAGAGGGCTAGGGCGTAGGCTTTCTAGTTCTCGAGTCCGCCTGGTCATGGGTTCGAATCCCACCGTGGGCATGGATGTTTGTGTTTGTCCCGGGCTGCGTACAGATATAACTTGTGTAAAAGGCGCAAACTGACCTTATTAGTCGACGCCAAAAATTCTAATAAACCAACCAACCAGTCTAATGGTACCCTTATGACACCCTCAAAAATTTTCAATCATAAGATATGGCATGTAATATATATCAAACAAATTGGGATGATGTATCATGAATGAATATAACATAAAATTATTGATAGGCGAAATTGGTTCAAAGGTACGTGGTTTAAACATGTTAACATAAGGCGGTTTAAAAATACAGTTCAGCGAATGGTTTAGTTTAACCTTTCGGTACTTGGTTATGTCATTTTTCATGGTTTATTTCTAATTAAACACTGAGAGAAATGAAATTAAAATATTTCTTCCATCATCAGAAGTTTATTATCCTTAAAGAGTGGAAAAAAGAATAATGGACACTGTTCAGTCAATCATTATCCGGTTCGAAGGAACAGTATATGCTGTGAATACCAAATTACAAAGATCGTTCAAGGTTGAGCCAGACTTTGGTGCATATAAAATCGAGGAACAACTCTAGCATATTACACTTTTCTCAATAATCCTTTTGGAGTATTCCACGGTTTGGCATGACGTACTTAATGCTTGCGCAGCAGCTGCAGCAAACAATGTTTCATTATGTGTGGGAGAGAGGTGTATAATGAAATTTCTTATGAAAAACAACGTTAAACCTCCTCAGATTTCCAGAAAACTTCAAGCACTATTTGGGTAAGAAACAATGTCGCGGGCAAGAGTATATGATTGGGGTAATCAGATTGGCGAAAAATGACCACCGCACATTTTGAGGGAGACATTCTTGATAAAGGTGTCGTAATTGATACCCAGTATTACTGCAACGTCATTCGCAAGGAAAAAACCTGGCGAAAAAGCAGCACCTCCCAGCCCATTCTCTTGCGAAAATGGGCTGTGAGGTGCTGCTCCAGGCCCTTTACAGTCCAGACCTAGACCTCAGTGATTCTCATTTGTTTGGGCCTTTTAAGGATCTTCGGGTGAGGGTAGAAGATCAAGACAGATGAAACACTGCAGAGAACTGTCCTGAAATGGCCACGGCAGCAGCCCAGTTTTTTTATGCCAAAAGTATCAAGCAATTGCAACAATGATGGCAAAAGTGTCTGGATGCACATAGGGAATATTTTGAAAAACTGACATAATTTGGTGCTTGTCGGATAAAAATAAAATAAAAATCTGGGTCAACCTTGAACGACCCTTAGATGAATTCTCAATCTTATTGTCTACTCTGCGCAATCTAAAATGAAAAGTGATTTACACACACACACACACACACACAAAAACGAAAAAGGAAAAAGTATAATAAAAAGAATACTCAAAGTGGAACAAGCAATAATGCAATAGAATTTGTGATAATGAGTCATTGTCGCATCAATATGTGAAAAGTTTAGTTTCTCAGCGTTTCCGTACTTGATGCCAATGAACTTCACATATGTGTTTCTGCGTCCTTTGAGGTTTGCAGACTCCATCTTGTCAACTTCCTCTAATTGCATTCCGGGCACATTTGAAAACTCGCAAAAGGTTTTCACAATGAAGGTGATTTGAATGACGGAGATTTATTATTATTTCCCCCTTCAAGAAAGTGTTAAAAGTTAGGCAAGCGTTTATTTATGGGTGAAAGGAGTCGGCTTTGAATATTGAATTGTATTTTTGAAGGAAGTTGATATAGAAAACGGAATGAGGTTAAAGAATCGTAACAATAAATTGAAGGAAACCTTTTGACGCCTATTGAGCATAAAAACTTTACAATGGCACGTTTTGTTCAGTGTTTAATTGCTTATCACTTGATAGTCTTTAATACTTCAATTGGGTGTAAAAGTATGCGTAAAATGGATTTGCATTTTGAATTAAAAGGATTTTGTTATGTGAAACGCTGAATGTAACATGATAGAATAAAGTTGTAAATGGGAAAAATAATTAGGTTAAATTCTTGGAAAATGATTAGGTTAAATCCATAATATATCCAGGGTTACTGTATAAATAAGAGACACTTTCGACATTGTATAAAACCGAAACTGGTAAGAATATTTTTATAGTTTGTCTTAAAAAGGAGTATGGGACATTTTTTTTTCAAGAATCGCATAAAATGAAGAAATTTACCTCTCCATGTTAAATGAATGGCTGTTATTTCAACTCCATGAACAAGTTCATTCTCATACAAAACGGAGCTTTGCCTCATTGGCACAGTGAGTTCGACGCGGTTGATTGCTCAACAGATGAGATGACACTCATAGTTGGCCACTCCGGATCTAATGTCAATTTTCTGTTGTTTTTTTTTTTTCGAAAGAAACAAAGTTTTTATTTTTTTGCTTCCTGTAAATTTAGTAAGTGAAATGAAACATCGCATCATGACAGTTGTTGCAAGTGCTGCTAGGATAAGCACCAACTTGTTTGAACTATCGTGTTGACAAAGTGTAAACATTTAAGAATCATTCAATCAAAAAGTTATCAGCTATATAACTGAAACGCACTTTAAATAATCCTTATGTTTGAAGACAATTAAACCATCAGATGTTTAATTCCTCAAAATGTGAAAATCACACAGGAACAAGTTTTTTACGGCATGTGGATGGTAGAGTGTTTTCCATCTGACTTTATCATGTTTTTAATGCGGCGATGGATTTCTGTGCTCACGTCATTGGTTCAATCAGTATCTTTCGGGTCGAAGATCTCGCAATAAAACATTCAGCAAATAATTATTTCATCTGGCTGGTATTTATTTTTATGGCCCGTAGAAAACACCAATACAATGTGTCCCAGGAAGAAGGTCATTATTTTGTGTGGGTATAGAATGAGTTATTGTAATAAATAATGAATAGAAACTGGAGCTAATACCCCAAACATCAGGAAATCATATTACTTGAAAAAATGGAAATAAGAAATCTGCGACCTGGATTCGAGCCAGGAACCTCGAGTGATATATGCTCGACGCCTCTACCAATTGGGCGTATGACACTCGAGGTTCCTGGTTCGAATCCAGGTCGCAGAATTTTTCTTTCCATTTTTTCAAGTAAGAGTTATTGTAAGTCAAGAAGTTTATGTATGAGAAGTTGCTATTTGAAATTAAAATTATGAAGTTTTTATTTTACTGCATTTTATCATAACAAGTTTTCAACTATTCCGTCACGTACTTCGATGCATTTTTCAATTCTTGTGAGAACGTGGCAAGTTGCGCGCCTGAAGGCTTCTTCACGTTCTCTTATTTGCACCACAGCAGATACTAATTGTGCAATAAGCTCGTCTCGTGTATTGACTGTAATTTTATAAACATCACTAGTTGTTACCCGCGGCTTCCCCCACGCCATCTGTTGAGGGGAATTATAAAGCAAAAGCATGTAATTTTAAAAGGAATTAAGAAAGGGATGTTTTCCCGCCGGAAAGAGGTATTATCCCGCGGTTAAAAGTAGCCTATGTCACTCTCGAGCCCTCCGACTATCTCCATAGAGAAAACCACATCAATCCGTCGCTCCGTATTGACGTGAAAGAAGGACAAACAAACAAACACACTTTCACATTTATAATATTAGTATGGATACATTAACTAAATCCACAAACAGAAATCCAACGGAGTTAGATCGGATGATCTTGGTGGCCAACTAACTATTGCACCGCGACCAATCTCGCGATTATAGGAAAAACTGCATTTCAATGTCCTCGCACGCGAGTACATTGTTATTCGTGTAGCTAGAGGAATAACGAACCTTTTATATTTACACAAATCATGCAGGACTATTTTACGGCGAATAATGAAATCAGCATGAAAGACGAAATATTGACAGTCTGTATATTGCTGAAACAAACTGAAAGTCATTCCATATAAAACTACCTCAAGTACTGATGTTTTTCTATAGTTGGTTAATATAGAAAAAGGGGAAAGAAAATGTAATTTTAATGAAGAATTCATATTCAGAAATTCAGGTATTGCTTAGATTAGTTCCTCGAGATATTGACACATTTCTTTACCACCGAGCTTTTACTATTATCAAGTTTCATCAAAGAATGAGTTGAAATTAATTTCCACTGCGCTCCCTAAGCTTCTCAAAATCTAATTTTAATTTATCAAACTTGATTACGTGAATGAGGAGCACTAGTTGTTTGCATAATGATAATGGCATTGCGCACGCTTTAGCAATAATCCTATTGAAAAATTAACTTCAGTTTTAATTTTGGAATTGTCAAATGATGACTTTTACTTATAAAAAGAATGAATATTTTATTTGCAATATCTACAATTGAATGTCCGCCTGCGTTTAGGAGTTGCTTTTTAATTGAATAGAGATTAAATTGCTTCTCGTGAAAGTGTCGAACGAAAAAAATGTAAATACCAGTCATAAAATCAAATTTTAACTTTACGTAACTTTAAATATACAGGTTGTTTACGAACTCTGTGTACAAACTTTTAGGGGTGGTAGAGGACCTTATTTTGAATATGTTTTGCCAATAAACAGGGGGTCGCATTTTATATATTTTCTTGATATATAAAAAAAACTATCAAATAACTAATTCACGTTTTTTATCGAATGGAATAACCATTATTTAATATTTGAATTCATGAACATAAATTGCCAATTCTGTCTCACATGTATGGCTTTGAAATTAAATTGGAAGTGACAAATGAATCCTTGATACAGAAATAAAAACTGATGTACACCTGTAAGATATCGCTTAGGCAATACGTTTCATGAGACAATTGGTCGCTGGACAACCCTTTAGATTTCTTCTTCTGACGATACTCTTATGGATTCGGAAGAGGATCTGGTAGCGTGAATTGTGGCTGCAAGTCATCATGTAAGAGATACTGCAGGGATTTTTGGCCGTGTCAGAATTCAATGACAAGAGCTGTGAGGCATACATTGCTGTTCATGGTCAACAGTTTGAACACCTTTTGTAATTTTACAAACATGCTGTATTTGGTTATTAAAAACGTTGTGACCATCAGTGTCAACTTTTCTAAATTCTCCATTCTTTAATTTTTTTATGTATCAAGGATTCATTTGCGACCCACAGTCTACTGGAAAATATGTTCAAAATAAGGTCCTCTGCCACCCCTAAAAATTTGCACACAGAGTTGCTGCGTTTTCGTTCGATTTTTGATATCAGTTAAAATACTCCTGCGAGAACATTTTAAAATTGTCTTTCCATCTTAAAGAACAGGGTAACCAGAGACCCGCGATTCCTAAATATCTGGACATGGAAAAAATTCAAAGGCCTGAGTTTTTATATGGAAGGCCTGTCGAATGATGAGAAATCTGAGAGTGCATCTACGATTTCATTAAATTATTTTGCAAACTCATCTTGACAGATAATCGGAAAATTGAATGAAAACTCAGCAACCTTGGGGGTTTCCTCTATACAACGTCGTAACTTATACAGGGTGGATACAAAAATGAGCCCCCTCTTTTATTTTCGTAACCGAAGCAGATATGTCAATTTCGATAAATCCAATGAATAGGAAATTGTGGGTGACCTTTCCTATGGTGCACTTTTCATCATCCCAAATATGCAAATTAGTACACATTCAAATCCTATCTTAAAAACCGTAACAGTTACACAAAAAATTCCAATTGAAGACTTGTTCAGCATGTGATTCCAAACAAAACAAAAAAAAAGTCCATAATCCGATGAACGGATCAGCAACAATCACATGTTGAATTTATTAGTTAACCTCCCTATGCACTTCATGAAGACATTTGAATGTTCAACATGCAAATCAAGAAATTACCAAAAACTACCATAATAGCATTCACTTTCATGAGGAAAAGCATATAATAGGCATGTATCAGCATACAGAATTTCAGGATGGCAAGCTACACTGTTCCTAAAATTGTGATTGTTGGCGATCTGTTCATCGGATTTTGGAATTTTTTTTTGTTTTGTTCGGAATTTCATGCTGAACAAGTCTTAAATTAGAATTTTTCGTGTATCTGTTATGGTTTTTAAGATAGGATTTGAATGTGTACTAATTTGTATATTTGTGGTGATGAAAAATGCACCATAGGTCACCCACAACTTCCTATTCATTGGATTCATCAAAATTGACATATCTGCTTCGGTTACGAAAATAAAAGGGGGGGGAGCTCTTTTTTTGTATCCACTCTGTATATCCATACTTATACAATTCTAAGAGGTATCTGAATGTTTTTCGTATACTTTACAGAGATTAGCATTGTCGTCTATGGCGAACAACTAAATACTCCCGTCGAAAGCAATTGATTTCTGTTCAATAAAAATGCAGTGCCATAAACATAAACCAAAAAAATTATCAAAATTGGTTACCTTGAATTTTCTGTTGAACTGTTGATACTGGAATTGCGCAGAACCGCGTAATTAAGCAAACGGTTAGTGATCCTCACTTACGTATTAAATTTATATTTGATGTTTTTAAATTAGATTTTGAGTAGCCTATGGAGCGTATTAATTTAGACTGAGCAAATATGCCTGAAGGGGACCGTGGCAATTGTAGCAATACAGGAATTTCTGGACTTGTTTTAAATTTACAGTTCTGCAGATAGGTATTTTTAAACCCACATAACTCATGAATGAAGAAAAATAACAGATTTATGTCGAACTCATTCATCATAATAAAGTAGCCTAATTTAAACTGGTTACTCTTCTCCAAGAAAGGGAACTTAAATCGAACATTTGGTCATTTCAAGCCTTCAGAAGGTGATTGGATATTGACTCATGAAACTGAGAGTTTATATCTTATTGACATTAGGAAGATATTCTAAAAAAAAATGGGAAGTGTCTTAAGATAGAAATTACGGCTAACAACTGAATCGTGTGCTAAGTCCGGAAATTTCATTTCAAATTCAACGTGCATCATTAGAAAAGGAACGAGAAACCTGTATGAGATTAAGTGTACTTCTTTTGAAAAAAGAATTACTTCTGATAATAACAACACTACTTCCTAATGAAGTAAAGGTAAAACTCGGGAAACCTGTATTTAAGGTGAGAGAAAGAGAAGTCTGCTGTTCAATAACACGAAAAAGAAGAAGGAATCATTAATATTCTGTCGATCCACTTTGCATGTTTTCTCGAACTGGTTTTTTTTCTTAGGAAATTACTCGGAGCTTTAGGTTTTAAGTTGTTGTAAAACTGTGGGTGACCTAAAATGTTCATTTTTGAGTTGGAAAAAATGTCGAAAAGTAGCGGCAATTATCGAACAATTGCAATTATGGTGATGAAGAATGAAGAGTGGCTTCGCTGTTAATCCAAAAATTTAAAAAATATTTTGGAGTTTTTATAGGTCGATTTAGGATATACAGGGTTTTTCAAAAGTTACTGTGTTGTGGCTGAATCTTACATTGTTTTCTGACGAAAAAAAGTAACCTTTGAATTCCTTTTTAAAATATTCCTATTGAAACCCATCAGTTCAAAATATGTAAATTTATAATGTAACATGCACAACTGTATAAGCTCGGGGTGGCCATTTGTTGTATTGTAGTTGTGAAGATATTTTTTTTATATATTTAACCAACATTCCTTTGCTGATGCTCAAGGATATAGAGAGGCAGCGACGGTGATGATGTGACAAGGACATCCAGTGGAAGAGAAGTATTTGCTCGCAATTGCTTATAATAATAATAATAATAATAATAATAATAATAATAATAATAATAATAATAATAACTCAAAGAATGTTTTTTTAGATTATTTGAAAGTCTCTTTAAAAACCTGTAATCTGGTTAGGTTAATTAGCGGACGTTTTCGTTTCATTTTAAGACGACACTAAAAGCAAAAAACGGCTTCTATCGATCGCTATCCAATTTAATTTGTATTTTGAAAACGAAAAGCCTCCCTCCTCCGATACACGTGCTTCAGATGATACTTCAACCCGAGTTCAAACCCTAAGGAAAAAGGAACCTCGCCCATTCAAATTGAGGTGATAGGATTTTTAAAGATAGCCACTCCACTTTTATCTCAAAACGATCTCTTTTTAACATGTTAAACTATTTGGGTCCACGTCTGAAAATGGGCGTTTGCCCGGCCATTTGCTCCGACAATTGCCGAAGCGCTAATTGCTGCAACTGTCGAAAGGGTTAGGATGTCGACAAACTCTTGGTTTCGATTTAATTTATTTGGAATCTGTTTTCAGCTTAAGAATGGTGATGGGCTCATTCCAAATCAACGTAGGTTTTGCTCTGGTAAAAGCGCTTATTGGTAAAAAAAAAAATTCTTTCAATCGTAAAGCGTTTGCCATGTTGAAGATCTCATTGCCAAACATGCTTACCATAAGAACGGAAGCTTTAACTTACTAGGGAACAATACGAACCTGTACCTCACAGTTTTACACCAAATTGAAATATGTTACTCACCTAAAGCTGCTATTGATGCTTGCAAAATAAGATATCGCGATATTCAAAATAAATATTCGGAAAAATCTGAGCGCACTTAGCCATACAAAATCTATGGAGTTTTCGCCATAACAAACAAATTTTTTTTTCGTTTTTGCGGGTTTATTTTGAATATCGCGATATCTTATTTTGCGAGCATCATTAATAGTCTTAGGTAAGTAACATACATGTATTTCAATCTGGTTTAAAATTGTGAGATACAGGTTCGGATGGTTCCCTTGTTAGATGCTTGGTTCATTTGGCATAAAACTACACACTTCTTGGCAAGAATTACCACATTAATAATATCAGACAAACACGTTGTATGTGGGTTCCTTTCATGACATTGAAACTATGTGACAAGAAGAGCGAAGGAATCAAGCACTTTGTACAAAGTAGGATATACCTCTTTCGTTCCGTTCATGACAAATTAAAATGCTTTCATTCTTATATCATTCGTGAACATCTTTTATTTAAAGCATAATGCATTCTAACATCCTGGTGACTTGTAAGTCATCTTGTATGTTGGTGGTTTTAAAAATACTCACAGTCTACCAAGGATTACATTTTCATGGTTTATTTCACGTTTCAATTCATGTAGCTTATGTATATTAAAAGCTTTATACAAACATTAAAATGAGTACCCTTAATAAATGCATTTGCAAGCTTAGGAATCGGTAGATGTTTCTATATACAATCCCTACTACAGCTTAAACTAGACTTAAGATACAAACTGAGTTAGTACCCGAAAAGACATTAGTTGTAAAAGTAATATAAAATCTTGCTGAAGAAGGTAAATCCTTTGAGTAAGGTTAGATCTTTCACCATAGAAATCTTGCAGAATGACTGGACGGTCATTGAACATCAAGGGCATTGAAAATGGAAGTGGAGATAATTGATTAGAAACACAAGAAATGATGACGTGGTTTAGTATCGCCTTTACAAATTTGTTTCTATAGGCAAAAGCTTAGCAGTTGAATAGCAGAGTCGGCAAGAAGGTATTTGGAGCGCTCGATGTCAGAGGTCAGGGGCTTGATTCTGCTTCCGGCATGGATGTTGCACATTCTTTTTTATAATCTCTTTATATATTGACCTTTCAATGTCATAATTTGGTTTTGCATGGTAACTAGAAGGTTAAGTGGAAATTGCCAAAAGGAGACTGTATCCAGTAAGCGTTTATGTCTTTAGTTGATGTGTGGGCAATGAAGATAACGTACACCCATTATACGCATCTTTAAATATGTGATAACAATATTTTTATGTCCTTATGTATTTGTTTGGTCATATGAATAGAGAGATACGGTACCGTCGAAATTTAAAGGACTTTGAGCAAATTGTGGCCATGCTGACTTTGGTAGAGAATCACAACATCCAGTTATTATATTGGGAAAGAATGGCTTCTTTTAAATCCTAGTTTAAGCACTGAGTATTCGATTGTCACAAGTTAGCGATATCAAGATCTTGGGCGAATCCTCCTTGCGTGTGGGCGGCTGTTCGCCTTGCCTTTCGGTCGGTCGCTCACCGTCGTTCTTCGTCGCCATCGTCCCACGTGGCCTATTTGCTCAGCCTTATTGGGTTGGAAGGGAAAAAAGAATAATTTATATATATATATAAAAAAAAATCCAAACCGGTTGGTTGGAAACACGAACGAGGCTTCCTGGTTCTCCTTCATCTTTTTAAGGCGAATGGCGAAGAAAACAATGTGGCTGTTGGAAGAAGACGAGAGACGAAGCTGGAAGGGAAGTCCTCGTTTCGAAAGCTTAAAAACCGTTACGAGCCGTTCCCTCCGGTTAGTTAGGGTTCGTTGAACATTTTGCGTTCGTTGGGAAGCTCCTTCTTCACTGCAACACTTCTTCTATCTTGATCTCCTTTCTTTCTTTCTTTCACTCGATTCCACCTTCCCTCCGCCTTATAACCACCGTTGCACTAATTGGTTTGCTTAGCGTTTCACTTTGTAGGCGAGCACGGAATTCAGTCATCAAAGAAGAGTGAGTGGTCGGTAATCATCGGCTGGGTCATTAAATTAAATGGAAAACCGTTGATCCACTTGGCTCACTTGTTATTCATCTACCGGATTGGGCTATTAAGCTAATAATACTTCATTCTTTCTGGCCAAATAACAAACACAGCAACACGAGCCGAATTAGCTCACCTGTCAAAAAATGAGTAAATTGACCCCGTATCAAGCCTTGGATATTCCATTCCATTCTCTGTAAAGTTTATGGAAATGAAATCTCGATGCTCTTGGTAATTCTTCTTTTTAAGAATGTCCAAAATTTCATCTCAAGTATCTCCACTTACCATTGATAACAGTTAGATTGTCTTCATGTATTCCACTAGATTTGTTGTCTGGTTAACTTTATTTGAGGTTAACATGTTATTACTTAATATTAACTATAAAACTTCTTTGTTTTAAATAATTAACCAAGACCAGTTGAGAATTCTGGTCCTCAACCAGAACCTGAGCTCTCGATTGCCTTGTAAAGTCAAATAATCAAAACCATTGAGATATCGAAAAACAGATATTCGTAATTAGCGCGAAATTCTATATCAGATTAGTATATACCATGTTCTCTAGAATAAAAATAAAAAGGAAATGGTTAGGTAGATATGCACAGTGATTTCAGGAACGGAAAGAAATGTCTTGGATAGGATTGCCTATGTCTCTAGTATATGGACTGTTGGATAGCAGACATTGGTTTTACTGTGTATTCTGCCTATATAGCTTACGTGTAATGAATAGCTCTAGCTTTTAACATTGATTTCAATGTTGAATATATGGTTACATAGGTTAGGATAAGTAATACGATGTTTGTTACATTGTTTTTACATGCAAAGAAATGTTAATGTTTTAGCATGGCTTATTAGCACTAAGGCTAATATAATAAGCAATATGAGCTTGAAATTCGATATTTTCTCACGAAATGTTTAGATTGTAATATACATTTGGTACAATAAATTGGTCATAGGTAAAAACGCTTTTAGCTAAAATCAACAGAAAGTTCTATAAAGTCGCTTTTGGCTTAAAAGTTAGAACAAGATAGCATTTATATTAGAATAGTTAAATTAGAATGCAACCTAATATAAGCTAAATATTTTTTAGCCTAATATAAAGTCGTTTTAAGTTGACATTTAATTGTAGGTTGAAATGCATGATTTCCTGAACGATTTTAAGCTTGTATTGTCTTTTGTCTACTCCCTCACGGTTGACATAAAATTGCGACAAAAAGCCAGTTGTAAGGGAAAAAAATAAGAACCAGGTTAATGTTTATTTTAAACATTCCTGACTTTTGTATGATACGAAAATAATTACGTGACCTTAAAGACATTTGAATTTTTAGATTCAAAATAAAACGACATCGCCTTTTGGGATTTGCATTCGCGCGTTTTAATTCTCAATTTTTTTTTTAAGGCGTAGATAAATCTATAAAATGCTGCTATAATTTAAAATTTTATTGTGGGAAGAAATAAATGCCGAGTATAAAGGTAATATAAAAAAGAGGATAATTAAAAGAATTAAAAAAAAAACAACAATCTATCGAATCGGTCGAATTCTCTTTAAAGAGATGCTTAGAAAATTGCCCCGCGTCATCTTAGGAAAAACACTTTTGACCTATTTACTAGTTGAATACACTTTGTTACAGTTTTAAAATGTTCATTTACATATGAATCCACTTTGCTAAGTAGTAATGTTAGGTGGGAAGATCGACGCGAATGAAGAAGAGTTGCTTTGTTTTGGTGAAGCTTTAGAGACCGTAGGATGAAACGAATTGTGGAAAGTAGGTAAAAAAGGGTTAAAATGTTTTCAAGGATATGATTATGAGAATGTGGTGGACTTTTAGTTAATATTGTTATTATTGTCAATGTACGCTTAAGCTTTGCGTAACTGAAGTGTCAGATAACGTTGTCCGCGAAATTGACATTGCGGGCTTAAGCTACTTATAACGGAGTACGAGGATGCGTTGTCCGCAAAATCCGGATGAAGCAAATCTTATATCTAATGAAATTAAAAGCTAAAATAGTATAGGAAGACGGTATTTAAATAAATAAATAAAGTGAAATAGTAAATCTCCGTTAGAAAGTGATTTTGAGCTTCGATTAGATAACTTATGCTAATGACTGATCTTTAGCAGTGCATAAGCGATAAGAATCGCTTATCATGTATGAATGAGACAAAATCGTTTGATTAGGATGCATTTATATAGGATTTCCATATAAACAAAGTGTATAATAATAATAATAATAATAATAATAATAATAATAATAATAATAATGATTATATGCAAAATGAGAGCGAAGTGCCAATACGCCTACTCTTACCTGAACCACATGATTGAAGGTGTCGAAAAAATCAGCGAATGGCCCTCTTGAAGGAGAGGGGGGTTGACGACGTTAAAGTAGGCTGTCTTCAGATGAACTGGAAGATTTTCTTCACTAGAAGTCGTGGAGATGTTTTTTTTCTTTTTCTTTCATGTGTTTTCCGACCGGAGAGAGAGAGAGAGATCCGTTGTGCGAGTTGTGCGGCGATCGAGTGCGAGCGAGTCAGAGTGGTGACCGCTTGCCGCTGCGCCCGCCGCCTTTATATAGGCCGCCCCTGCTGACCCTGTTTCCCCAGGAATGTGAATCGGACCGGTTCCTTCTCCCCCCTACCTCATTCATACCTCCCCCCCTTCATCCTTCTTTTTTTACCTTTCGGTGTCTTTTCTCCCACATTAAAGGATAGACAGAGAGAAGCTGGTGAAGAACGAAGAGGAAAGGCTTAGACAAGAGAGAAGTTTGTTTAGAAAAAAATGGAAAGGAAAATGAGAGTGAGGAGAAGAAAAGTTTTGTAAGTGATGGAGATAGATGAGTATTCACATAGAAGGATGATGGAAATTTTATTAGAAAACTTAATTACGCTCATATATTCATTTGTTACATAGGAAGGCTGCTTTGAAGGCCGATTTTAAAAATTAATTAAAATTATGGATAAAGAGATAGCTTCATAAATTTATTGCTTTATAAAGAAAGCAAATAAGGCAATGCCGCTTGAAGAATGCCAATAACTGCCCAAGACTAATTTATGCTGCAAAGGTTCTTCCAAGTTCAATAAAACCGAAAGACTAGTAAGTTTTTGTGAAAAACGTTTAAAACGAATAATAAGTAATCATGTAATGCATCTGTTATTTCTAGTAATTGTTTTTTTTTAGGGTTGGGGGTTCAGATCGAACTTCCAGCATAAGTATTTTAAGGAAATATGCAAAATTAATAATAAAAAATGGCAAATTAACAATATTGATATAACAAAATTATACAAGCCAAACGACAACAATTTTAATACTACGGATCAAAGAACATAAAAGGGCAATATGATTATAAGAGAGAATGTCCCTGATAGGTTTCATTACCTTTTAACTTTTTTGACTTAGATTATGATTTGACTATGTGGATAAGGTTATTCGAAACGCGTCAGTCATTTATCAAGAAACAATTCGGTCCCAATTGATACACCAAAAAGGAGTTGTCATAAGAAAAATTTTACAAGGAAAACAAAAAACTGCCATACACTCTTGAGAAAATTAATTGAAACAAAGCATGTTTTCGGACACAGTTTTTCATAACATTTACTGCTTTCGAATGAATGATGGTGTCGGAAGCTTGTATCCAATGGAAGGAATGATGCGCTCGCCACAATAGAGCGTTCCAAATGATCTTTACATCGTTGATCACGTATATTTCAGAAATGGGGATAGATAGAAAGGTTGCGGTTTACTGCATAATGTTCAACACAATTAAAGTTTTAGTAGCCGTTTAACAGAGTTCAATGTGTGCGCCATCTGTAGCATGCAGGTATCTAAGCGATATTCCAATTCCTCCCATGTTTGTTCTAGCATGTCCTTATTAACGTTTACAATTGCTGCTGTTATGCGGGGTATGGTAGGCAGTATCCTTCACAAAGCCCCAAAGAAAAAAAATCTAATGGGGGTTATGTCTGGAGATTGGTCCTCCTCTGCCAATCAAGCGACTTGGAAATGTGTCGTCCAAAGTTTTCTTAACCTCGTGTACCACTGTTTTCGTCATTAACTAACCTGAAAAAAAAATTATGCGTATGTGTGAACATTATGCCGCACACCGCACCTTTCTATCTATCCTCATGACTTAAATATAAGTGATCAAAGTTGTAAAGGTCGTTTGGAACACCCTGTATATTGAGGTTTGATGAAAGAAAGTTGTTTCAGAGCTGGAAAAGAGGTATCCTGACGGTATGGGATATTACAGCAGGATCTAGCCCCCTGTCACATATCGAAAGTGGTGAAGAAATTCATGACAGAACAAATACTGGTACTTGATTGGCCAGGGAATTCTCCGGATGTACATACATCCCATTGAGAATTTGTGGGCTATATGCGAAAGTCTCCTCATTGTGGACTGTACGACATGGAGAAGCTCATTCAGGCGCTGATTGAAGTGTGGCACAGGGATCTTAAAATCAATGTAATGTACGTATATATGAGTTCTGTACTTGTATATGTGAGTTTTGTACAATAAACTAATAAAAGCAAACACTAGATCTTCCGGACTACATTGAGTCCCTTTTGAATTTCTTAAGAATTTAAATTATAATAAACCTGTCGTTTTTATGAATTTGCTTTGGTTATATTTTCTTGTTGAAGTAACATGATTTAATTAACATGATTTACTTCAACATATGCTTGCTATTCTATGTTAGTAACATTGAATGGATTTCTGCTTAGTGTAATTTTGTTTCAGTAAAGCAGGTTTCATACTGTTCCTTTACAATTATCCGTTTTTATATAAATAATTAAACTTTGAAACACACCAAGAAATATGTCATTTTAAACTTTAGAAGAACTAATTCCTTAGTATGCAAAAAATTGCTAATAGCTACTTCTTAATATAATTTTTTAATTAATTGTTCAATTAAACAGCAGACTTTGTGGACACAGCATTTCATTCCGAGGAAGATAAAAAAAAAACTTGCATATTTCTCTCTCGTTTTAAGAATCTCTTCCCAATATTTCTCCGAAATGAAAGCAGCATCCATAATTCAAAACTAATTTTTTTTTCAATATTGAAAATCAATTTGGCGCCAATCGTAATTCAATTACTTTAAAACACACTGTGACTTATTTAATTTAAAAAGATATAAAGAAATTTTCGCTTTGTAAGGCGTAGTATATAAGCCATCAGATGATTTTCAACGCTATTTTTAAGGATAGCGACTTTAAGGGTATGCTTTATTAAAGAGAGCAGAAGAAAATTACAAAAATATGTAATTAAATCAAAGTAGACTAACTAAGACCTCAAGAAACACGCCGTCTCGATTACATATTCATTAAAGTAATTATGTATTCATAACCGGATAGTTGTAACTTGATACTTGAATGTTATGTCATTAAAGGAGATAGGAGTTGCTTCGGTCAGAAGCAAATGACACTTTGGGGAAAATTACTTAAAAAAAAAAGAGGTCGTAGTTCAAAGGACAGCTAAAGGAGAAGATTCACTCACCTGAATTTTCAAGTAATTTCAATCCTTTTAAGAATCGTTTAGGAAAAAAAATTTGGGGCTTCTGAGAGTATACGTTAACTCTACACGATACATTGTGTTTTATTTATTTAAATTTTTTGTTGTTTTGAAGAGTTTTTAATAGGCCACAAAATTTAGCGAACCGTACAATGTCCGACATTTGAATCTAAAGATTCTCTTCCGTGGAAAGAGAAAGGACAACAGTCTGAGTGACGGACAAACAGACGAAATAGTTCTTTGGACTCAATTTTGCATGTTAATTGAATGTTTGATTTAACATCTATTTCAGGTATCTTAGAAGGAAGATAGTATAGGAATGTTTACTTTTCTAAGGATTTTCGAGATAGATGAACGCCACGCTACAAAAGCTTCATACCATATAGCCTGTCCGTTAATAAAGCTTATACTATGCTATGTTGAAAATCTTATAAAATTGTGGTTATAAGTAGGCTAGAATCTTAGAAATATTATCTTTCTATTCCTTAGTCAAGTTTCTAGAAACGTAAATAATCTTCTTTCGAGTTCTTAAGATTAAGTTACGTTAGTAACTTCGAAGCGAAAAAAAGCACGGACTTTCGTATTTTCGCCGGGCCGAGTTTGACGCACCCAAACGCCGCCGGTGATAATGCGTATCTCCGTAGTCGGCTTCTGCCTATTCGGAGATCGAGTTCTTCTTATGAACTAGAAATAATATTATTTACGTTTCTATAAAAATTTGACTAACGAATAGAAAGATAATTTTTTCCAAGATTCTCTTCCGTGGAAAGAGAAAGGACAACAGTCTAGAGTGACGGACAAACAGACGAAATAGTTCTTTGGACTCAATTTTGCATGTTAATTGAATGTTTGATTTAACATCTATTTCAGGTATCTTAGAAGGAAGATAGCATAGGAATGTTTACTTTTTTAAGGATTTTCGAGATAGATGAACGCCACGCTACAAAAGCTTCATATCATATAGCCTGTCCGTTAATAAAGCTTATGTTATGTTAAAAATCTTATAAAATTTTGGTTATAAGTAGGCTAGAATCTTAGAAAAATTATCTTTCTATTCCTTAGTCAAGTTTATAGAAACGTAAATAATCTTCTTTCGAGTTCATAAGAAGAACTCGATCTCCGAATAGGCAGAAGCCGACCACGGAGACACGCATCTAGCGCAGAGTTGGGTGCATTCAACTCGGCAAGCGAAAGCACGAAAGCCCGTGCTTTTTATCTTACGTTAGTAACTTCGAAGCGAAAAAAAGCACGGACTTTCGTGTTTTCGCCGGGCCGAGTTTGACGCACCCAAACGCCGCCGGTGATAATGCGTATCTCCGTGGTCGGCTTCTGCCTATTCGGAGATCGAGTTCTTCTTATGAACTCGAAAAATTTTATTTACGTTTCCATAAAAATTTGACTAAGGAATAGAAAGATAATTTTTCCAAGATTCTAGCTTAATTATAAGCTTTTTTAATGGAGCTGCAGTTGTTACATATGCATACAAATTTATTCTAAAATGACGTTATATTTAGGCTAGAATTTATTTTACAATTTGCTATATTCTGATATAACACTGAATACTATTGGTTGGAGATCCAACCAAAGTATCTCTCTTGCTATAAAAAATAAAAAAATATTCGAACCCCCAAAAAAGCTGTGCGTCTTTAGATGAACTCATCTGCTGCTTAAAAAGTGTGGGCTTGCCTAATCGCAAGCTATCACGGAAAAAAAAGACTAAAATATTAAAACCAATATTAGATAAAAATTTGTGATTCTTTCAATAGATATAACAAAAACCTAATATCTGAAACAAAACATTTAAATATGATAGCTACAGATTATGAAATTAAATATCACAATTCTGTTTTATGTTCCATTTAGCCTAAATGCTCATACGTTAATAACTTGTAACCTCGATTTGCTGTCATTTGAATATCGGTCCGGAAAGATTTCTATTTTTTTTACTAGGACAAGCTATATATGACTTTAAATTCTTAAGTAAAAAAAAAAAATGCAAACACTATAAGGCAGTAGAAGAAAAATGTATCCATCACCTCCTCTTCCTTTATTTTATTTATTTAATCGAGCGATTCAATTCCTGTTTCCTGTACACGCGTTATTATTACGCCTTTGTTATTATATGCTATAGAATAATAATAAACTATCCTTTTAAGAAAGAATTAAAAATGAAAAAAAAAGGAAATCAGCGTTAAGTGATTTTTATTGGCGCCTAAATACGTCGGAAGTTGAGCTTATCATTCTTATCTACGGCGGAGTTTCGCGCTTTTTGGGATATAAAAATATCGAATAAATTATCTTTTAAAAATAAAAAAAGGAAACAATGAAACATAGTTTCGCATATGTTTTTTTTTAATATTTTTTTGATAACTTTATTCGTGTCTTCCGCTCTCTGGCCAACTGCTTCATTCCATATGCATTGGTTCCATTGAGAACGTTCACCTCGATCGGTGATGAAAATTCAAATTCTGTAAATAGAAATGAGAGAAATCTATGTTGAATAAGGAATATTAGTGACAAAGTAATATTTATGTTTATGAAGTTTTTGGATAATTAATTACAAGTAATTAGTTAATTCTGGGTATTGATCAGGACCGGTGTTAGGAGCTACAGGGCCCAGTTGGAAATATCAGTTGGAAACATCAAGAACTAAAATTAGTTTTTTTAAGAGATCAGATATAATGCAATATTGTTTTGGAAATGTTCGGACAGATTAGAATAGATTATCATGTTAAGGCATGAAGACCCGATTTGGGAGAAACTAGTTTAATTCGCTTAAGCCGGTCTTTATTATGAAGTTCTGCTTATTGAATTTGTTGCTTATAGTAGGTAATAATATCTTCAACACTTAATATTTTGCTATTATTTAAAAATCGCTTTTATTTCTTATGATTATTTTAAGTGCTTTTCCAATATTATTATTATTGTTTTCATTTTGGTTTGTCCCGTTTCGTTTAACTTTTGTAATGTTGTTTTTTCCTTCATATGTCATTAACTGTATGTTTTATTATTGTATTTATTTCAAGTAGCCCCCGGGGACCTAACTCGTCGGTTTTGTACCATACCGGTCCCCGGAAGGCGTCATTTCATCTTTCTCTAATAAAATAATAATAAAATAAAATAAAAATTTCTTGCATATATTATTTCTTTCTTTTAAAAGCACCTATTTGGTATAAGCTTATTGCATTCAAGACCAGTTTTAAGCCAATTGGAGCAATTGCCCCCGCATGTGGAATCTATATTTTGATTGCTTTTCTTTATACTACAGACTAAGATTCTACAGACTTAAGCTGTGAAGCTGGGTCTCCACAAAAATGTTTTCAGTTATCTTCCATTTCCTAAGGTGGTAGCTGGTACTAATTATAATACTTGCAGACTTTAGGTAGTTTTATACATAACATATAGTACAGACTATATGAATATATTAATAGAAATACCAACATATTAAAGCTGCAGGGTCCGAAATTGTGAGATTTATATTGGGTATTGGTAAAGTTTTCCCCACATTATAAAAATCCAGTGACAAAAAATCTGCCCCAATATATGCCCCTTTTGTGAAGGCATCTAATCGAAATGCCTTTTTTTTCAACATATTTGCAAACAGAACCAGTTGAGATTGTACGGTATTACTTTACCATAACAATGTTAGTTAAGCTTATTGCATTCAAAAAGCATCGTTATTGTATTCACGAAGTCGGTCGTTCTGTTGCCAAGTTTTTTTGAATTTTCTAAATTTTGATTTCAGATTCGGATAGAGCATCAAACATTAAGTTAAAGTTATAAAAAACACATATGTCCCATCTTGTTGGGAATATGGCTAAAATGATGGTTGGAGTTCAATATTATGGTGCGTGACCAGGCTCGAAGGACCAAAATGTTAGCTTTATCACCATTTTGGCCAAGTTCCCGTATACACACACCAGCCAATGAATTAGAAACCTTCGTTCAGTATGGTGTTGACCCTCCTTTGGCTGTAATTACAGAACATACGCGGTTTGGCATGGACTCTACAAGGTGTTGCAATGCAGGTAAAGTGATAGAAGATCTATAAATTCTATGTGCATATTACAACAGACTTTAAGCACTTCATGTAGCTGTGGAGTATATTGAATATTTTTTGAACATTTAATATGGGTGTATCGCCTAATTTCTATTAGACATTCGTGCTCATGAAACTTAGTAAAAAAGTCGCTACTCATAATAAGATTCTTAACAGAGAAATTAAAAAATTTTAATCAAAAGATTAAAGAGCGTATTTTAACCAGATTGCATGTAAACCATATTTTTAACCAATGTCAATGTTAGCAACAAGTTCTTAACAACGTAATTAGCGGAACATTCTTTTGATGGCAAAGAAAAAGGTTAATAGCGCCTGATGAGCATTCAGTCTGAACGAAATCTTCTAAGTAAAAAAAAAAATAAATAAATCTTCACGCTAGAAAAAACAAACCCTTCTTGTTTACTATACTTTAGAAATGAAACCGTGTAACGGATTGAAAAAATAAATAAAAACTTTCAAACAGGAACTTTCATTCTTTTGCTTCGCTCCCTTTCGGATTCCTTCAGTGTCTCGTCACGGACTGAATTTTTCTTCTCGTTTTCTATATTGAAATAATTTTTGTTATGAAGCTATTTTTTTCTTTCAACCTTTTTTTGACACTTCATCATTTTCCTTGTTATAGAGTTGTTGTTTTTTTTAAAATATTTTTTGGTCCTTTGCTAATATTCTCTTTTTGTTTCCAGCGTTTTCCATGGTTACTCATTCGGCTTCAGATCGTTTGATTTGAATTTGACTTTGAGGTCGCGGAATTTTTCCTTTTCTTGTTCACCTTTATCTAATCTTATAATTTGAAACATGGCTTCAGTATTTTTACCATCACTTTATAAAGCAAATTTGAATTCCCCTGCCTTTCTGTCCGTAATCGTGTTATATACAATGATCTACATGTATAAATGAATTATTCTTTGTGGAAAAGAAAACTGTCAAGATTAAATGTTGACAAACAGTGTATGACGTTCTACACTCGATTAGAGCACTGTTTGTCGCTTGATCAGAGCTTTAGGCTTTATGAATGCGACAAGACGTATTAGAAGCAAAGTATACACTTATTTCGCGTTGGCGTAAGAGCGTACAAGTTGATGGGGATTATGTGGTAAAATAGCATGTGTAAAGGACATATTCGTGTATATTTGAGTAATTTTTATGCATTTTGAATAAATAGTTTTCGAGGAAAAAAGTATGCGGCATTCCTTTCATCTAAAAGGTTTTTCATAAATTTTTTTTTAAAAATTCACAGAATTCGTATAGCATATCCTACTAAGAGCTTCCTTTCCAAATTCCTATTAAAAACAAACCAGCAGAAATAGAAAATTCAAATTGCATCTGTAAATTCAAATAACCATGATATTAAACAGGATGATCATTCAAACCAGACCTACCGAAATTAGATCATCAACATCCATTTAGTATCAGCAGTCATAGGAGCAACATTTATCGTATCTTTTTCTTTGGAAAATCATTTAATAATTCATTTCTATAATCGTCTTATATGTATAACAATCTGCCAGGTGATAATATCATTTCTATGTTTATATAGAGCACATCAAATGAATAAAAATTTGTTCAGAGTTGTCAATTTTCGAAAACTTACACACACAAAAGTGATCAGATTATACCGGGCAACAATGAAATTTCTTCTTAGGTAAAAGTATCTAATCCTGAATGAATTTAACGTGCTGTAGTTAATTGGCTCTTGTTGCAGAGATATTGAGATATTGGAGAGGATTAACTACAGCAATATGGCCGGTAGATCTGTCTCTATTGATGGGTTTGCAGCAGATATACAAAGCACTGCTGTCTTCTTTTCCAAATTTGCTCTATGGGACAGCAGAGCAATCGATTTGCACTAGATCAAGAAAGACTGGCCTCCGAGAGCATCTTTTAATCCTGAGGAAACAAATCAAGTTCGGCCTTGTAAAAAGCTTGGTAAAAACCATAGATAAGAATGGACCAGTATTCAAGTACCTCCATTCAGGTACACATTACTAAGAAACCGTAGCCAATTCAGGCCTACGGAAATTTGCTTGCCCACTGTGATTAGGCTCAAACAAGTAATTTAAAAGAAGGGTCCCATTTTTCCTATAAAACTTATTTCATTGAAAAAATATTTTCTTTAATATACATTCAACTAAGGCCTTCTTTCGTGGCGATAGATCTGCTGGTCCTTCACTTTTCAAGAATTTGAACACTTATAGCATAAATGGTCTAAATAAAACAGAAAACGCTCATTATAGACAAAAAAAGTTGAAGATTAAACACGTACGTGATCAATTTTTATCTGAAAAAATTAAAAATGAAGTAATAAATTAGACTTTAACGCCCGCTTCTTAATGACTTAGAGGCTGGCCCTTTGAGGGAAATTTTATAAAACAAAATTTCCTAATCGATTTTTTCAAAGAGCGGACGTGTAATCAAAAGTAATACATAAAAAAACATCATTGCATTGCAAAACCTGTTTTACAGTGTTATATTGTGGCCAATAAGATTTGTAAACTAAGAAAAAATGAATGTGGAGTTGAATAATTTGCACATGTCTTATATTGAAGAAGCATTTAGAAGATGATTCTATAGCCGAAACTGGTCTAAGCCCAATCTTGAAATAAATCTGTGGTGCCCAATAAGAAAGCAATGATGAGTTTTTAAGTAGCCATTTTCCTTGATTGTTTTATAAATTTTATAGCTAATTTTATCATTTAACAAAGGAAGTACATTTCAATTCATGTTACGTGTCCCTCTCCGCTATAAAAAGGAAGAAAATTATATTCCGAGGAAACTTCCTCTTGTTTTCCGGTATGCTAATTAAGATTTCGTACGATAAATTCCTTTTTAAGACAGGTTTAGATTGATCATTATTGTACATAGTTAAGTCCATTAATATGGGCGTCTATAGGAAAAACTGGGTAGTGTTCAAAGTTAACTTTCCTTTTGGAAAGCAAGCGAAAAAACTGAAAAATAAGGAATTAAGTATTGATTATATATAAGTTGATATTGATTTTTTAAGTTTGTGTTTGTCTGGATATATAATTTTTTATAAGTTTCCTGCTGTTGACTTTAGAATGACAGAGGCAGCTGTAGCAGCAGGAGCGATTGTTATTGTTCATGTGTTGCTTCACACCGGAGTGAGCCACATAAAAAAAAAAAATTAAAAGACGAAGTGAGGTTTCAAGAGCGAACTTTTGGAACTCACGATTATTTAAAGTCCGACCGTAATAACACTCTTCCCTTTATATAGGATTTGCATAAATCTCATTTTTGTATTCATTCCACTGTGTCAAGGTTGGGTGAACAACTCACCGTCGTCGTCGGTTCGCAATTATGCAACTGGTGTTGGTCAGCATGGTGGCGATGTCACCGAGGGAGGCGGGGGTTGGAGAGAAAAAAATTGTTTTTTGGTGGTTTTGAAGAGAATGAACTTGTCAAGTTTGCGATGTTAGAGGTTCACTAACATTGTATATTGTGCCAAGAAAATTTTTTAATATTTTTATAAAAAATATAAAAACATCAATGAAGATCGGTGAAGCGAATGCCAGCTGCGTTTTGGATCTCTGAGCGATTTTGTGAGTAATTATTAAAATACGTAATGAGCTGTGACAAAAATTAATTCTATATTTTTATGTATAAAAGTGCGTTTAAATAAATAAAATAAAATAAAATAAAATTCCAATATTGGCTTGCAGGAATAGAAATAAATACCGGTAAACAAAAGATGCTTCAGGTGGTGTTGCAAGAGTGGTTCGCCTTCATCTCGAACTATTTCGACAGGACAGGAAGGAACATTTTTTGAACTCGATATCGGGACTTGTAAGCGAACGAATTAGAAAAAAAAATTCTATGACTCTGAAACGCATTCTAATATAGTGTGCATAGGAAAAAATTGCGCAAAAATGATTTAGTTTTGAATCTTCATTTCGACATTGAGGAACTTGTCTTTTACTACATTAAAAAAGCATTGGATTTATTTAGATGCACTTTGGATGAGTTTGCACGTTTCTGTTAAGTCTGCACAATAAATGAGTTTCTGTATTGTTTATGATTATTGTGCTGTTTAGGCTGACCATCTTGTTTTAGATAGCTTTCTATGTTATCTAGTTTTACTTGTTTTGCTGTGTTGTTCAGTTTTAGTATCTAGTTTTAGAAGGGTTTGTGTTGCTTAGGCTTACTCTCCAAACAAGTTTCTATACAGCTAAGACTCAGCATTCTTTAGGATTATCTTCTAATTTTATATCATTTTACTCGTTGTTTAATGCTGTCAAAATTCCCATTCAGCTCCAGGTAAATTAAATTAAAAAATAAAAACTACAATGGAAAGGAAGAAAGAAAAAAATAAAATCCTCTCATAGCGAGCGCCTAGAAGCCGAGAGAAATATATTTGCCAAATTTTAAGTTTGTAGGCTTCATCATTCTGGAGATTTCGTGACTGAGCTTATATACAGGGTGGTTATAATTAAAGTGACACCATTTAGACCCTTCTAGCGGCCGTTCTGGTAATCAGATTTTGACGAAACTTGACGTTGCTGCTGCTGTAGTGGAGAGTGCTTCAAGTTCCCAATATTCTTCAGCAAGTGCTCGAGCCGTATCACGTGACTTGTCTATTCCGTGGTCTGCGGTACAAAAAGTTTTGCGTTTCATTTTAAAGTGGTATCCATACAAGATCCAGGTGGTTCAAAAGTTGCTCCATGAAGATCCGGAAAAACGCACTGATTTTGCTTGCCAGTGTCTGGCTAGTATAGCCGTCGATAATGCATCGCCATGGAACATTTTGTGGTCAGAAGCCAAACTTGGGCATTCATCACTTGAAGCAAAACATTGCGTGGGCGAAACCGATCTGTGATCTTGGGATCTTCTAGGAGGCTCCCCTGGTGATCACTAAAAGAAAGAAACAAGTGGTATATTTTTGGAAAGCCGTAAAAATCTGTTATGAAGCGCATTTCACACTAGACGGAGCAGTGAATGCTCAAAACTGTCGCATCTGGGGTACTGAACAGCCGATGGTTGTGCATGAAAAGCTTTTGCACTCTGATTACGTGACTGCATGGTGCGGATTCACTTCACATTTCATTCTTGGCCCCTTTTTCTTTGGAGAGAACACTCCTGAAGGCACTAAAAGATGTTCAATCACTGGTGCTCGTTACTGCGAACTTCTGCAGCAGAAAGTCATTCCTGCTTTACAAGAAAGACAATGTTTAGACACTACTGTCTTTATGCAAGATGGTGCAACACCCCACATTGCATACAAGTGAAGCAACTGCTTCATGCTCAGTTTGGAGATGATCGGGTGATTTCGAGAACTTTTCCAACTGCATGGCCTCCTCGTTCACCGGACTTAAACCCTTGTGACTTCTGGTTGTGGGGATATTTGAAAGATAATGTCTATGGAGGAAGAATACGGGCTGTCCCTGAATTGAAAGCAAGCATAACACGCCATATCACTGCGATTCCTCAGGAAATCCTTCGCTTTCTGTGTAAAAGGATTTGAATCAATGGCCTTTCGTTTCGGAGAAAAAAATTAAAGTAACATATTTTACGTTTATTATTGTAGTGCCAGATAAGTCAAGTGGGAAGAAAGGTATACAACCTAATAGCGGTGGTGCAGTGGTTAACGTCAGATTCTGTGGATTAACTGGTCCGGCTTCTTTCCTGAAATATTTAAATTTTTTTTCCATTTTTTCTTCATTTTTTTGTGTTTTTCGCTATTATTATTTGTTGGCACTTTGCATAATAACATTCACATACATAAACAATGTCACAGGTAAAAGAAAATGCAAAATGTGTTGTACAGTATTTTCACGGATGGTCATTGGCGATCTGTGATGTGGTGGTGACGGTGATGATTGCGCATAGATCGTCGATAGTGAGAATAGATCTTTATCGTTTCTTTTTCAGTTCACACGCGACGGCAATGAAATTCTACAATCCATCCAACTATAAATAAAGGAGAACATGTGAGTTCGTCACGAAAACAGTTTTGCATTGTTGTTGAACGTTTAAGCATTGTTGGCGCTCACTTAAAGCACACGCCGGAACTGAAAAGTCACCTGAGCAACAATTTTATCATCAATCAATTACAAAACTATAAATAAAGGAGAAAATGTGAGTTCTTCAAACGAAGCAATTTGAATGAATTGAATTTGATAATACTAATTACCGCGCAAACTGCGCGTGGGCCCCGTTCATAAACATATAACAAATGAACGTATAATTTCCTTTATTAATGAAGAAAACGGGTTTTTTGGGAAGACACTCGTTTCTTATTTAGTGGACAGGTACTTCAAAATCAAACAAATATTGATGATAAAATTGCAAATGAAGTCAAAGGTTGGTTCCATTATGCTGTGAGGGAGAATGTACACGTGCTGCTTAAAAGAGAACTACAAGATCAGAAAATGGCAACAAGACATAAGCTGTCTAATGAAAAAATAAGCAAAATTTCTGCATTAAGAGAATGAGGAAGTCTATTCGTGAAACCGCTGCCTTTATAAAAGCAGGCAAATCAAAATCAGCAACAACCAAGCATGGACCTAAACGTAAGTTACCTCCGTGACAAAAGATTGATCAGGATAATCTGCATCCACAATTGACACGGATTTGGCTCTTCCGATGAAAGGCAAAGCTGTTTGGAAAGTGTTAGCATCTTCCGTGAACATGAAATATACAAAAAAATTGTTTAAACTACCTTTAACAACTTTGCATAGAGAGAAACGTAGGCCAAGGATCACATTAAGGATGAAGTTGATGTTCAGTTTGGATGGATCCGACGGGTTGCAATGCTATTGGGAGGATATTCGTAAAGATATAAAGTGTTATTTAACCAGTTCGATATGGGGAGGCTTTTGGTTTAACGGAACAATGCTTCTCACTTTCATTGCGTCCAAAATTAACTCGAAAATGTATTAGGAAGGTCTTAGAAGAATCTGCCTTGCCCTATGCATTTGAAATCTGCACTGACCCTTGGATTCTACAGCAGGATAACGCTTCTGCCACAAAACCGTCAACCTGATAATGTGGCCACTAAGAAGTCTGGATTTAGATCCAATTGAGAACCTGTGGGAGATATTTGTACGAAAAGTTTATGAAGATGGCTCAAGGTATGACACTGTAGACTCCCTGAAAACAGCAATCATTCTGCATCATTCTAAGAGAAAAACATTCTAAATCCTGTTCTTATTAGTTTATTGCTTTAAATTAAATAAAATCTTGAAAATAAGCAACTGGAGTATTTTTCACAGAATATTCAAAGGAAAAAGAGAAGCTTTCAAAGAAAATGTATATAGCCTATAATTACAACATGTGTAACAGAGAGGTCCTGCCTATAGACAGGAAACTATTTCTTTATACCTTTCAAAAAGTTTCTACCATTTATTCATTTACACAGAGTGAGCATATTATTATGACCACCCTGTCAGTATCTTGTTGGGCCACCTTTTGCCTTTAATGCTGCGGTGATTCTTCGTGGCATTGATTCCACGAGACGTTGGAAGGTGGTGGGAGGAATCTGCCACCATGCCTGATGGATAGCACTGTCTGAGTTGTGCTAGATTGGACGGTGGTGGTGGATCCAGCCGTCTGATCGTTCGTTCGACTTCGTCCCACAAATGCTCAATTGGAGTGATATCTGGGGATTGTGGGGGCCACCGAAGTAAGGTAAAGTCCTCCTCATGTTCCTGGAACAACTCCTGCACAATACGAGGTCTGTGGCATGGCGCATTGTCTTGCTGCCATCTCCATTGGGGTACGCCATCAACATGACAGGGTGGACTTGATCGGCGACGATACGGAGGTATGCTGTGCCATCCAGACGTTGTTCAGCACGTATTAACGGACCCAACGCATGTCAGGAAAACATTCCCCAGACCATAACACTGCCCGCACCGGCCTAAAGGGTTGTAATCATGCATGCGGGGTCCATGCTTTCGTGCTGTTTTCGCCAGATTCTCACGCGGCCGTCTGCATGATGTATCTGGAATCGTGACTCGTCAGACCACATAATTTGTTTGCACTGCTCGATAGTCCAGTCCTTGTGCTCCTGAGCGAATTGGAGTCGTTTCCGCTTGTTGGCTGCAGACAGTAAAGGTGTGCGGACAGGTCTTCGGTTTCCGTATCCCATGCGATGCAGTGTGCGGCGGACAGTGCATTCAGAGACCGTTTTAGAGAACCCCTGATTAAGGTCAGCAGTGATTTGATGCACAGTTGCCCTTCTGTCATCCTTTACCAGTCGTGACTGTCTCCGTTCTGTCCGATCATCAACTATCCGCGGGCGGCCACAACGCGAACGTTCAGACCCCGTCTTCTGGCTAACCGTGCAGTCTTAATACTTTAACGACGGCTGCTCTTGAGTACCCCACAAATGCTGCCGTTTCGCTGATACTCGTTCCATAGCTCCGAGCACCTACAATCATCCCGCGTTCGAAGGCTGTTAAATCGCGCCGTTTACCCATAGTTGAAGAATGGAACACGTCTACTATTGTCGACGACACTCAGCATCCCTTTTATATTGGTCCGGCCCGCTAGCAACATTGTGGCGACGTCCGTGCGCGCATTTGCATAAACATGTCAGGTGGTCATAATAATATTAAGAAGGCATGTACATTACAATAAACAACTCGCGTTTTCTATGTAATTATATCTTTGGCGAAAAGACAGTGAAAGTCAAATAACTTCAATTTTGTTTCTTTAAGGAGCTTTATCTTTATTTTTTTAATAGTGAAAAACCAGTTTTAGTTTCTATTTAGAACTCATAATGAAAATATTCCAGCTTTTTGAGAAGTTTTATTTTTTAGTTCTGATTTTGCTTTCTTCGACTTGCACTGAATGTGGAGGAACTTGAAACTGTTTTAAAGTAATGTTGTTCATATAGTATTTATTTTACGAAGCATTATTTCGTATAAGTCCAAATTCTTAGTATGCAGTAACCTAAGTCGCCTTCCAGAAGGCAGACAAACAAAAAAAACATGTTTGAAAGGAAAGTGGAAGTTCCATAGCCAATTGCTCATAAATCATTCATCAAAATAAGGCAATTCATACTTTTATTCGAGACTTTAATTATTTAATAACACTATTTCGGAAATTCGAAAAGTCACGTTTTTATAAAAAAAAATTCTAAAAAAAGAAGGCGTGGACCGTTCTGGGCGCTATTATATTGTCCCTAACTAATCGGACTTCCTTAGGCTTTATGAGTATTTATCGATTCTGTCGCAAAAATCTTCCGTGGAGGTGGCTTAGAAAAAAGTTGTTGAAACTTAATGAAAGGGGGGGGGGTATGTTGGAGTTGAGTGTTGAGGTTGGAGTTCTAGTATTACTCAGCGTGAATGAACCAGAAATCTGGAACCTCCGACATGTATAAATAGGTCAAGTCGTTTTTATAACGAAGGTGAGAATTAATGATTGTTTTTATTTCGTTACTAAAGGAAAACTGTCTGAGGGAGGTTCTGTGTATGTGTATATATAGCAGTGTTTATATATAAATTATGTTTTTTTCTGCCAAATCCACTTACACCAAAGGATTTTTGTCTTGTTTTCAGCAGTTTCATTTCTCACAAGTGGAATTATTATTTCCCAAAGGAAAAAAATTAATTCCTTCTTTTTCTCCTTTTTCTTCTATCTCGTCATCTTTCTATTAGAGGAAAAAAAAATTTTTCACTCATATACATTTTAACTCATCGTAGAGAGCGTTAACATTGAAAGGTAACCTCAAGGTTAATTAGAGACTCCTTTATGTATTGAGACTGAATTTTTTTTTAAATATTTTTTAAAGTCAGGCTCCTCCATCGCCTTTAAGTCACGAAAAAATGTTTTCGTTGGAGAAAAATTAGCCCCGCAGGTGGGTAATTTTCTACCAGAAATTTGATAATAGGAATTTTTGAATTCCATTTTCAACAGTCTACCAATTGAAGCGAATAGCAATAATAGTGTTTTTTATTCGTTTCGGATTTCTTTTTTTAATGAATTTGAGGATTTTTTTAGCACGACATTTCATATTTTAGTTTGTATTTTTCTACAAATTAATATGAGCTTTAGGGCGTTCCAATATTAAGTGCGTATTTTAGTGAAATAGGACATATATCAATAGAGAAAGTGTGCCAGGAGTTTTTTCATTCACAGAGAACCTTACAGAATGTGTGTTGATTTATTTGAAAATTACCACACATCTAGCATTGGTGGCATACAAGAAATGCTTCAAATTGGAAGACAACATGTCCAGAAGAACCTTGTACAGGGTGGCTCTCATGTCCCTCCTGGAGAAGAATGGTTCCGACCAGATTTGCATGAAATCGTCAGTTTAGTATCTGTATTGTACTGGCAATAACTCACGGAGTTTGACAGAGGTCGGATTGTGGGACTTCGAGAGGCTGGATGGTCTCATAAGCGTATCGTGGCGCAGATCGGTCGTAAAGTTTCTGTGGTGGTTCGATGTTGTCAGCAGTAGTTTACGGAAGGAAATCACTCACGTAGACCTGGTTCTGGACGCCCACGCACTACTGACACATGCCAAGGCCGTCGAATCGTACGAGAAGCTTTGAGCAACCATACGGCATCCACAGCAGAGATAAGGACCAGAGTGGCATCAGTTATGTCGAGACGGATCATTGGTAACCGTTTGCTAGCTGCAAGACTGTGGGTACTGATCCCTCTAGCCCAGGGGTTCCCAAACTATTTTGGGCCAGCGACACCTTTTCCAAAATGAGCTCATACCACCGACCCCCATTTCTTTATTCATTTAACTTGCTAATATAACACACTTGCTATTTATTGTTTCTGCCGACCCCCGAGAGATCGATATCGACCAATTTGGGAATCCATCCTCTAGCCAGACTCCCACTTCTGCAAGAATACCGTGCTGCGCGGTTGCAGTGGTGCCGCGAAAGAGCCGACTGGAGGTCTGTGGTCTTTAGTGATGAGAGCAGATTCTGCCTGTACACCAGTGATGGACGTGTGCGTGCGCCTATCCTTTTATGACGAAGAGCAACAGAGCGCTATCTTCCACAGTGCATCTGTTTTCGGCACACAGATCCACTCCTGGCATAGTAGTATGGGGTGCGGTCAGTTACAACTCGCGGTCACCATTAGTGTTTGTGAATGGAACATTGAACAGCATTCAGTACGTCCAGTAGATTCTAAAACCTGTTCTTCTGTTTTTCTTGCAACAGGAGGGTAACACGTTTTTCCACCAGGATAACTGCCCGTATTAGCTTGCAGGCCTTCTCTGGCCGGCACGATCTCCAGACTTGTCGTTAATTGAGCATGGTGGGATATGATGGGACCTAACGTTCATCGTCGCTGCACAACAGCTGCAACAATTCTATAATTGCGCTAGCATGTTCAGGAGGTTTGGAGCAACCTACCCCCAAGACGACATCCAGCATCTTTATGATCGTCGGAGTCTGCATTCAAGTTCCGGCGGTTATACGACTTACTAATGTGGTCTATTGGGGCATGGGAGCCACCCTGTACAACGTTCCTCTGGAAACATATTGTCTTGCAATTTGAATCATTCTTGTATGCCACTAATGCTACATGTGTGTAAAATTTCAAATAAATCGACCCATTCCTTCTAGGTGTTGCATTTTTTTTTTTTGTCAGCAGTGTATTTAATCCGAAAACAGAGCAGACGAGATTTAATACCGAACATGAATGCTTACTTGGATGCATGAAATTTGTGTTAACTGGCAAGTTTTTGGTAAATTTGGAAACTCAGGACGTAGCCAGGAAAACCATCACGCTTCTCCACAAACCGCGTTCGAATATGGAAAGATCTATCGGAAGCGTGATCTATTCAGATAACGTTGCCCCAACTGCTTTTCAACATCTTAATCGACGCCATCTTGAGGAGAGTATTTCGAAGCATTCACCTCTTCTGGACACTGATTTTGCTAATCCTATATGGCTCAGAAATGCGGACTTTGCACAAACTGAACTTGACAAACTTGAAATATTCCAAATGCGGCATATCCTAGGAGTCTCATTTAGCAACTGTATCAGAAACGATGCCATCCAGAAAAGATGTTAACAACAACTAGTCATCAGCAAACAAATCGAGCAGTGTGAGTTGAGATGGTTTAGGCGCGGGTACCAAATGGGCGCAAACCGAATACTACGCTGAATGGCCAGCTTATTAGAAACACCCATGACTATGCAAATCCGTTGGCAAAGCAATTAGTACGTATCAGTTGGTAACGTGACAGTCGTTTCCAATATAAAGCGAGGCACGCCTGCCAACTGTAAGTGGTTTGACCGACTTTGAGCGCGGGATGAGTGCCCGACGAGGTGGACTTAGTATTTCCGAAACCGTACATCTTCTAGGCTTTTCCCGAACAACCACTTCAAGGGTTTATCAGGACTGATTAAATAATCAGAAAACAACCAGACAGAGATAAGCGTGTGGTCGCAAACGACTCGTCGATCCAAGGGGTAAGCATAGGTTGGGAATGCTTGTTCGTGCGAATAGAAACGTATGAGTACAACACTGGACCGCAGAATAACATCTATGAACGCACTACACGCCGTACATTGGCAAGGATGAACTACAACAGCCTACGCCCAGTCCGGGTGCCTTTGATCTCCACCCAAAACCGCGAAAAAAAAGTCTCCAATTTGCCCGTGATCACCAACACTGGACCGTCAACGACTATTGCACCATGCAGATGGCCGTCGCTGAATTTGGAGATAATAGCACGAAGCGATGGACCACTTCTGTCTGGTTTCCACTTCAGGCTAGTGGAAGCTCTGTAATGGTCTCGGCAATGTTTTCCTGGCATACTCTTGGTCCGCTGATGCTTGCAGAACAACGCCTTAATGGTCAGGGCTACCTGAACCTATTTGCCGACCACCAGGTTCATCCCTTCATGGCTACTGAGTTTCCCCCATCAGAAGATACTTCCAGTAGGACAGTGCTCCGTGTCACAAGGCTCGTATCGTTGTGGAATGATTCCAGGAGCACGATAATGAATTCAACTTATCGAACCCAATCGAACATCGAGTCCCCGGATTTGAACCCAATCGAACATCTTTGGGATGAGCTGGAACGGGTTATTCGAGGCATGGATCCACCACCATCCAATAAGCATCAACTGGGAGCAGCTGTTGCATCCGCATGGACAAACATCACGGAACAATGCGTACAGTGGCTAATTGAATCCATGCCATTGCGAATTCGTGCCGTTATTTGTGTGGCTTAAGGCAGTGTTTGGGGGTGTTGTATGAATATATGAAAACATGAATATATAGTATTCCGGATAGTTGCATTTAAAATAATTTGTTCAGGCAAAGACTTTTATTCTCTGGAGTTTAGCCAAATGCTAATCAGAGCTCATCATTTTCCTATAGAAAAACGCGTCTAAATATAATCGCAATGTAGGCCAAAATATCATTTTTTAAAAGGAAGAAGTGATTATTTAGTAAAGCATAAGGGAAATTCTTAAATTATTTTCACGTCTAACAAACACAAGTAAGCATTAAACAGAAGTATACTTGATCACAAGCACTTTTTAAAGGAAATACTAACTAGAAATAAGTAAGCCACAAATATAAACCAGTCATTCGTTTCTAAGTTAATTAGTATGTAAATGTCTGTCGAGACTAGTTATTTTGCTAGAAAAGTTGTTTAAGATGGCCTCGTGCTAGAAGGCGACAAACACATTCATCATAATTGTAATTTAATATTCTCTAATGTTAGATTTAGTTTATGTTTTCTTATTAATATTTTCTTCGCATTCTAGTTACACAAGCCGGCATATAGGGGTTCTTGAAAGTGAATTTTGTACAATCAATGTTGAATTGCAGGAGTGCCTTTTCAAAGGAGTGATATGCTTAGTCAGAGAACCTTGACCAACAACGGCTCCTCAGAAGATTTAAAATTTTAGGGAGTGGAAAAAGAATTGCGTTGATTGGCTGCGTCTTTTTTTGAATATTTCGTTGAAATTGTTTTTAATTTTTTTTTATTTTCGATAATCAAAATACTTGCTTTTATGCTCGACATGTACTTTTGAACTATAGGAAAAGGGTCAGAGAGGGTCTAAATGGATCTTCATGGCCCAGAAAATCAGGATCTGGGTAAATTTCGTATGAAGAATGTGAAAATTTGTATATATTTCCGAAAACAGATCAGTAATTATACCACTGGAAATGTAGTGTGCGAGATATCTCATGACAAAGCACATTTTAGTGAACAGTCAAAATTAATTTTGTTAGTCTGAAAAAAACCACTGAGTAATGAGTTACATGCAACATATAGTACAATCCATTCTCAAAAGAATAGAATATTATTAAAAATTTAGTTTTCATGGTTTCAAGCGTTATTTTTAAATAACGTTAAATATTTTTTTTCACATTCTGCATCAATGTAATTTAAACATAACACAACTTTATTTAAAATGCAAAATGGCGTACCATCAAGTACCACGAATCATGAAGAGACATGCAGTAATCGTGGCAATAAAGGCAGAGCACAGCGATTTAGAGATATCACAACGATTTCTAAAGGTCGCAAGATCATTCGTCCACAAAGTGCGGAAGGAGTTGGAGACCGAAGATGGCAATGTTGCTGCACCAGTAGCAAAGCGTAAAAAGTATGCCTCACGCTCTGATACCATCAGAACACCTGCATTTATTCAGCAAGTGCAGCAGGCCATCGATGACAGAACATCCATGAGGTCACTTGCCAAAGATCTACATGTGTCGGAAGGAACAATCAGAAATGTTGGCCATGAAACAATCGGGTATCACTCGTATGTTATGCGAAGAGGTCAGTTTATGTCAGACAAAACACTGGAAAACCAGATCGAAAAGGCTCTTAAACAAGCTGAAAAATCAGTGTGAAGCTGGTTTGCTGTGGATTTTCTCCGATGAAAAAAACTTTGACTAGGATCAGAAGGTTAACAGAAGAAATGACAGTGGTTATGTGCAGAGCATTCGGAAGTGCCAGGAGTCATGCACACGAAATTTCCTGCAACTGTCATGGTTTTAGGGGTTGTTAGCAGTGAAAGACATGTGATGCCTCCACACTTCTTTTCCCAAGGCCTTAAAGTTAACTCTGCGGTTTACGTTGAGACCCTTGAAACAACTGTTGAGCCTTGGATAGACACGATACGCAACGGAAGGCCTTACGTGTTTCAGCAAGACTCTGCCCCAGCACACAAGTCTCGCATGACACAGGAATGAATGGTCGACAACTTCATGATCACGTATCCCCTAACCTTTAGCCTTCTAACTCCCCTGACCTGAATCCGTTGGACTACTACATATGGAGTTGTGGAGAGAGAGAGGTCAATGAACACCAAAGATGAATTGAAAGCTGCCATTGTTCGAGTAATGACCAATATGAACCATGACCATTTGATTCGCGCATTTGATTCGATTTCGATCTCGCATTGAAGCAGTTATAGAAGCTGAAGGCGGATTCATTGAATAGCCATATAACAAGAAGGTTTCTTGTGTATGCTCATGATATGTTTCGATAATAAAGTTATTATCTCGACTTACATCTCTGTTTTCTTTCTTGACGTGAATCTGTCCTGACATACCTTACGCACCCTGTATGTATACCTTTGTATCTTTTGGGTAGTGATTCAATCAGCTTTTGAGATTATTTGAATGAAAATTGATTCCACAGTCTTTATAATCACCTTCAATTCCACAATTGTTCGAGGTGGTGGGTTGCATTGTTGAAGACGTTTCTTCATGTCACCACAAAGATTTTCAATTACGTTCAAATCTGGAGAACTACCAGGCCAAGAGAGAGTTTCAATTTGATGATCAAGAAGTCACTTTTGTTGATTTAGAGGTGTGGGGAGGAGCAAGATCTTGTTGGAAAACGCAAGGAAATTGATCTTCAGTTGAGGAAATGAGTCCTATTAAAGAATCTCTTGGTATGCACTAGAATTCTCTTTTACTTGAGAAACAATAATTTTCCAACCCCTGCAGAAGACAGATCCCTTCACGCAGGTGGGATGAAATTCTTAACCCTTTTTTCGCCAGACATGTTCACTTTCTCTAACAGGAACGCAGAACATTGACTCGTCGCTGAAGATTACAGAATTCCAGTATTCGATTGTTTTTTTTTATGAAATCCTGGGCCCATTTGACTTTGCGTTGTCTTTGTGCCATTGTCAGCAAAGGCTTTTTCTTAATATATGTGGCTTAAACTTCATTTCTCGAAGTCGTCCAACAATGTGTCTTTGCTGGCTGTAACTCCTGCTTGCTCCCAGTGATTTGAAAATCTCTCTTTTAGTGGTGATGCGTTTTCGGCCACTGCCTGGCTTCCGTCCGGTTATTTTTCCCTGTATTGACATACTCCTTCAAAGTTTTGGAAACTGTGACTGCGAACAATGAAATTTTTTTTGGCAAATTCAGTTTGTTTTTCTCCACATTCGTGGAAAAAAATGAATTTTTGCTTATCTTCAGATGTTAGAGAGATACTTTACGCCCCATCTTGAAGCAGTTATAAAAAAAATATTGTAATCGTTTATTCTTATACCTGTTTTTATACTGTTGGAACATCCCAATAACCAATGTAGGGGCGTTAAATATAAACAAAAAATATTAATCTAATAGTCCAGCAACATTAATGTGGCCACCCCCTACGTTCAACATCAGTCACCAGAAGGCACGTACAGTATCAGAGGTGGGGGGGGGGGGGGAAAGGAGGGAAGCAGAAAACATTGCAGTTGTTGGAGTCATGGCGAAACGTAGCGATTTATCCGACCTCCAAAACGACATGATCATCGGCTTCTGAGCCAAGGGCGGCAGTATTTCCAAAACGGCTGATTTTGTGAACTGTCCGCCGTGGTGAAAGTGTACCGTGCATGGCAGAACAGCAATACCCAAAATCAGCGACGTGCCAAGTGTGGGGCACCACGGGCCATAAATGAAAGAGTTGAACGACGGATACGGAGATGCGTGCAAGCGAACAGACGTGCAACCGTGGACCAACTGACCTCCCAGATGAACCAGATAGCTACCAAACGTGTATCCTCAATGACAGTTCAACGAACATTGCTGATCCGCAGCAGACGACTGGCTCGTGCACCAATGCTGACGGCTGTTCACCGGCGACAAAGACTGATATTTGCATGCCAGTACCACAACTGGACAGCAACAGAGTGGCGAAAGATGGCTTTTTCCGATGAATCATGGTTTATGCTCCATCGGACAGAAAACAAACACGTGCCGCAAGGGCCCAGGCCGGAGGAGGCAGCGTAATGTTTTTATGACACTCCCTGGGTGCACTCATCATTGTGGACGCTACCATGGATCAATGGAAGTACGCATCTGTCCTTTCGCACTATGTCCACCCCTACATGCAGATTGTGTTTCCTCAGCATCTTCGAGCAGGACAATACGAAGAGCACGAGGATGCGTTTACGGTACTCCCCTGGCCCCCAAACTCCCCGGATTTAAACCCTATAGAGCATTTGTGGGACCACCTCGATCGGGTTGTTCGCGCCATTGATCTTCCACCGCGCAACCTACGGCATCTCTCCACAGAACTGGAGTCGGCATGGCTTTACATTCCTGTCAATACCTTCCAGAACCTTATTGACTCTCTTCCTGCCCGTCTCATAGCTGTCCGCGCCGCGAAAGGTGGTTATTCTTGCTATTGACAGGTGGTCACATGAATGTGACTGAACTGTGTAATATTCTAATTTTATGAGACAAAAGTTGAAGTATTCTAATTTTCTGAGACGTTCTACTTACACAACTTACTAATTAGCAAAGAAAATATTTAAATTTTATTATCATTGTTTTGCAGATTAATGATTACCGAATGCATTTGCTATTTCGTTTTATACGCTTTCACTTTGTGCTTAAGCCGTGTCTGAAATGAGTAAGAAAGGTTTAGAAGAAAATAGCTGGCAATTTAAACTTTTACTGTATTCTGAGCTACAATTTAAATTCAGTTATTGGTGAATTACTATTACGAAGATCTATGTCGTCCTTATTTCTTGGCGGCAACTCGTTAGCGAAATAACTGTATTTTGTGCCCTCCTACCTATGCAATAGAGGAAGTGGTTGTCGTAATTGACATTTAGCGCAAAGTTGAAATAGGTTTTTGAGTTTCGAAAGCAAATGCGTTCTAAGAAAGTGAAAATCCTTGATAGAGAAAATGGGAGAAAGAGGGAGAGAGACGACGAAGCGGATCCTGATCCCCTGCCCTTGACAAGAGTTTTCGCGGAAGCCACCTGTACCTGTCGCTGTTTGTGAGTTCCTCCGTGATAAACGTCGGAGAGATTTCAATTGGAGATTTCAATTGCACATAACAATCGTCGAATTTATCTGATGTATAGAAATAATTCAAGGATTCCTCTGAAGTTATTTTCCATTGTCCGTAAGCGATCTAAATAGGATGGCTGGGTAGGCGAACAGTTGCCATGCAAGCAAGTCACGAACGACGGTGGCGATTCATCGAGAGGAACTGGTCCAGAGAAATTGAAAGGTGAAGCTCTAAATTAAAAAAAGATAAAATAGAAAAAATGTAAGCAGGAAGAAAAAGCGGGGTCTTTTAGAGGACAAAACTTTCCTAAATTGATTCAGAGAATGTTAGAGTATAGGAATGCCAATATGTCTTTAGATGTCTCTATATCAATTTAAATAATCATAACCTCAGACACTCGTTCGAGGATATCGAATTCAGAAAACCACTTATTGATATTCTCATAACATTACACTCAAATCTAGCTTAAATATAGGAAAACATCTCCGTATGTGGATGAACTGCTTGACTTTAAGACTCATATATCTCTTGAATGACTAGAACTTTAGTTTTGAGTTACTGCAGATTATTTTAATGTGTAAAGAATCAACTCATCCTAACCCTCTCAAAATGATTATGGCGTTATGTTGTGTTATTATTGCTGTAAATTATTTAATACTCGGCGTTGCCGGGCTCGTTTTTTGATGAAATTTTGCAATATCTGAATGTAAACTTGCAGAAAAAATGAACACATGAAAAAAGCTTACAATTAATATAGTAAAAATTCATATTGAAGAATCGAAAAGAATTCTTTTTAAATACTCCCATGGATGGCCTCTCCAACTACGGCCCTTTAACAGTTCTACTCGACTTCGCTCGTGTTGGACTGTTGTGCATAGCTGAGTGAGTTTGACGCAGTGCCGGAAAAAAAAGGTGGAGAATAATATATATAGTTTCGAAAGTGGAAGGAAATAGAATGAAAATAGAACAATAGTCTGTTCTGACCTATCTTCACCCCTGACATACAGTACTTGTCATTATTTAATTTCATCAGCACTTGTTGACGCGAACATTCGACTGTTGGCACAAACTTTGTCTTGCATTGTTGGTCATTATTACATTCAAGTATACAGGATGAGTCATTTAACCTGGAATTTTCGAATATCTCGAAAAAAAAAAGCATCCTACGAATAAAATGTCCGAAATCAAAAGTGAATTATTTCGCGGGAGAAATTCATTAGCCAAAAAATTAGCCCCTTCTCCCCCCCCCCCCCCCTTTTGAGGAAGGGGGGGGGGAGGCGGGGGTAATTTTGAAATTTTAAATAAGAACCCCTAATTTTAATGGTATTTTCAGATTGTGCACAAGTTTTCAAAAATCCAAAATTTTTTAGTGCACAAGCAAAGTCTTTGGGGCAGCAGTCCTATGGAGTCTGTGCGTGTGTATTAAAAAATATTGGATTTTTTAAATTCTAACTTCGGATTCTTAAAGACCGTCATAAAATAGAATAGGAATGTCTTTAAGAGTCACCCTTTATCTCTTAGTCTTCATCGATGAAATTGCGTTCAAAACTTTGAAAGTTCCACACTTTGAGTGCCTCTATCTTCTAAACAGTTGGATCAATTGAAAAAACACTAAGATTAAAACTTTTCTCAAATGTTGTGTACAATCTGAAAATACTATTAAAAACATGGGTTCCTATTTAAGATTTCAAAGTTATTCCCCGACTCCCCCTCCTCACAAGGGGGGGGGGAGTCTAATTTTTCGGCTTATGAATTTCCCCCGCGAAGTAATTCGCTTTTGATTTCGGACATTTTTTTTTAGTAGGATGCGTTTTTTTCGAGATATTCGAAAATCCCAGGTTAAATGACTCAACCAATATATACTGTTGGTACGTGCATATTGTTGATGAGATGCCTCCTATTACTAGGCGCTGCCATCGGAATATCGATTATTATAGATAATTGTTATTTTTTCGAAATCTCAGTAACAGTGACTTTCCTCTTGCTTTGAAGATCAAGTGTGCAAAGTTTCATCGCATTCGGATGAATGGTATAGG